>OZ038476.1:142069536-142139536 GCA_964036315.1 Acanthosepion esculentum
CTCAGTTCTTAGAAGCGAACAGTCAGACTATATCTGTGTGTCCATGTATTTACATTTGACTAATGCAAAGTTAACTTTAAATAGTAAATGCAACATAGGTTTAATTTAACCTTCGTTTTATCAGGCTTTGTACACCTTATCACTTACGTTAAACGTTAAATCGATGAGGTTGCGTCCAATATTTTAATGACGTCCATGTTCGCCTTTATAAACAATCTTTTTTAATCATATCGCCCCATGGAAGAGAGTAAAGCCACTATGACACAAGCCGTTACTCCTTGTAAAAAATAAGAAAAAAAAACGAGAAATTTATTAAGGAGCGAGAACAATACAAAAGTAAACAAGAAGATAGTAGATAAGGATTGACATTGCATTTAGATTTTTGAAGATCAAAGTAGGCTGGAAAGCATGGCACCGGAAGAGAGTTCCACAAGCAAGAGGTGCGAGAAAAGTAACTGTTAGGACAGTAATTATAGTTACATCTAGCTGTAAATTGATGAGATTTTGTTGCCAATCTATTACTGCGCTTAAATTCATAAAGTCTACCTACCGTAGATGAGTGTTAATTCCAACAGTGACAATGGAAGTATTTATAGAAAAAGGCTCAGTGAAGCTAGACTAAATGGTGTGAAAGGGACTGAAGCCGAGACATCAGGCGAGGACCAATAATATTGTTGATTCTTATTTGGATTTTATTAAGGATATCTAAATATACAGGAGGAGCATCTGACCATATGTGGCAGCAATATTCAAAGCATGGAGGAATGGTAGACTTATAAATATATAAGATAGATTCTGGAGAGAAATATTGTAAATACCGAATACGATGAACCAACTTCATTAGCAGCTGAGCTAGCAATCGATTCAATATAATCTTTCCGCTTCATATCAGCCGAAAATACAAGATTTAGAAGTTGCAACGAGTCACTTTTGTCAGAGGTTAGCATCAGCCATGCTGATGAAAGGTAGAAAATGTTCTGAAGACTTTTTTTGTGGCATAGGTCCATAACCTGACAAAATAATTCTTCTTCAGTTTGAGTAGTAAGTGAAATTGTGTATGAAAAACTTGTTAGGTCGTCGACGAAAGTGGACATAGTTCTTGGGTTAATGATGTGGACCCGAAGTAGGTGCCACGGAAGGAAAACACGGAACACGGGTTAGAGGTAAGAAAGATATATTAAACAGAAAAGTTACAAAAAATAGTGTAAGAGTAAGCAGAGCTTACTATCCAGTGGTGTCCGATATTGGTATCGTACGCGGCTGCACATTACTGGCGCTACTCCCATGATACTACCATTCACATAATAATATAGTACTGGGAGAGTCCATGATGTAGGAAAGTATCGGTCTCACAAAAGTTAACTTGCTCCAAATGTCCTTCTAGTTACCCATAGTAGAGTGGCGAAGTAGATACATGCTTATCCAATATGATATGAAGTGAAAGTTTCCTAGCTGGAGTTTGAACTCTGTTTGTCGATTCCATTTTTCATATCGTCAACGGTTACGCTAACTTTATCTTGGGTTCGTCAGTGCATATAATATACATTGCAGAGACGCACAAAAGCCACACAGATTATAAAGAATGTGTCGTGCACTTCACGTGCGTAAATGTCAGCAATACTTAAAAGGTTCCAAAAAAGGATGATAAGGATGCCTTGGATAGGGTTCACTCGAGAAGAAAATAAAAGGATAATCACTTTTGAAAGTATCTTTTGAAGCAGTTCCTTGTCAAAGTTAGAAACATTTAACATAACGCATCATTTTCAATTATAAAGGAAAGCGGGGTAAATGTGGAATTAATCTAAGAAAGGAATGTAGCTTGTCCATGATCCCTCTGCAGGGAATCGAGCGTAATGTCGAAATATTTGCAACGGTCCACTGATCTGATATGGGGATTTCCGTTTTGTTTGACAGAATATTATGTTAACCGGGTACGTAAAGAATAAACGCTAAAAAAAAAAAGAAAGGAAAGGAAACAAGAAGGCATATCATCACAGAATAATCCGATTCCAATATCAAACCCAGAAGTTTATCCACAGAAGGTTTTCCTACGCACCCAATGCACTTTCTCTATGACAAGCATCATCCACTACCAGTTATTGGATTCTTTAAAGCCAGCACCATCAACCTTGTCAATGGCGCATTACAGCAGAAATATGTAACTTTTGATTGGAAAATGTGTCATCCTCCTGCATTATAATGCAAGACTTCATTCACCGAAAGAATATGGATTAATTTTTTTTTACGGTTTATCAACCCTTTTTGTGTTATTTAAATCTAATTTATATTCTGAATTGTAAGAATAATTCGGTTTCTTTTGCGGCTTAAAACCGTCTTAATAATTTTTTTGAGAATAATGAATATTCTTCAGATAAAGACCTACCAGTAAACAGACAGAAACAATTCCAACAATGATAGAGGAACCGACATATCCGTCAATTTCTTTATTCTAAATGAGAAAGTCAGAAATTCAAAAAATGCAAACTAAATAAAAGAATGTACAAAAACGCATCACTTATATGTTAAAAACTGAAGTAAAAAAAAAAAACTTATCAGCACTCACAATTTCGCAAATATTTAAACCCAAGTCAGCGGTTACCAAACTAATAATAGAATTTAAAAGAAAATTCTTCTTTTAAGGACTTTGAATTTTCAGGACGTGTACGATCATGGTTCTCCACAACTTCCTATCCTTTATAGCTCTTAGTAAGGTTTTGTCTTTTCGTCATCTCTCCAAGCCCTTTTTCTGACATCCATGTACACAAAATCGTTAGTTAGGTTATTCACTGATTTTCTTAGTCCCTCGTGTATTCAACAATCCTATCGGTGTTAAATTCTCTAGGCAATCTTTTCTCATTATGTGCCCTAGAACTTTTAATTGATGATTTCTCATTCTAGGTATAAGCGTCCTTCCATTTTCTTTAAAACTGCTTTGTTACTCAAATGTTTCTGTTGCCTCAAGTCTCTTCTTCATCTATGACGAGATTGTCCAACACTCACTGTCATATAGGAGGACGGAGATTACATAAAATTTCATAACTTCTTTCTTTGTTTCTAACGAAATTTTCTTCATATTTCGTTTTTGGTAGGCATCTTTCGTTATTCCAAGCAGAAGTGTGTGTTCAGAAATAGGTTTCAAACTTTGGAAGTAAAATCTGATGATCCGCGGTCATTTAAAAGGGCTGTGGTGAAATAATTTATTATATGTAACCTTAAAGTGGTCTGTTTTTATTTAAATTATTAGCTCTGATTTACATTGGGCTCTCTGGATTTTATTCTCCTTGGGTTTACCCATACGGATTACCTAGTTTTTCGTAAACTATATATATATATATATATATATATATATATATATATAGGTATATTTCGGCAGCATGTTTCTTGGAATAATTTAGATATATTCTTTTGGCTTATTTTCGATAGGATCCTTCCATATTCATGGATAAGGTTTTTTGTGTCATTATTGAAGGACGAGAGAAAATCGGTGTGTTGATACATATTTCTTTTATTTTCGAGTACTTTCGACATGGCAATGTCATTTATTACAAGATAAATATTGTAGTGTTCATTATTGCCAAATACAAAATTCTTGTGTTCATCTGAAAGTCAAATAAAATATATATATATATATATAAATATATATATATATAAATATATATATATATATATATATAAATATATATATATATAAATATATATATATATATATATATATATATATATATATATATATATATATATATATATATATATATATATAGGAAATATAGTTTTAATGTGTGCTATATTTATGGAATAAAGTGGTCAATATCAGAGATAGAGTTTGTGTAAATATAAAAGTGAGCATTGAAGTCAACACTTCTGAAGAACACTTGAAGTCAACACAGTCTGTTTCATGAAACAGACTGTTGACTTCAATGTTCACTTTTATATTTACACACGCTCTATTTCTGATATATATATATATATATATATATATATATATATATATATATATATATATATATATATTAGTTTACGAAAAACTACGTAATCCGTATGGGTAGACCCAAGGAGGATAAAATCCTGAGAGCTCAATGTAAATCAGAGTTAATAATTTAGATAAAAATAAAAACAGACCACTTTAAGGTTCCATGTAATAAATTATTTCGCCACAGCCGTTTTAGAGGACCGCGGATCATCAGACTTTACTTCAAATACAAATGGATCGTAATGCATCCCAAGTGAGAACATCAACATGTAATTGCAGGACAGGATCAGATTGACCAGTTGAAGGAGTATGCATGGCAGAAAATGTAATATATCAGGCAACAATTTTCCTCAAAGTGAATATGGAGCAGAAGAAAATATACATAGGAATATCGGCGGGACGTTGGAAACATCGATTTTATAACCATCACCAGTCCTTCAAAGATAAATTTTAAAAGAACCAAATGGCACTGTCAAAGCATTATTGGGATTTGTTGGAGGGTGGCTTAACCCCACAAATAAAGTGGAAGATCATCTCGAGAGCCAGAACTCCAATAAATTTCAGAGACAGATGCGACTTATGTCTAAAAGAAAAGATCCTCATAATAAAGCATAAAGATCCGGATGTATTACTAAACAGACATAATGAACTAACTTTTAAATGCCGACATAAAAACAACCTCAGCCTAACGAAATATATTTAGAAGTAACTATATAGGAAGACTAATATTACATGATCTTTATTTTTTTGCTTTTGGAAAGGTGGCTATGCACATATGAATGTGAACACATAACTGTATGTAAATAACTATGTAATTGAACTGGAACATTGATACGTCTTTTGATATGTATATGCTTTTATATAGAAAAATAGGCATGCTTTGTTGTGACTGTGTATTGTGAACACATATTTGGAGTGGGCGAGTATGAATATGGATATCTATGTATATATACTTGTAGGTATATAGGTGGGCTTTTGTTTTTTTAGTAAAGATATGTAGTTGTATGTATATATAAGTGTATATATGTATGTATATGGATATGTGAGTACATGTATATGTGTGTATATATATATATGTGTGTGTGTGTGTATAGGTGTATGTATATATGGGTATATGTGTGTCGTGCCACAGATATGTGATTGAAGGTAATCTCTGTATGTATGTATGTATAAATATATGAATATGTGAGTTCGTATATATAATATGGGTGAATATGGGTGAAATATAATAATGTAAATACGTTTGCATATTGACATACTTTTATGCATACATGAACATGTGGGTGTATATATATATATATATATATATATATATATATATATATATATATGTTTATATGTGTATATGTGGGTAGGTGTGTATATGTATGTGAGTGTGTATATGTGTATATATGTGTGTGTATATATATGTGTATGTGTATATATATGTATATGTATAGGTGTATATGTATGTATGTGTATATGAGTGTGGATATATATATATGTATATATATATGCGTATGTATGTGTATATGTATTTATATGTGTATATGTACATGTGTATGTGTATGTGTGTATGTATGAGTATATACATATATATATGTGTGTTTGTGTGTGTATATGTGTATGGGTGTGTATATATATGGATATATATGTGTATATATATTTGTGTGCATGTGTATGGATGTGTGTATATGTATGTGTATATGTATGGTTATATTCAATTTTAAAAAAAAGCACTTATAGGTCTGCTATTAATGTTTTACCCCATTTTCTCCCTTAATATTCTCCATTTGGAATTGGGAGTTTCAAATTCTTTACAATATAGAGGAATTTTTTTTAAATTGATAATTTAATTTTGAATTTAAATGTATTACCCTTTAATAATCATTATTGATGTTAAAATATTTAGATTTTTGATAATTGAATACTAAAATCATCACCTAATATTATTAAAAAAAAATCTTTAGGGAATTCTAAGTATACACCTATATATATATATATATATGTGTAAGTATGCGTAAGCATTTAAAAAGATATATGTAGGTATTAATACATGAAATTACCCGTGTTTATCGGTACATGTGTACCTGTATGAGTGACTGCGGATGTAAAAGAACGTATGTATATATGAAACTTGCATGGATGTGTTTAGAACAAGATCTCTAATATTACCTTCAAATATCACTTCATATTAACTTAAAAACTAAATTTTAAGTCAGAGAAATTACCAATCTAAAAATAGTCGCAAATTAAATTCATCAATAAAATTCAAACTGATATAGATATCGCCTTAATAATCAATTACAACTAGAAGTTAACTTATATTTTAAAATAAAATCTTAGTATTTTAATGTAAATTATATGAATATTTTTCTAATCGACTATTTCATATTAAATCCCCAAACTTTTTGTAATAAAGCTTAAAACAAAATCCAAAAAAACTTAAATCGCTAACAAAACTATAATTAAATTCCCTATAGACTGTTTAAATATTCAGATTTATATCAAACATTATGATATTTATGAACTCTCAAAGTAAAGGAAAACAACAGCGTCTATTTCGGGCCTTTCATTCCAAAGAAAGTTAATGACACTTTCTCTCATGACTTCTTCCTCTTTTTTTCTCTTTATGTCTTTTTTATCCTCTCCCCTTCCATATCAATATATAACTTCCGTTAAGTTAATCGATTTAATGTGTCAATGTCTGGATATCCTCAAACAATTTAAATTTGAGAGAATAGAAATTTTACATCTAACTCAATCATGTCTCTCTCCCCCCTCAATTCTTCAATTCGTTAATTTACATATGCTTAGAACTGCCAGTCAAAAATGTGTAAATTTCTTTTCATTTTTTGTTTCAACCTTTGGAAGTAAAGTCTGATGATCCGCGATCCTTTAAAAAGCTGTGGTGAAATAATTTATTACATGGAACCTTAAAGTGGTCTGTTTTTATTTTTATTTAATATATATATATATATATATATATATATATATATATATATATATATATATATATATATATATATAGTTTTAAGGTTTTTATAAGTTTATATATATATGTAAACTTATAGAAACCTTAAAACTATATTTCTTCATGTATATATATATATATATATATATATATATATATATATATATAAATATATATATATATATATAGTTTTAAGGTTTTTATAAGTATATATATATATATACATATATATATAAACATATAAAAACTTTAAAACTATATTTCTTCACATATATATATATATATATATATATATATATATACACATAGTTTTATGGTTTTTATAAGTTGATATATATAAACTTATAAAAACCTTAAAACTTCATTTCTTCATATATATATATATATATATGTATATATATATATATATATATATATATATATATATACATAGTTTTAAGGTTTTTATAAGTTTATATATATATATATATAAACTTATAAAAACCTTAAAACTGTATTTCTTCATATATATATACATATATATATATATATATATATATATATATATATATATATATACATAGTTTTAAGGTTTTTATAAGTTTATATATATATATATATATATATAAACTTATAAAAACCTTAAAACTATATTTCTTCATATATATATATATATATATATATTTTATATATATATATATATATATATATATATATATATATATATATATATATATATATAATTATCGGCTACTCGTTTCCGTGATGAAAAAAGCATTAAAAAATATAACAGATATCGAGATATAACTCAAAATTTTCAACCTCATCGTTATCAAAACATTTATTCACTAAAAACCTCTTAGAAAAAACCAATAACCTATATTTTATATCTATTTTCCTGTCCTTCAGGAGACAGTGTCTGTGTTGATCGTTAAAATAATCAATTGGCTATTTCGCAACAAATCTCTGACCGATGATCTATTGTAGAAAAGTGGAATAGGTAAACATATGTCATCCATCCACGACACACCCACTAATCTGTTTCAGAATCTGAACGATTAGATTTCTGTCACTTTAAAATACAAAAACGATAGTGGGTACTATTTATATCAAAACAAAATGGCTACTATTAAAAACTTGTGTTAAATTATTTCGCTAAACTAGTTATATTAGTCACATGGTGTTAAATTCTGTTTCGTAATTAATAACACCTAAACGCAGGTTCATTTACGCTTTAAAGGGACAATAATACTGTTGTGGATTCCGGGATTGGAATCCTGCACTAATAAATAAACAACGCCAGTAATTGAGATACTAAATAAGTGTACAAAACGTAAGAATAAAGACTTGAAGTGAAGATTAGTAGTCCAGGAATGCGGGTTAGTAGAAAGTATATGTACAAGTCTCTGTAAGTGAAGCCGTAATTATCTCTCTCGCTGGACTCTCGTATAAATCTCTGTGAACACCTTGTGTACTGTCTCCGTATCTCTCACCCTGACTCAGCGTATCTCAACCCGCAGGTATTATCTCTGTCAGTATATGTATACTTTGGACGAGTCCATCTTGTGTAAAAGGGGTCTGCCCCACAACAAATACAAATGCTATACTGGTCATCAATTTCAGTCTTATCTTTGAAAACGACCAACGATGACCGCTAGTTTTCGAACCTCATAATTTTATTTCAGCAAGTGATTAATTATATGATAAAAGCAAAGTAGTTGGCGTAAACGTTCACCTGACATTCTTTGACTAACTGCAGTCCTTAATGGAACATTTTTTTTTGAATGAAGGATTGTTGTCCATATCACATTTCACCAACCAGCACAGAGAAAAACACAGAAAATCTGATAAATGCTTACAAATTATGTTAAAGAGATTACACGAACTCTGAAGTAAACACGCCTCCCAGCGATAGTTGAAGAAGCGGACCCCCCCACAAAGAAAAATCTTTGCTAATGACTAACGATATATATATATATATATATATAATTATTTATTTAAATATTATAACATAAATATGTTATAAAATCACTAGTGATTTTATAACATATTTATGTTATAATATTTAAATAAATAATTATATCTGTTCAACTCTGTATTGAGCACTCTTTTAAGAATAATAATTGTTCGTTATTGGAATTTATTCCGTATATACCAATCCTATACTTGTATATATGTATATATATATATATATATATATATATATATATATATATATATATATATATATATATATAGATAGATAGATAGATAGATAGATAGATATGAACAGGCTGAGTTTCAAAATTTACATCGAAATATTTATCAGAAACCAAGAAAATGATCATATATTTAGAAAAATATGAAGACATCCTTTCACGATACTTGTACATACATACATACATACGTACATACATATATATATATATATATATATATATATATATATATATATATATATATATATGTGTGTGTGTGTGTGTGTATGCGTGTGTGTGCGTACGTTTGTGTGTATATGTAAAAATTCAGTTATAAATAAAAAAATATACTTGCAAAAGACAATATGAATAAAATACAAAAGAAAATTATTCTTTGCCGAAGCGTTTCCTCTCGTGATGTACTTTATCAAGGCAAATGAAAGGATTTTATTTTGAAACAAGTATTTATAAACAGAAGTAAAAAAAATATTGTTACGTTTTCAAAGCATTTAAATTTGAGAATGCTTAGAATATGAGCGTCCTTAAATTTAATATTTCTTGTAGATAGTTTCCAACTCATCTTTTACTAAGATTTCGATTCTAAAAGAATATCTTACCAAATGATGTTCAGTGATGACATGGAAATCTGTTGAAATGCACTGAAACCAAGTTGCATCTTTGTAGTGAGTAAAATGGTTTTGTCTATATCATAAAATTATAATAAATAAATAATTATATATAGATATATATTATCGTTTATTTAAAAATTATAACATAAATATGTTATAAAATCACTACAAAAATAGCCATTTTGTTTCAACACCTCCGGTGTCTTATCAAGTGATGATGTTATCGTACGGACAATATTTATTTCGATATCATTTTCAAATAAAAGTCTCATTAGAAAATATCAGAAAATTCAAAAGAAAATATGCAGGACGATGTTGTCTTTGACACTCAACATGTTTAAAAGAAAAGCTGCTGCCAAATTACACTCACACACACACACACACACACACACACACACACACACATATATATATATATATATATATATATATATATATATATATATATATATATATATATATATATCCCGTAGCACCAGACAAGATATGTCATCAGTATTCCATACACGGACGAATAGTAGATTTGTAAATGTGCATGATGTATTCACTTACATAAAAAATAATTCAAATTTTTACAATCCAAAATTTTTTCGCTCTAAATAACCTATAAGATATTGATAAAACGTAAAAAAAAACAACAACAAAAATTAGTCATTCAGCCATGCTTCCTTATGTAAGAGAAATTGTAGCCGTGAACTAGAAGTACCTACATAGCAATTCTCAAATCCATCGGAAAAAAAGCATAACAACATTGCTTCATAGCCACATTATTGACGGTATGAGTTGGCTGGCATAATTACACCGCAATCCAATTGAAAACCTGTTGAGTATCCGTGCTGTTAACCAAATACTGACAACAGTATGTCTAGCAAATATGATATCAATACACAGAATTTACTATGACACTTTTTTCAAAATATTTTTCGTTAGTAAGACTAAATTAATGTCAGATAGGTGTTTGGCACAAGTTAGTAAAAAGAAAAGAAATTCTTTGACATTCTGTTAATGGGTTCATAATTTCTCAAAAACTGTTTGGGTTATTTTTAAAACAGTCTGCGAAAAAGTACTCTTCAAAGCACTTACTTGCAGACGATAAATTTTCATAGCATATGTAAATGAAAAACTCATCGTATCTGCTAAATTCAACTTCCTTTAGACCAAAATTCAGGTGGTTTCATTAATATGCAATACACAGCGAAGCGACTATTATCCTCACGAGAAGAAACTGTTTATGACGAGGCTCACTATAAAAATTTGGACAAAAGGGTGTTCTTTTTAAATTTCCTAAATATTTTCTCATGGATAAAAATAAATCGCCTATTATTCTAAATGAAAACTATTGCTTATTGACCTCTTTGCTCATTTGATTTCAAATCCAATTAATTTTGTCCCGTCTAATTGATCTGCTGTGCCGTTAATTGCTAGATTTAAACGGATAAAGTTTTCTTTTTTCGTTTATTTTTAACCCGTTCATAATAGTTGATTATTTGTGGAAAATTTATTTTTTGTTCAGCGGACAAAAATATTCAAAAAGGCAGATTATTTTTGACTTAGTGAAGTTCGGTGAAATTCCGAGCCTTTTTATATCTATCTATCTATCTATCTATCTATCTATCTATCTATCTATCTATCTATCTCAGCCTTTTCATATCTATCTATCTATCTATCTATCTATCTATCAAACTCGGCATGTTCATATCTATCTATCTATCTATCTATCTATCTATCTATCTATCTATCTATCTATCTATCTATCTATCTATCTATCAAACTCGGCATGTTCATATCTATCTATCTATCTATCTATCTATCTATCTATCTATCTATCTATCTATCTATCTCAGTTTGTTCATATCTATCTATCTATATATCTATCTATCTATGTATATCTATTTATAATTTATGGTTGTGATCTAAGAACTAGTTTTATAATCCGTCATCGTTGTCTTCGATCCTTACTGGGCAAGACATTATTCCGCTCTTTACCAAAATCATATATCACTTGGAATTCTTACAATATCATGATGTAGAATATTTCCATGTTTTTCTCACTATCTTTCTGTGACATTTCGTTTATTATTTAAATCTGGCTTTACCATCTGCTTATCATTTTTTCAGACCACACCCATTGTGGCATTTTTCCTTCTCAATCCTGTGCCTCTAGACATATATTACATAATCTGTCTTTAATACCACATCTCGGCCTAACACGGTGGAGTGGAGTAATGGTTAGCGGTTCGGATTGAGAAATCTGAGAGCTGATTCCGAATTTCAGTCAGGGAATCGAAACCAGGAACACGGGAGTATAGTAACTCAGAGAAGAAAGCTATATGAATACTTAAGTCTTTTATTTTATATATAAACAAAAAGGACACTTAAACTTAAAAATCAGAAAGCGACAGTTGCAATTTCTGGAACACATACTCAAGGAATTGAACTTGGAAATTATAAGAGGCCATAATGAAAGCTGAAGCGGCAGAAATTAGCATCGAGTTATTTAAAGAATGAGTTTTTGTAAATAAATGGTAGATGCGGACAAAAAACGATGGTGAAGAGTCAAACAGGGTTTAGCGGTAAAATGAAGTGAAATTTTTAAGAGACATCATGGCCGACTTGCTGACCGATACGGTACTTAAAAGAAGAAAATGTTAAACTTTAAATTTCTTTTGGGACGCATTGGTAATGATTAATGTTTCAGTAGTATTTAGGAGGCACGGTGGGGTAATGGATAGGAGAGGCGAGTTCGAATTCCAGTCGAATCTATTGCATTCGCTTACGTGCTAATACCATTGGAAAAGGTATGAATCCTCTTCATCTCGCCACTCCATATAAACTTGGATGGCAAATGGTCTACCACAGAAAGAAATGGCAACCTACTGCGGGAAAAATATGCCTCGCCAGTCATGTATCGAAATAAACATGATTACGTGCTAATACTTTTGGGAAAGGTATGGATCCTCTTCATCTCCCCACTCCCAGATATGGGTAAATAGCAGGACAGACCGGGTTCTATAGCCTTGGATGGGAAATGGTCTACCTCAGAAAGAAATGGCAACCTACTGCGGGAAAAAATCTGCCTCGTCAGTCATGTATCGAAATATACATGATCGCCTAAGCGTGTATCATGCATGGCGCATAACTGACTGACTGACTCTGCCTATCATACTCCAAAAATCAAACATATATATTTATGGATGTACTGTTCGTATAAAGAGTAATCTCTGCCGAGGTTGATTATAAGATCCAAATATTGATGCGTCAGGTAATGATCACACTGACTGTTATTAAACATAGTCTGCTGTATGAGTTCGCAGAGTGCGTCTCTTTCGCTGGCTTTTGGGCTACTTTCAATGTAATCAGTTCTTTAAGAGTGGTGAACCTAATGAAAATCATACACATTACGCAGTTGCTTTGTTTGGAAAACAAGCTTTTGTCTCTATAGAAAAAAGAAGAAAAAAAAACAAAAAATCTCCAGAGAATGTATTAAATTTAATCAGGTAATTATTTCCAGTAAAGATGCTGCTGTTGAGGTTCAACGTCACTAGAAAAGGAATAACTTGCCAAGAACTTTCGCTAATTGTTGCTTGGAGCTGTGTCCAGAATCGAAGAATCGAATAATCATTGGAGATCGAACTCTGTCTCCGAAAACGGATCAATAAAATTCACTTATGGGGAAGCAATGCAAAGTTTTAACCATTCCTAGGTATGACGATAAACTTCATCCAGCAGCAAAGCCTCTAATCGAGAGGTTTTGAGGAGAGTGGAACCACCTCTTAATTGCTGCTGTTCTCAGGTAGTAGCACCTGTTGGGGTTCCAGGTATGGGTAAATAGTTAACTCCTAGCCTGGTGTAAAAAAAATATGAAAGTAGAAAAATCTTTATAATAAAAATACCAGTAATACATTTTCATGGTAAAAAAAATGACCAGCAATAAATTTTGGTAAAAAAAGTAAATAAATATTACATTTCTGTAAGGAAAAATTATATATTACCAGAAAAATATTTTTGCAAAAAAAAAAAAAAAAATCACAATGGTGTTGATATGCCGCAAAATAAACAAACACAAACAAATTGTTACATCTTCCTTTGCATATTTTAGTAGGAATAAAAAATAAAAAGTCTGAAATCGTGGTAATCTATCTATCTATCTATCTATCTATCTATCTATCTATCTATCTATCTATCTATCTATCTATCTTTGCCTGTCTGTCTGTCTATCTAGCTATCTATCTATCACGAAAGTTGGTCCTAGTATATTTCTTATAATTTATTTCTTATATTATATTTCGCGCATTTAATAGACCGATTAATGAAATTCGATGGATAAAAAGACAACAAAATGCTAAAAACATTATCAATAAGACTAATGATTGCATATAAGTAGGCCTTTTGACTAAACCGACGCAGGAAGACAAAGATTTTAAAGTTGGAATTTTCAGACACGTCTGTGTCCATTATCAACGAAATGAGAAATAAACATTGAAGTTGGTCTCATTCTTACGGGGAATTCTGTTGTTGGTTTTGTTTTATTTTTCCCATGGATTGTATTACTAACAGAAATTTGATAGTATTGGCTTAGTAGTTTGCCACGGTTAGGACTGTGGAGGGTTTGTAGAAGCCTCTCTATGAAAAAGATAAAGATATATATAGTCATCGACATACAGACCGTTCCGCTGTATCACAACTCCTGAGTGTGGCTAGACGTCTATTGCTTCAAGCCGGGATCGAAACACGACTGATTTGACATCAGTCAGGTCGCTTACCTCTAGGCAATCGTTGCAAAGGAAAATTTGCTCTATAACAAACACGCCAGCAGCTCATAGCACTCAACTCAATTTTACTTATTGACTTATTACAATTTTACTTATTTACTTTAATTTTACGATATATATATATATATATATATATATATATATATATATATATATATATATATATATATATATATATTCCAGAAACGATGTTAAATTCTATTTTGGTTCCATTGAAGCTCAAATTTCGTTTGTACCATCATCAAAGAACCTTAGGCAATATCAAATGCAAAAAAAACAGCACTTCTCTTTCTAATTATTTTAGACAATTAAAGAATTGTGATAATACATCTTTTTACATCAGGGTATGTGCTTAATAACAGAAGGGTGTGGTTGGAATTAGGATGTATATATACCGGGTTAGCATTAACCTTCATATAAGGTTGAAAAGAGATATTATTAAGGTCTAGGGTGACATCCAGAAAGTCTACCTGTTTAATATTGGTCGTAACTATAGTCCTAAGACCTAAATCCTTAAACTCCCTATGCATCATTTTTCTAATATGATCTAGCTTAAGTTTTGTAGTGTCCTTAACTACTAATAAGCCATCATCTCTATATAATCCTATACTATCAGAATGTCGGAATTCAAAGGCACTTAAATTGTATAAAAGAAATAATCCCACCAAATGAGAGGCTTCAGCAGGATCTAAAGAACCCATTGAGATGTCAAAATTATCACTGGGAGTCTTTTTGGTCCACTGTTATTCATTGTAAACCAGAACAGAATTTCGGCATTTTAGGATTATATCTATTTCATTGTCAGGAATATTCGACCATTCCTGAGCGAACTCCAAGGCCAAAGTGTACACATCTTTAGATATGGAGGGATAAGTAGACAATAATGTCGAACTGTATGAAAGTGCAGTTTTCCTTATTTTGGATACAAGTAAACCAGTTGATAACATCCGCAGTATGTAAGAGTCCAAGGGTACTTTTAATTGATTGGTTGGTTTTCTCCAAAATGGTTTTGCTGAATTTACCTATCTCTGGTCTAGTAGGATTAATAAGACGTGTTGATGGCTTGGTTCAGAAATCAAGTTTATGATCCTTTAATAAAATATAAGCTTCCTTAGCTTACAATTTACTGACACGATCACTTATACGTAGTTTGTCAGTAATGGATTTACTGAGATAGTTAATTCTATCTATCAGGTTAAAAGTGGTTGTGTCAATTTTCTTGTAGATTCTTGTAGCTATTTCTAACTAAAAAGTCATAATCCTTAGGGGATAACTTATCTGTTTTGTGGGATTTGACATAAATATCACCGGATTTGTTTCTATATACTTGACAATATCATCAAGATTCTTTTGAAAAGAGTTTTTATACTTATGGAAGTTTAATTCTGTTACGATACCCAGTTGGTCATTTTTAAAACCAGACAGCTCCATAACCATTGGTGCTGTCTTTAAGCTCTTAAAGCCGTAGTTTTCATGGTTGTACAAATGGTCTTGGCCATGGAGAACAAAGTATGCTTTCCCTCTCATTCTTCTGATAAGGTTTTCTGTTTGTAGATTAAATGAACGAAATAATCCCGTTTGTTTGTGGTGGCAATGTTATTTGAAGATAATCCGAAACTGATTCTATCTATAGTATAAGAATAGAATAGACAGTGCTCGACAGTAACAGGAGCTAATATCCAAGTATAGGATTGGTTTATACGGAATAAATTCCAATAACCAAAAAATACTATTCTTAAAAGAGTGCTCAATACAGAGTAGACTAAATATAATTTATTCGAAAATTATAATATAAACCTGTTATAAAATTACTATAAAAATAGCCATTTTTGTTGAATGTAGAAAAATGGAAATTGAAAATTAAAAAAAAAAGAATTTTAAATTTATTTTTTTATTTCAATTATAATTTTTTTTCGCGGATATCTAATTCTTGTTTCGTTTGTATTTTTGCGTGCTTATATATCTAAATATCTCTACGTGTTTGTATATTATAATCTGACTGTGTATATATTGTCATTTGCAAGATTTCGTCCTCACCTGCCCATATCATTTTGGCTTTTCAATAAAGATAAATAATAAAATATATTAATTTTTCCTCAGTTTCTAACTCGGACGTTTAATAAGCATCTCCTTCATTTGCAAATAAAATCTGATATCTAATAATAACAATATTCAAAGACATTCACTTTTACTTTTTTCAAATATATTTTCAATCACGCATTTATATTATACAAAATAAGAAAATATATTCAACGGATGCGTATTTATAAAGAATTCTACAAATGAAAGTATATTCAATCATGAACTGAACAATATTATTTAAAATAAGAAAACATTATATATAAATATATATATATATATATATATATATATATATATATATATATGTATATAATATTAGTGTATATATATATATATATATATATATATATATATATATATATATATATATATATATATATATCTGTGTTTATATATATAAATTCCCAAGAGATAGAATCCAGTTAGAACTCAATGTCCAGGACAGAGTAAGAATATAATATAAAAGGCTCAAACACTAATATTCCATGTTTATAATTTATGACATTCGAATCGTAATCACGATCCAATTCCTCAGAATTTGTAGGTCTGATGAATTGGATCGTGATTACGATTCCAATGTAATAAATTATAACCATGGAATATTAGTGTTTGAGCCTTTTATATTTAATATATATATATATATATATATATATATATATATATATATATATATATATATATATATATATATATGTATATATGTTGATAATTACCTGTTTCAGTCATGTGATGATGTATACGTTTTTGGAGACGGCGGGTTAAGACGAGCGTTTTAAAGAATTAAACAAGTAACCGCTGCGTGAGTTAAATGCGAGCGTCTCAGACTTCTGCATAAATCTGTCACATTGGGGAAAAAAATCTATCAACGAATTTGAAAGAGTCACTTCTCTGAATGTAGTTTCTTTTATTTTTGTTACGAAATGTTTTTTTCGCGTTTAGAGTTGTGGTCGGTTTTTACAATTGCTTCTATAAAAAAAAAAAACAGATTCGTGACCAGCAACAGAAAAGAGAAGCCTTGGTATTTCTTTCCCTCTTTTTATAGACAGAGAGATCCACTTTAAAAACGCGCGAAGAATACACCCGCCTATGCACACGGTCTTCGCTACCACACTTCTAAGCTTCGCTTTTTACTTGAAGATTAAAAGCTTATGTAATTAATGCTAGTAAATCATGTTTCAAATTTCAAAACAATAAGACTGTATTTGTCTCTGCATATCCATTTACTTATTATCAATATATTCCTATAGATATGTAGATAAAATTCGTGTTGCATCTGCTCTTAAATTGATATATAGTTCAGCTTATAGAAATTCTAGCAGTAAATATAATATTCAGATACATTTAAAGGATTGTGGGTGGTTTTATTACTAACATGATTTTGTTTAGTTTCTTGTAAATAGATTATATTCATATTATACGTAATCATTGCGGATATTTTAACTTGTTTTTTTTTATCTTCCCTCCCTCACAAACGATGATTTGCACATATGACGTCTATTTAGGATTTTCGTTAAGACAAAGAGGTATTATGCTGGATGTAGTAAGAAAGGTTAGAAAGAATGTGTTCTTTTGGTGTTAGGAATATTGTTTGTATGTTTGGGTCAGTGTTTGCGGTTAGCTAAATTTAAAGTTAAGACAGATGAAGACCGTCCTTTTCCCCATCTTTTTTCTAGGCCTTGTGCCACATTTTCTGTATTTTAACAGAAATAAATATCGTAAATATAATATTCAAAGAAAAAATTACAGTTAAAATTTTTTAATTATTCTCATCTGTTTTCAATAATTTTAGTTCACTTCTTGTAGATATTTGAATGAACAATATACACTTACATTTTCAATACTTGTTTTACAATTCGGAACATTCCTTTATGTATATATATATATATACTAGCAGCATGGCCCGGCGTTGCCCGTGCTTGATTCAAAAATCGTACGACTCATACAGCAATCGCTATCACTTGACTTAAAATATTTTTGCCCTTCCTTGCCTTTAAAGGAGTGCGCTTTGCCGTGCTTATGTTGCTACATGCCTTACTTCTTGCCTATCTCACACTGAGAATTTTTTCTAAGTTCTATACTAAACATTAAATCTGTTACGAAAAAAGAACTAAACAAAATGAACACAAAACGATCAGCATTAAAAAAGGACTCGTAACTGGAAAAACCGAATGAAAAAAGAATGTTAACAACAAATACTTTTTTACACCCAACCCAGTTCTGCGGAATCAGAATCAACGTTGAGTTTAAGCAAGCGAATGAGCCAATTGGAGTAAAGTGCCATGCAGATTTAAATTTTTCCCACTTGTGGGGAATGCAACTATCGATTTCTTTTGCATGATAGCATGCTAGTTAACATTCGTGTCAGTCAGCTGTTGGCTCTCACGCTGGCCAATAGAATCTTCCTGCCTATTCGTGGCAGCCGTCTATAGGCTTTCACTCTGGCCAGTAGAAAATGGCCTCAAACTACATGAAAACTGCATAGAAGCATGAAAAAATCGATAATTTCCACTATCGATGGCATTTGGGAAATGCAAAGTCGGTCTTGGCCTTTCCGCTAACTTGGAGCATGTGCATGTAAATTTTAGTGCAAATCCGTCGGAAATATATATATATATATATATATATATATATATATATATATATATATATATATATATATATATATATAATTATTTATTCGAAAACATAAATATGTTATAAAATCACTACAAAATAGCCATTTTGTTTCAACACTACTGGTGTCTTATCAAGTGATGATCTTGAATGTAGAATAATGGGTTTTTAAATGTTCAAATTAATTAACCACCCCTCGCAAGGAGAAACGCTGTTACATAAGCTGGAATGACCAATCAAAATACAAGTATATGAGAATTCAAAAACTTGACAACGAACTAAGTTTATAATAATTATTTAATGCTTTAATGTTGGGGTGAGACTAGAATAGAATTTATTCTAACTAATAAATATTAAATTATACGATGAAATTTGAAATTAAATTTAAAAATTACCCATTTTAAAATTTAAATTTAATCTATATTAATTTTAAAATTATAAAATTACTGAGAAAAGAAGAAAAAATACATATGTTATTCTATTTATTTTTTTTTATTGAAATTAAGCTGGAATAAACGTTAAGATCAAATGTTGCTCTGAACTTCTTGGCAACATAGATACATTTGAAGCATAAACAGAGGCAGGGGAGGATGACATCTTGCAAAAGACAATACATACATACATATATATACAAGAAGTAACATTGATTATTTTAATATATTTTTCATAAGTAAAAATAAAAGGCTTCTTAGAAAAGTAATACCATTATGATATCTAACAAATATTGTATTTTAATTTTGTCCACCAGTCTTTACTCGACTTAATATTACAGATGTAGGCTATAAATCTATATAGGCCAAGAATGTAAGTGGTGGGAATGAGGGTGACAGGGAAGAAGAAAGGAAAAGAGGTAGCCGCAAATAAGTTAACCATCCATGGTCAAAAGAATGATAAACCATGGTGCAAGTTGATGAAAAGAGAAAGATGCGAGAATCTCAATTTATATGGAGTCGTAATAAAAACGGGTTATGCTGAAGCAGTGCGACTAGTTGTTCAACGGAACTTATTTACCTGGAGGTGTGTCTGTGTGTAGGTCTGTGGACACAGAAGCGTTGGCCAATTCTGATAAAACTAAACCAAATCCTTCCAGGAATCCGTAAGGGCAATGCCAAAAAACGAAAGACAAAAGACAAGAAAAATCATTTCTAAAGCTGACAACGGACTTATTACTCTTCGTTGAAGGGGATAAAAATAAATAACAAAGAACCTTCCATTACCACACGAAAGATGACACTGCAGACACACACACACACACACACACACACACACACACACACACACACACACACATATATATATATATATATATATATATATATATATATATACATATATATATATATATGCGTGTGTGTAACTATATATAAAAGAAATTACAATATCTATATATATATATATATATATATATATATATATATACTCGTAATATATGAAAATATATCGTCATGCGATGAGTGCTGTTATTTTTCTCGGTTATTTATATATACGGGTCAGTTGTGCATTGTGGGTAGTCTATTTTGGCGGTTATTTTACCGGAAGTAGTTTATTTGTTTATCTATTTAATTGGGTTAAATTATTTTGCTTGTTTTTATTTTATTTTTATATTTACACACGCTCTATCTCTGATATTGAGCACTTTATCCCATAAATATAGCACATCTTAAGACTATACTTCTAAATATATATAAGAAATATAGTCTTAAGGTGTGCTATATTTATGAGATAAAATGCTCAATATCAGAGATAGAGCGTGTGTAAATATAAAAGTGAACATAGAAGTCAACATTAGAGGCGACAGTCTGTTTCATGCTAGATGCAATCGTCAGGCAGGAGTGGTGTTTCATATATATATATATATATATATATATATATATATATATTTTCCGTTCATACGTTATTTTTATAGATGCAATTTATTTAAGTAAAATCTCAGTTTTTTTAATTAAACAGTATTAATTACATTTACCAGCCCGAAATTTCCGAGAAATTTCGTAGAAAATATGCATTCTCCAGAAACCATCATTTGACCTGACGTGTTATACTATTTAGCTACAGAGAAGCGTCTGGTTAGCAAAGCCTAATTACTGTTTATAAAGACACAATCTTCGACGATTTTTCTCGATCGATCTTATCTTCTCACGAATTTGCTAACCAGACGTTTCTCTGTAGCTAAATGGTATAGAACATCAGATCAAATGACGGTTTCTGTATAGGAAAATATATTAAAAAATGGTCGGACTTAATTCATTTAATGATATATATATATATATATATATATATATATATATATATATATATATATATATATATATATATATATTGGGGTTTGTACAAAATAATTTGAACAGGTGCAAATTCTACTTCTATATTTCAAAGACCTATTATATTAAGAATTTTAACTAAAACTTTGTAATTGCAGGTCATATCTAATGTAAATACGTTTATTTATCTAATTTACTGTCTTTGTTTTATTTATTTTTAGAATTTAGTAAAATTTAAGCTAAATGCGTGACCTCTGAGTTAGAAAAATGGCTAATTGTTGGAGCTCGCATAGTAGGAGTCTCGATCACTAAGGTTGCTGAACTGTTTGGTTTTTCAAGGGCGACCATATCAAGAACTATGATTCAATTCGAGAAACATGGCAAAACCTGTAGCAACCGTAGCAATTCGGGCCGGACTTGCAAACTTACTGACAGGGACCGACGTGCATTGAAACGCAATGTGGCAAAAGATCATCGGACTACTGCGGCCAAAGTGACTGCTGAGTTGAATAATCATCTAAATAGTCCAGTTCCTATTAATATTGTTCGTCGTGAGCTCCATAAGGCTGGATATCATGGAATTGCCGCCGTAAGGAAACCTCTACTCTCTACTCGCAACATTTAGAAGAGGTTGAAGTGGTGCAGAGATCACAATGCCTGGTATTCAGACCAATGGAAGCAAGTCATATTCTCAGACGAGTCCAATTTTTCTCTTTTCACAACTTCAGGGCCAGTTTATGTGTGGAGGCAGCCCAAAGAAGTTTACAACCCTGACTGCCTTCTTCCAACAGTGAAGTATGTAGGTGGACCAGTGATAGTTTGGGCCGCTATATCATGGAAATGCCTCGGTCCAATAGTTGCCTTGCACAGTAGAATGAACAGCAAAGATTACCTGAACATTTTGGGAAATCATATTCATCCAATGGCCCAGACTTTATTCCCTGATAGTGACTGCATCTTCCAAGACGATAATGCTCCAATACATACCGCTCGAGTGGTTAAGAATTGGTATGAAGAGCATGAAAGTGAGCTAGAACATATGGAGTGCTTCACCAATCTCCAGATATCAATATTATTGAACATTTGTGGTGCATTTTTGAGCGACAAGTTAGGAGCCGCCATCCTCCACCGTCGTGTCTTAAAGATCTTGAGCAGGTGTTAATGGAAGAATGGCTGAAAATTCCTCTGGATGAAGTCAGGAAGCTGTATGATTCCATTTCTAGACGTATTAAAGCTGTATGTGAGGCTAAAGGAGGACCAACTGTATATTAAATAAATTTTAACAAGTGTTTCAATTATTTTGTCCAACCCCTGTATATATATATATATATATATATATATATATATATATATATATATATATGAAAATATAAAAGTGGGCATTGAAGTCTACAACACGAATGATTCATGCTGGAACACAATCTTCAGGCCATACGCTCAATCTCTGATATCGAGCATTTTTTCCCATAAACATAGCATTTCTTAAAAGTATATTTTTTTAATCATATACAGGGTGTAACAGCAAAATTGTCCAAATCGTGTAACAGCACGAGATAATTGTCCATCCCACAAAATGTGTAATATGTAAAGAACACCCCAACAAAAAAACAAACAAACAAACAAAAAAAAACACTAAACTAATTGAGTTTCTTTTTTCCAGGTTTTCAGATAAGACGTTTAGCCATTTTGGCACTGAAAAACATCTTGGGAAGGCTAGAAGGAGAACAGCTTAAAAGCGTTTTGTGTCAGCTCCACTATATCTTCCCAAGTGAGCAATAGTGAGTGGAAAAAGATAATTAAGGCCTTCAGTAATGGTACCAACATTCATACCCTGGCTTCTATCTTTCAATGTCCATTCTAGAACCATCAAGAGAACGGCGAATAATTTTAAAGAAGAAGGAACAGTAGAGAGGAAAACTGGATCAGGAGGTCACAACAAGAGGGATTATCATTTCAACTTAGAGCTAAATAGATTCATATTGTTCAAAGTAGATTTGTTTGTTTGTGTTTTACGGCATATCAACCTTGTTGGGTTATTTAATGCCAATAATAGATATCCCAGTTTGATAACTAGATAGCTTGTCATTCATACTTCGATATAAAGATAAATATGTTGATATTTACACCTTGACAAACAGATAGATAGCTTGATAATCACACTTCGACATATAGATAGATATTCTGATATTCCGACCTTAGAGCCTCTTGCAAGTACTTCAGCAGAGCTTAATCATTGCAGTGGGTTAAGTTATAAAAAGAAAAAATTCTTCTTTTTTTTGTAAAATTTTGTTATGGATACCGATTTCTGAAAGGAAACTGTATATCTTGTTGGTGTCTGAGACAGACACCAAAGACTCTTTTGAGGCTCTTATGGTTATAATATTTTCGTCTTATTTTGGAGATGATTCTGAAATTCAACATGAAGTTCTCCACTGTGAGTCTGTTTCCGCATGAGCATTTTGGAGGATCCATTCTCTTCAGGATGTAAGAGTGGGTCAAGTGTCCTATGCGTAGCCTGGTCATCAGAACTTGTTTTCTTCGGGTATCATCTGAGGCCCTTTTCCATTGTTCTCTTGTAGGTTTTATTTGATGGAGTTTATTTTTGGTTTGGTTTACCCATATTGTCTGCCATTATCAAAGTAGAATCCAATATTGTTAAAGAAAACTCGGAGAATTCTAGTAAAATATAATTTCTAAGATACAACGGTTCAAAACCTTAATCTGATACTAGGAAAATTTTGCTGTTACACTATTTGGACAACTTTCTCTGTTACACCTGGTGTATATGCATATAAAATGAATTCTCCCGTCGTCTTCAGTGTCTAGCAGGTCGGTTCTTAGAACCGAACAGCCAGCCTATAAGTGTATTTCCGCATAAATAAATGTAATTGGAATTTAGCAATCCATTACACTACCCTACCAAATTCATATATATACATATATATATATATATATATATATATATATATATATATATATATATATATATATATATATATATATATATATAACCTGAGCAGAGTTTTATGAGAGATCGGCGGTCCTGTGTCTCCTCTCCGCGCCACCGATGTTGTCCAAGGTAGAGTCCAAAACTGGCGTCAACGCAGGGTTTGCCAGAAAATTGGACTGTCTTAGTGAATCTGGTTCCGGATTTACACCCGAAGCCTTCCCAATGATTGGATATCACCACAATGCAACGGAAGATTAATATCTTTTTAGTTTTCCTGCTCTTAAATGGGCTACCCTCCCGGACTGACGAGTTCCATTTACCTGAAGTAATAGACAAAGCTTATGTATAATCCAAAGCAAACGCAATAAAATATACGTATATGAAAGTGAAAATCCCCGGAACCAGAGAAGCTATTAATTAAAAACGAAAGCATAGGCAAAAGAACAACACTCTGAAATTATATATGGGAGCAGAATAATGCAATCACGACTAAAATTAATTGGATCATAAGTAAAACAGTTGTAAACATTAGCCTTTTTTCTTTCTTTTTTTAAAATTCATTTAAACCCCAAACAAGGCAATAAAGCCACTAAGACGCAAGGGGTTACTGCGTGTGAAAGAATATGAGTAAAAGAAAACATTATTAAGGAGAGATAACCATAAAAGAAAAAAAAAACAGATTAAGCATGGGATAACGATTGACATTGCATTTACATTTTTGAAGATCAATGTCTAATGGAAAGCGAGAAGCACGGTGAATGGTCCACAAACGAGAGGAGCGAGAAAAGAAACTCTTACCATATATAATATAACATTAACTTAGCATACTTATGGCTCTTAAGGCTCTAAACTCGACTTAAAATTATCATGTTTAGTCATTTGTATAATATTTTTCTGATGGAGTCGAATTCATTCCTTACAAATATTGTTTTCACATGCGATGACGGTGTAGTCAAAATAATATGCATAAAATATTATCTGGTTTAAAACTATCACAGTCTGTTCATTATCTATCTATCTATTAAATCATTACATTTTTTTATCTATCTATCTATCTATCTATCTATCTATCTATCTATCTATCTATCTATCTATCTATCTATCTATCTATTACAGGCTATTCTTATCTGTTATGGGATCTTACCTGTAACGACAATGAACTCTTCCTGACACTATAAAGTCTGCGCCTCTCACGAGAGACGATTAGAAGAAGTGGAACGAGTCGAGACGGAACGAGTCGAGACAATAGTAGTTAACTCTAAACAAGACTGACAGTCATATTAACACCTTCAACTTCTTGTATTATTATTCTGTGTAATATATCTTTGTTATTCCTACTCTTGTGTTCGTGTTGTTCTTCCTTGGTCTTAAGCTTGGACCATAACAGTGGTGGGGAGATATTGGACCATAACAATATCTATCTATCTATCTATCTATCTATCTATCTATCTATCAGGCAGATGCAATGATTTCTAGAATACTTTTGAGAAAATTATTATTCTCCTAATTTGATAGTATCATTATTCATTATTTAAATTATACAAATTATTTTCTTGGGCATTCTATGGTCACAAATGTTAATTGAAATTTCTGGTATACAATCTACCTCCGTTAATGATTCTCTTAATTCCTCAAGTATTTTTTTCTATATCTTCAATGAATGCCGTATAGTACGAAAAAAGTGACAGTATAAAGAGTTTTGGTCCAGACACCGTACATGGAAGTAATTCCATTCTCAGTTCTACGATCATTTAGTGTGTCGCTTTTACAATGTGAGAAATGATGCTGTCATATAGCAAAATAGTTCATGGGCACCTCGCCGCAGTGTAATGGTTAGAAAGCTTGTCTTGCTAGATCAATTATGACTGAGTAGTGAGTTCGATCCTCACTGGTTTTCCCATTCTTTCGGCCTTGTGCCACATCTAAGCCGGTCTTAGAAAATCACTATAGCAAAATAGTTCATTTGCTATGTTCCAGAATTCCCCAAGAAAAAAGATTTTCTTTTAATCCTATCAAACACAGAAGAAATGTTCAGTATAGCAAAGAAAAGGACGCTTACGATCAGAAAGACAGTTAGAATTTCTGAGGCACATGATGAGGAAATAGGGTTGGGAGAATTAGACATCTACCAGACATATTGAAGTGGAACATAAGGAAATATTAACATACCTAACATGCTCGTGTAATTAGATGGACAGAACATGGATTGAAAAGGGGAAATAATAAATAAGGGGAAAATATGGCTTAAGGCTGGAAAGGAGAGGCAGTTGTAGAGAGCCGTTACCGCCTACATCTTAAAGGGCCACGTTACAAAGAACAGAAATAATATTCTTTTTATGTAGAAATGCGGAATATCATCATTTTGGATCTTGATTATAAATCAATTGTTTAGTGTCAAGTTATTGTTTATAACAAGGTTTCTCAACCTGGGCAATATCACCCACCGGTGGACGATTTCGACTGATGGCTGGGCGATGAGTAAGTGAGCAGAAAATGGTGGGAAATTGAATACATTAGTGAGCACTATAGAATTTTGAGTATTAAATGTTATTTCAACATATGTTACCCGAAAAAATATTCTAAGAAGATATGCAAGGAACCGGTATAAATAAAAAAAAAAACAAAAAAAAAAACAGGTGGCTAATTTGGAAGAACCGGATCACATTTCTAGATTGTTTATAAATATTCCTGCAAACAAGGAATATTTTGGTATTTTCTATTAGGTTGGTGCAAAAATAATGTCGTTTTCTGACGTTCAACTTCATGTGAGAAAACGACATTATTTTTGCACCAACCTAATATATTTTGAGAAGGGTCATAAACATTAAAATTGTTCTTCAGACAAATTAACGTTATTTAAGATATAAATCAGATTAGGTAAGTCAAAGTACAACAAAAAATATTCGCTGGATATTTATTATTAGGTTGGTGCAAAAATAATGTCGTTTTTTGACGTTCAACTTATGTGAGAAAAACGACATTATTTTTGCACCAACCTAATAGTTGCTACTGGAGTCCAATATTTTAAATTTTATTATTAGGAACAAAAATCGTTTAACATTTTTATCAACTCTTGCGACACTATCCCTAAACATACAAACTAACCTTGATAATAAAAATAAATTATTAGTTTTCAGTTCTCAACTTTGCATTTGTTTGTTCCTTAATACGGTAGCAGCAGCAGCAGCAGCAGCAGCAGCAGCAGCAGCAGGAGACGCATAATTCCACATTATTTGTTACCGGTATTTTTTTACTATATCATAAAGTCAGTTTACGAAATAGTAACAAACATTTACCAAACAATTTTGGCATTTTTTGGAATATCTGTCTATATTTCTTAGACGAGGTATTATGTACACTATTTACATTATTCGCTCTATTGTCCTCCTCTTTGTCGCCATAATTATGACAACGTTCCGGCCGTAGTACGCTCCGGCCTTCTTCAGGTGGTTGAAATGTCGAACTGAACCCTTTATCTCGCTCACTGGGGTAGACCGTTCTATTCCCACGTGCTATGTTTTAATGGATATCACTTATCTCCTATTAATTCCCCTCTCCAAGTTCTCCACTGCATTAACCGGGTATTTGTATACGTACGTAATTGTATATGTAAGTAATTGTATATGTAAGTAATTGTATATGTAATTGTATATGTAAGTAATTGTATATGTAAGTAATTGTATATGTAAGTAATTGTATATGGAATTAATTCTATACCTAAGTAATTGTATACGTGCGTAATTGTATATGTAAGTAATTGTATATGTAAGTAATTGTATACGTACGTAATTGTATATGTAAGTAATTGTAAATGGAAGTAATTGTATACGTACGTAATTGTATATGTAAGTAATTGTATATGGAAGTAATTGTATATGGAAGTAATTGTATACCTAAGTAATTGTATACGTACGTAATTGTATATGTAAGTATTTGTATATGTAAGTGTATATGTAAGTATTTGTATATGTAAGTAATTGTATATGTAAGTATTTGTATATGGAAGTAATTGTATATGGAAGTAATTGTATATGGAATGTAATTGTATACGTACGTAATTGTATATGTAAGTATTTGTATATGTAAGTGTATATGTAAGTATTTGTATATGTAAGTAATTGTATATGTAAGTATTTGTATATGGAAGTAATTGTATATGGAAGTAATTGTATATATAATTGTATATGTAAGTAATTGTATATGTAAGTATTTGTATATGTAAAAATTTGTATATGTAAGTATTTGTATATGTAAGTAATTGTATATATAAGTAATTGTATATAAAAGTAATGAATGTTGCTCGTCAGAACCTTTGCAATGCAAATAGCGATCGAGGAGCGAGACGTTAGTAACGTTTCCTCCGTGGGAAAGGGTTTGTAGGGTGGAAAATAATTCATCACCCACAAGACCTCGCACTTGAACAAATCCCTCTCTACACATTTCGTAGTAGATACATGATCTGCTTCTGATGTTATCTCTCGCAGTGATCAATAAACGGAATTCCTTATTTTGACAATCTAAACCAAAAGATTGAATCGTTGATAAGATCGAAAGATCTGTTGGTTATTTTAAAAAGCTTTCTCGTTGGATGTCTAAAATATTCATCTTCTTTGTCATTTTTTCTTTTAGGTTCTTACATAAATCTTCTCTTCACCCGAACACATAGTCGCATGCGAGATTTTCCCCATAAATTTCCGGTAGTCTACGGAATGATTCCATAGGCATTTTTTTTTCAGTTTCACCCAGAATATCAAATTGATGCACGGGTCGACTTCGGAAGTCATTATTTCTTCTACAACACGAGAGAAAAATATATCTACTTCAATCGATGCGTAAAGACGAACGGAAACAGGAGCGGATTGTATATACTTGCTCATTTATCAACGCCTATGTGGTTCTATCTATCTATCTATCTATCTATCTATCTATCTATCTATCTCTATATCTCTATCTATCTATCTATCTATCTATCTATCTATCTATCTATCTATCTATCTATCTATCTCTCTCTCTCTCTCTCTATATATATATATATATATATATATTTATATATATATATATATATATATATTTATATTTATATATATGTGTGTGTGTGCGTGCGTGCGTGTGTGTGTATCAATCCTCCTGTGTGTGCGCGCGTGTGTGTGTGTGAGCAATCCTCTTTTCATTCACATTTCATTGAAAACGACAGAGAAGGTGCTTTTATTTCTTTTTTTATACAATTTCTCATGCGATCTAATAATTGTTTTTCTTTTCGGATGATAAATTATATAAAATCTGTCCGAATGTTCTTTTTATCCGAGCGCTTTCGGCTATACATTTAGCCATTTTCAAGGATTACAATTTACGGCTTCCATTAGTTTTAGCCTTTTTTTTTGCATGTAGATGATGCTATTATATTAGTGTTGTCAACAAGTAAGTTACGAATAGTGTCCGGTAGGTCTACATGCAAAAAAGGCCAAAAATAATCGAAGCCTTATTAATAAAAACAAACGAACCAACACTTAATAATATTAACTTTGAACATTGACATAATATCTTGTTTTGAAAAATGAAAACATTTCATAGAACAAACTATTTCTTATTTAACAGTTAAATAATAATCCTTGAAAATGGCTAAAAAGAAGAAAAAAAAGAAATTCATTGGTATTTCGCTAGTTGAACGTGGTGCTCATTCAAATCTGCCTCTTCCTCCGAACAAAAGCATAATGGGATGGTCCTCCATTTTGTTAAAAGAACAATTCGGCGAAGTCAGGTCTAAAACGTGAAACAATTAGGAGAACAACTGAAAGCATATTTTTGGCTAGTCCTGTGCATTTATATTGTGGCCTGTTTAGGGGCCAGAAAGAAAGACACGGAAGACAAAGGTAGGTTGAATAAGTATATTGAAATAACAGATATATACAAAACAAGAGTGATAGTAATAAGCAGACAGAGGTGTATGGTAGGTTAACACTGCGTCTCCTCTTCCCAACCTATTGCCTTACGACTCATACTAGGATGATTTGTTTTTTTTTTTTGTTTTATGGCATATCAACACCTCAATGGGTTATTTAATGCCGACAAAATTTTTATTGCTGGTAATGTCTTTCTTCAAAAATTTATTTCTGTGAATATTTTTCCCTGAAGAAATCTATAGCTGGTCATATTTTTTTCAAAGAATGTATAACTGTTTGTATTGCTGGTATTTTTTCTAAATTATTGCTGATAATAATTTTTCCTTCAAAAATTATTGATTATCAATAATTTTTGAAGGAACAATTATTATTTTTTTTTAAATTATGTCTTTTTAAATTATTTTATTTTTTTTATATTTTTTTTTTTTAAATTTTAAAAAAATTATTTTTTTATTACAAAGTATTTCTGGTATTAAAATCAAGGGTGTTAACTTTTTGCCCATAGCTGGGACCCTGACAAGTGCTACCACCCCGGGTCAGGGTGGACCTGAAAACACCAGCAATTAAGAGGTGGGTCCACGCTCCTCAAAACCTCCTGATCAGAGGTCTGATTTTTACAACAATATCATCAAGCGAATTAGATTTTATATCAAATAAGTTTTTATTTTTATTTACTTTTTACAACAATGTTCACTCTGTTCAAGACCCAAGAACCACTCAAGGTTGAAGGTCACAGAGCAAGAGGTACAGTTTATGTGTATATGTGAGGAAGATAATGGTTAACCCTAGATGAACAGGTTAAGATTGTAGTGACCGAGGAAGCATCCACTTGGGTGTCGGTTCTACAAAGCAGCGTTTCGCGGGAAGAAGCTATTTGAGTAGAACTTACACATGTGTGTGTGTGTTAGTGTGAGGGTGTTTGTATGTCTGTATGTGCAGATATGAAAAAAGCTGGATATGAATTCGACGGAATAGTAAAATGCCAAGGACAGGATAGGTTCAATGCCCAGTTGCAGTAGAAACAAGTTTGGGTTCAGTGGATATTGAGCTAGGCATCTTTCAGACTCGGGTACTCCCAAACAATCAAAAGAGCATTATGTATATTTCAGTTGAAAACATCTCGTCGTACGAGGCTAGGATGGATTTTATCGTACGAAGTTCAAAATGGAACTAAGACCAAAAACATCTCGTCGTATGAGGCTAGGATGGATGGTATTGTACGGAGTTCAAAATGGAACTAAGACCAGAAACATCTCGTCGTACGAGGCTAGGATGGATGTTATTGTACGGAGTTCAAAATGGAACTAAGACCACCGCGTTCGTCATCTCTTCTTTACCCCTCTCTGGGCGTAAATATCATTTCAGGTTTCAAGATCTGAGAGGTTACCAGTCTAAGAGTAAGGAAACTATTGAATTAAAACACGGTTGGCATGGAACTATTAACTCAACCCTGTCAAATCGTACTTGCTATGAAAACAACATAAGAAATCACAAGCTTGTTGAGGCTGTGGCCCTATAGTCCAGAGTGAGCCAATAGGTTTAACATATGCACATACTTGAGAATAGGAATGATATGTTTGTTTTTTGCTACTTTCTATTACCATTCCGAGTCATCCACTAAGTATTACAAGAAATAGAAATCATAAATCGCAATAAACCTTTCCTTAGCGAGGAATTACGATCTTGAAATGAAATCTCAAGTGTCTTGAACCCAACTTAAATTTCGATATAGGAAATTAGTAAATACAAAACTTTAAATATCTCAGTGCATGGATTAGTTATGACAAATTTCGTATAAGAGATAAGTAAATTGGACATCGAATAGGCAGCGCTAGAGGTGGTTTCGCTCAATACCGCCAATTGCTGGAAAACCAAAACATTAAGCTAAAAACTCGAGTCACGTCTTTAAACTGGTCAGATCGAAATTATCATGCTGTAGCTATGTATGGCTCAAAATTCGTTCAGAATTATCTAAACTGTCAACTGCATGAAACCACTTTCTTACATCAATGATTCGTGCGAATGAAACCCGTAGGTTTTTCAGAGAAAAAAATCCTTCACCAAACCTTGTGGATTGTTTGATTGAATCGTTTTCTGACGGCCTATCAACCTTTTTCAGATTATTTAATGCCATAAAATATTTTTAGATTGTAAGATTTTTGTTGGCGATAATAATGGTTTAGTGATAGAAGATTTACTAATTAACACATAGCTGGGAGGGATAAGGAGTGGATTCATACAATTTCCAATATGACGAATCCAACGGGAATTGGACCTCGGATTTCCAATTACTAGCCATTATGCATTACACCACCCGCACATCCAAGCTTACAGCGGTCGCCCATCAACGTACTGACCATTCTCGGCGTTGCTTACCTTCGGTGATCGTACGGGAATCGCTGTTTCAATGTGATGTGGATGTAAGCTGAACCTTGTGGCATAAAATGACAAAGAGCTATACCAAATAACAGATACCACTTCACTGCAGGACTTTCAACAACAGCAACAGATAAAATGGATAGCAGATATCGATATTGAAGAGAAAATAATAACATAATCAAGATGTTGGCGCACCTGAAACAAAGGTTTAAGAACGAAGCCCCTATCAATTTTTGAAAGCGCCATAACAGTGAAACTTATTTTCTATTCATACAAAGATTTATAAATTTACCATAGACTGCTCGGTCAATGAATGCTGAAAATTTCCTTATAAGAAAGGCTAATATTATCATTATCATTGATGACACTTTAACTACCGTAATGTTGTCGCTCGAATTATATAGTTGGTCTATAAAACGAATAGTATTTCTGCGACAAATTTCGTCATACGCATTGTTATATAAACTTCTGTAACTTTATTTAAAGGGGACACTCGTTAGATATGTTATACAACAGAAATACATCATTCTATTTTGCCTACTTTTAAGTTATTGAACAAAAATCTGCGAATGTAATAAGAAAATGGTGGGAGGACCTGATTTCGTCTGTTCCTATCGAAGTTTTGATTAAATTACCCGACGCAAAGAAAGAAAACTCACATGTTTTTTTTAAAGTCAAGCTAGGATTTCATAGATGGGGCTGAGATACTAAATAGGTGTTTGGGGCGTAAGTTACACACCGAGATTTCATGTGTTAGTTTCATAAGGCGCTTTGCTAGACAAATATGCCACTTTATACGCAGTGCTATACAGGAGTTCGTAAAATTTAACCATAAAAAAACTTATTCTCACGTTTCTTTTCCACCGTGGCCGAAGTATTCATCTTGTGAGCATGCGTATTGGTTCACAAATTGATCTGCTTACAAAAAGTAGCGGCAACATTTTTACTACATTAGGTTTGTGCGCGCTGTTCAAATTTCCTAACGTTTGGGAAACATCTCGCATCTAAAGAAGCGTAGAAATTATCGGCGCAAATGATTCATTTTGAAAATGCCACAGGTTATGCGTAATTACTTTTTTGGCGCACAGGTTAGCAAAGAGATTGTTTTTTGTGATTTTGTTTTTTTACTTTAATTCACCTAATAGAAGGCCCAAGGGCCACGCAAGGTAGAAGGTTAGCGAGTGAGATTGCTGTAAGCGAGTGGAGAGGAGGAATTAAGAAGTACGTATTATGAGGAGGTATATTATTATAAATACCGGTTTGACGAGGTCAAGATTGTAGTGACTAGGGAAGCATCTTCTCTGTAATTTGTTCCATATGGTAACAGTTCTTGGGAAAGAGCTGTCCGAATGGAACTTCTTATCAAAGAAACAAGAAGGAAATGGGTATGATCTAACGCCGTAAACATGGCATGGCGGTCCTAGCTGTAAAGGTCTAAGGAATGTATCTCGTTTAAACATCTGTCAATGGAATAGCGATGGAGTAGTGACTAAACAGCGGGGACTGGGCAGTACCGGCGCAGATATGACAGTAATAATCCATTCTGCATAGGTTTGATCTAATTCTTGTAACGATATAACATGATAGACTGGTGCTGGGTATTTTTTGGAGCGAGACGAAGAACCGACCATTCTTCCAGCATCCTTTGCAAAGACACGAACGTTCAAGATTTTATCAAGGATGAAGCTAGACTATCTTAAACTTCGATATTTGTCTAATCATTACATTCTAGGTCGTCGTTGATTTCCCAATTAGCTTTATTGTTTAATCGATAAAAAATACATTTTTATTGTGTCTTTGGCTAAACACTTATGTTATGGTAATTTACCCACGCTTGCATGGACTCTCCCAGCTATAAATAGGAACAGGAACTGCCTTCTTGGAGAGGGAAGTTTCTAGAAGTCAGCTCTGACAGTCGGACCCAACATTCTTGCTGTAACACTCTCGTTTGTATATGTTTATATTACTGTTTCTGTTAATATATTTGTTTAACTCAATTCCTCGCTTTGTGTCTTTATTTCTGGCCCTAACAAGGCCACAACAACATATGACTCTTTTAGTTGTATGTAGAGGGTGGGACAAAAGTAAGCTTACAGTTGTTTCACTATTTGTTTTACGTTTTAGATTTAACTTCGCCGAAATTTTAGCAAGATGGATTACCTCCGCATTATTCTTTGTCAGTAAGGGACTATCTTAACCAAAACATTCCACAGCGTTGGTTCGTAAGATGGGGCAGCATCGAATGGCCATCACGTTCACCTGACCTAACAGCAAGGGATTTCTTTGTTCCTGGTGGTACAGTGTAGTGAAAAACAAAGTTTCGGAGACAAATCCTCACACAGTGGACAAATTAAAAGAGTATATCTCAGAAGTCTTTATTGACATTGATGCAGATCAGTATTTGTGGTGTGCTATGTGTCATTGCGTTCTGGAGACGCTAGAGGAATCTTGCAATGCAGAAGGGGGACATTTAAGCACTTAAAGAATTAGACTGTACTAAAAGAAATGTAAGTAAACTGTACATAAACAGTTTTGAACACATATGATTGCAACGAACAAATATATATACCGAGTGTTTCATTACTGGGAATTTTTGCCGTTCCATTGGAGCAGTTTAAGTTAAAATCGGCTCACTCGAAAATCAATATTAGTAACAACAATTGGCTGCAACTGAGGCACATCCCCAAATGGTGGTTAACAATTTGAATGGGGGTAGCTATGAAAAGGGCCGTTTTTGCGTTCTCAATCTTGCAAGGAAGGAACCTCTTCCACGGAACGTCATAATAATAATAAACGATAATTTCTATTTACAATATAATTTTTTTTATAATTCTAATAATCTTTGGCGTTAAATTTCAACTCTCTAAATTGATTGTATGCTGTTTTTACAGACATTAATATTTGATTATTGCGCAGAGCGTAAAAAATCAGTTTTTTCGATTTTTCACCTTCAAGGTTGTAATTTTTTCCAGCCAATTTGGACTCAAAACCGGCCATCGTAGAATTATCTGCCAATCAAAAAAAAAAAAAAAATCATGGGATGCGATGAAAACTTTAGAAACGCATAAACAACATCCAATCAAACACATATGCACACCCATTTTGAAAATTATATATATATATATATATATATATATATATATATATATATATATATATATATATATATATATATATATATATATATATATATTAGTTTACGAAAAACTAGGTAATCCGTATGGGTAGATCCAAGAAGGATAAAATCCAGAGAGCTCAATGTAAATCAGAGCTAATAATTTAAATAAAAACAGATTACTTTAAGATTCCACATAATAAATTATTTCACCACAGTCCTTTTAAAGGACAGTGGATCATCAGATTTATTTCCAAATGTTGAAATGAAAAAATGAAAATAAATTTACACATTTATGACGGGCAATAATAAGGAAATTAACGAAGTGGGAGCAGTGTAGGGGGTAGAGAGACAGCATTGAGTTAGATGTAACATTTCTATTGTTTCAAATTTAAATTTTCGCTGAAATCTAGACATTGACACGTTAAATCTGTTAACGGAAGTTATATCTTGATATGGGAGGGGGATAGACCAAAAAAGCATAAAAAGAAAAAGAGAGAGAAAAAAGAGAAAGAGGTTGTGATAGAGTGTCATTAACTTCCATTGGAATAGGCATTGTTTTTTTCTTTACTTTGAGATTTCGTAATTTTTGTTATTTAAACAGTCTAAACAATTTAATTATATGTTAAAATTTAAAAAAAAACTTATTACGACCATTTTGGGGATTTAATGTGAAATAGTCGATTAAAAAATATTTATAGAATTTACATTAAAATACTAAAAACTTTTTCTCAAATATAAGTTTACATCTAGTATTAAATGATTATAATATATATATATATAATGTTTTTACAAAATGTAAAACGTCTAGTTGCTACTTTTGGCACACAATGTATATATTCATATATATATATATATATATATATATATATATATATATATATATATATATATATATATATGCATATATATATACATACACACACACACACACACACACACAAATATATATATATATATATATATATATATGTTCCGTAAATTCATACACTTTAATTTGTGTTTGTTAGAGACAGAATATTTCATAATATTTCTCCTGATAACTCACCAGTAACACGATAAATTAATACTAGTTCATAACAAGTAACATGCAAAATTAACGCACACATACTTGCAGTTGTTTATGAAAAGTTTATTCGTGACATGTAAAAGTTAACGATTCTTTTTCTTTTTATGTGCCATGTCCTTTTAGGACGTCGGCGATCATGGCTCTCCACCTCCCTATATCCCTTGCAGATCTCAGCTAGCCACTTTGTCAGATCACGTCCTATCATCCACCTGCTCAAGCTCGTCAGGTATGTCACGCGTTGCTTTCCCATGTCTCTCTTTGACCTCTATTTGACCTGTGAGTATCATATTCTCCAGGCCCTCCTTTCTCACTATGTGTCCCAGGAACTTCAGCTGTCTCTTCTTGATATTAAGCATAAGCCTCCCCCTTTCTTTGCAACCTGTCTCATCGTTGAATACATGCTCGATCCATGATATCATCAGCATCCTTCTGTAGAACCACATCTCCGTCGCCTCGAGTCTCTTCTTCATCTTTGAGGAAATCGTCCAACATTCGCTGCCGTAAAGAAGAACAGTAGTCACGTAATAGCTCAGTATTCTTTTCTTTGTTACCAAACATTACAAGATCAATTTAAAAAATGTAAAAGGATTTGACTGATGTCCTGTAACCAGCTGTCAATAAAGAAAGAAAAATAATTAACAAGAAGAAGAATGGAGACATTACGTCTGTTTTCAAATTTTCATCATGCAACTGGAAAGTCTTTTGGAATATTTCATCACCTCTTCGAACATCAGATTATTTTCAGGAATATAATTATTCCTCGCTCAAACAGCTACGAGTCTTCTGGTGTTTAGACGTTAATTAAAATGATTAATTTTTCTGATATGCAGTATTACCAGGACCCACATCTCTATAATGATAATAATCATTCAAACAAGACATGAATTGGTTACACAAACACGACGTTATCGCTCTGATTAACCTGTCATTTACCTGATAAATTAAATTGCGTATCATCAATTTACACAAGAAATACTACAAATCCTGCAAAAGTAAATATATCACATGAACTGCAAAAATAAACTGTAAATACCAGAAGAGCTGAGCATAAAAAAACAAACGACCCAATATCAAAAAACGTTATCAAATTTACTAATAAAGATACTAAATATATTTAATTTTATATTTAATAAATAATGAAGTGATACGATCACACGAACTGCCAGCTGAAGACGCGATATTTGAAAAATGATCACTTCCTTTGTCCCATTTGTTTGACAAGAAAAATATACATAAAAAAATATTATCCATATTTTTCTTCTCAAACAAATGGAAGAAAAGGACGTGACGTTTCACATACGGCTTGCCTACAAGCAGGATTGTTCATACCCATTTTCGACTCTCACCCGTAGAAGTGCAGTTGAAATGCACTAAAACAAAATTGCATCTTTGTAGTGAGTAAAATGGTTTTGTCTATATGATAAAATTATAATAAATAAATAATTATCGCTCTACTCTCGGTATCGAGCCCTCTTTTGAATTAATGCTGTGAACGTTGGAATTTATATATTACTTTCGTTCTCATCGCATATATATATATATATATATATATAAAAAAATTTAAATTCAATTAACTGCCTGACTTATTTACCTGTTGAGGTTGTTGTATCTGCCTCAATGCCTATATTGGTTTCTGTTTGAGAATTTAAATGTCGATTTTCAAGTCGAGCAGGTCCATTCATATTAAAAGATTGGCGCCATACAGTCTTAATACAATCATTATTTTCAGTTTCTTTGTGCAATACTAAGATATTCTTAGGAAGTTATAAATAGTTTTTAACGCCTACGGACTCCTTGTGGAACAGATGCAGGCTGGCAATCACATTAAGTGACGTGCTGCGATTAGCCTGGCGTCAAAAATGAACTCAGTTTCAGGAAGAAGATTACGAAATTACGAGGAAAACGTAGGTTCATGCCTTTTCCTAATTTATATTAGAGTTAAGTGACCAGAGACAGTCTCAACGGGGATTTGAACTCGCGACACTGATTCTATTCTGCTTGCCACCTTTGTAAGAAATGTACCGGTAGAGATGAAGATTTTGGCTGACTTCCCATCATATCTCTTTTGGCCCTGAAAGAAGGCAGTATTCAAAACTGAAACTTATGCACTATTTGCGTCTTAATATCAAGAAGGCATTAAATTACAGTTTACACGAAAGTATCACGAACGAAAATTCCACTACATATTTTTAATGGTCTAATTGCTATCAAGGTCAGAGTAAGCAAGTGCCTGGCATAAATTATTAAGTGCTTCAGCTTAAAAAATAATAAACAAGTTAGTCATATATTAAGTATAGTACTTGTGATATTTTCAGTATATATTTTAAATTTTAGAACATGGGTTGGATATTGTAGCTTCAGATTATTTGCTGCCCCCTTATTAGTGCGGCCCTGCTCCCCAGTGTAAAATTCAGGGCAACAAATCGCAAATAATTAATCAAGATCTAATATATAAACGTGGATATTTATGAAACGAAATACATTTTCAACTTCTTTTTTTTTTCAAGTGGAATTTTTTGGCAACATTCTGACAATCCTCACAGTTTTTGGTATTATTGAAATCATCGTTAGCATTTTTTGTCGAGATTTACAAACTCTACGTTTCGTTCAATTTCGCAAAACAATCGACGAAGTATAAAAACTTAAAGAAAAGCGATCTTTCTGTTAATTCACCCTAAATTATTAATTAATCCCAAAATTTAAAAAAAGAATTTATATTTACTAGAATTGGCACTAAGATTGAGAAATGTCCTTGGAAATTTGATAATATGATTTTATATTCAGGAAGTCCTAATTCTTGGAGCCAATTACCTTTCCGTAGCTGCTTTTCTTGACGGCAGCGCCATCTATCCTGTCATCTGTTCACCTCAAACTCATATCGTGTCCTTTAGTGCATTTCATCAACGCAGGAAGAATATTTACTCTCCTTGTCGCTGTATTCTTGTATTAACTCCAGCAGCCTTCATGACAAGCTAAACAAAATTTGATTTAAAATTTATGTCAGGAGAGTGCCAAAAAATTTAATAAAAAAAACAAACTTTAATTTGAAATTTATATTTTCTAAAAAGTGCCAAAAATCGAATAAAAAAAACAAATTTTAATTTAAAATTTGTAATTTCTTTGTGTGAATTAATATTTGTGATAAATAACTTTACATTATTTGTGGTGAATTCACAAGATATGCAAAAAAGAATATTGCATTTTTATTAAATAAGTATTTGTTATTTTAATCATGAAATTGTTTTTAAAATAGTGGGAGTACTTTTTATCTTAAATAATAACACTTTTAATTCCCCACCTCCCACAAAATTATTGTACTAAGCTACGAACCTTAATGAAAACAACGGCCTATACCAGGTATTGAACTCACACTCTTTGGGTCCTGTCACTGGATCTAACCAAGGCTTTATCCACTGTGTCATGTTAAAGCAGTAGAGAACTTGAAGAGATAAAGGCGTTGGTTAGATCCAGTGACAGGACCCAAAGAGTGTGAGTTCAATACCTGGTTATGGCAGTGGAGAACTTTCAGAGGGAAATTAACAGGAGATAACTGATAACTGACATCCATTACACATGACACGTGGAACTAGAACAGTCTACCCCAGTGATCAAAATAAAGGGTTCAGTTCGACATTCCAACCACCTAAAGAAGGCCGGAGCGTACAACGGCCGAAACGTTGTAATAAATATGGTGACAAAGATGAGGACAATAGTCCACATAATGTAAATATTGAAAGTAGGTTAAGTTAAACTTCTCGATCCACCAGAGTTTAAAATTTATATTTATATAAGGATTAACGTGTTAGTTGGTGAATTCGGTAAGGTAGTAATTGTGAGTTCAATCTCTGGACTGGGTAGTACCGACTTAGACTCAGTGGAAACAGAGCCATCAATAACTGAGAAGTAATTAGTGCTGTTGTATTTTCCAAAGCTACCTACATAATCAATCCTATCAATTTTGATGGGTATTACTCTAACTGGGCTGTCAGACGCGTCTTTTAAAACCAGGCAAGTCTTTTCGATACATTTCTGGGTAGCTGGGTAACTAATAAAATTTAATGGAATCAGGATTATCCAAGGTAGTTTACCGTTTCTCAGTTTTTAAATTCTTAAATCTGCAGAGTATCAAAACATGTAACAAATTGTATCAAATTCATCTTTTGATCTGAAAGCATGAAATATGCGAGGTTTTGGTGAATGATAGATGCAAGCCAAAGTAATTCTTTTCGACTAAATATGGTTGACTTTCTTATAATTCAGCTGTAAAAATAAACAATAGCCTAAAAAATAAGCAATAACATTTGTCACTTAAATACATTCGAAAATTTACTTTATCGCAAACATTATGCGAAAATGTACATTTAAGGAAAACAAATTGTGAAGTGTTTAATATAAACGCATTCATATCTTTATGAAACAACAAATAATAAAAAAAATAAAATTTTGGAAATAGATTAGAACATAATTTTGCAAAATGAGTGAATCGTTTTTTTTACTTATACAAACATTTAATTAGTCATAATAAATTTTAGTCACAAACATCTTTTAATTACAAAAAAAACAAACTTTTTAATTGCTAAATGGGGCAAGAAATAGCTTTTAAATTTTAAGGTACGCAAAACAAAACTGTTCACTATAATTTTATCATAGAGATCCATTTCTGCCTTCCATCAGCATATGGCTGATGCTAACCTCCACTAGAGCAACTCATTGTGTTTTCTTGATCTCAAGTTTTCCACCGACATGAAATGGAGTGATTATATTGAATCACCTGCTAGGTCTGCTGTCGGGAAATTTGGTTCACTGTTACATGCTAGACAATTTTTCTCGCCATATACGTGGGTCATTCAATAAATAAGTTGATTTTTTCGGTATAAGGACTTCTAATACAGATAGAAGCTTACTCTTCTTTTTGTTTTACTTCTTTTTCACAAGGATTTAATTTCTTTTGCAGATTAAAAAAAAAAAACTTTGAGAGTTTTGGCGATTAACAAAGATGGCCAACCAAGAAGCATGCTCCAGGATTGAACAGCGGTCAGTTATCACGTTTTTGGTTGCTGAAGTATGCAAACCAGTTGAAATTCATAGGAGAATGTCAACTGTGTATGGTGCCACATGTTTCAGCCCAAAAAATGTCTACAAGTGGGCTAAATTGTTTAAAGAAGGACGGAGCAGTGTTAAGGATGAAGACAGGCCTGGGAGGCCTACAGAAGTGAGGTCTCCTGATGTGATCCAATCAGTCAATGACCTCATTCAGTCTGACAAAAAGGGTGATAGTGGATGACATTGCAAGGACTTTGAGCTTATCTGTTGGAACAAACGCAGGGGTCATCAGTCAGAAGGAGTCATCTTGCATCGTGACAACGCAAGGTAACACACAGCAGCCAAAGCGGTGCAGACCATCAACGAGCTCGGCTGGCAACTGCTCCCTCCTCCCCCTTACAACCCAGACCTTTCCCCTTCAGACTTTCACGTGTTTGGTCCCTTGAAAGCGTTCACGAGAGGCACGAAGTTTAAAAGTGACGATGAAGTTGAAAGTGTTGTGAGCGACTGCCTGAGACATCAGTCCAAAGATTTTTACGTTGAGGGAATACGGAAACTTGTGCACAGATGGGAAAAGTGTGTGACAGTGCTGGGAGACTACGTTGAAAAATAAAAAAGTAAGCTTCTATCTGTATTAGAAGTCCTTATACCGAAAATTCACCTTATTTATTGAATGACCCTCGTATATACATCTACCATTTGCCCGTGCGTTGATTATTGCTGTCATATCCGCCTTGTACTCGGGATATATATCTTTAGATTTTCGACAAAATCCCAAGAAGGGTCTGTAATGTTATTGGTATTGACCTGACATCTCGACTTCAGTGACATTCCAACCGCCTTGGTACGGCTTTCCTTTGTCTTTTACATAAATACTTTGGTGTTTTGTCAGGACTATCATCTCTCACAACAATGATACTGCGGATGGTGTCTGCAACCAGAGAGGGATCAAGTGCCTTTACATTCTGTTACGTTTACTTTTTCAACTCTATGGGATTCAAGTAAATATCTGGCAATTTTAATTTTGGTCAAGCTCTGGTGACGATGTACACCAGCATCCTCATTCAGCAAATATTTCCAGCTCATTCGCTTAAAAGCTACTCTTGCCAAGCTGCAGCCAACATATTTGTCATCTGATTGGTATCAAATCTCTCAAAACCTACATTTAGAAGCCATGGTAGGAATACGCTTAAAAGGAAAACGAATAAATGCTCGTAATAGCTGTTTAAAATTCGAAAATTTAGAAGCGCACATACAAGATATGAAATAAACAAAAATCCTAATTAAAGCGAAAGTCACAAAAACACTTAAAATCTAAAAAATAACTAATAAATAAATTTGACGATGATAAAACTTAAAACATGTCGATTTCAAGGAGTATCTCTCTGAATTTGGAACCACGGACGCGCGTACTAGAATCGTCCTTCCATAAATGATTTGTCGGGACTTTCATCCAAGTTTAATGAGAGCAGTTTACAATAAGCAATGAATTTGGCTACGAATTAAACAACTCGACACTTGAAACATTGAGATTTCTATCTCTCTCTATTACACACACACACACACACACACACACACACACACAGACACACACACACACACACACACATGCATACACACCCTCTATTGACAAGTAAAAGTTGTTATTTATATTGAACTCCGTCTTTAAAAAATAGATGAAAGCAGCAAATATATTTGATTTCCATTTCGAGATAAACGTCTAGCTAGTAACGTCGACATGTACGTACACTACTGTTAAAAAATGTAAGACCATTTGAAATTTTTTTAAAAAACTGTTTTTCATAGAAGAATTTTAAACATTTCTTACTTAAGGTTACTAATTTTATAATCTAAAAGGTTATGTAGACAAAACGTTATAATCCGAACATTTTATTGACATGTTTAAAAAATGAGGCGTTTTACACTTGATCAAAATTACAAGACCAGAGACAAAAATTCTACGAAATTGTACGAAAAGTGTACGAAAACATTCAACAACCAAATTTAATAATGAGTTCTACCTCCACTGGTTTTTGATGACCTCAAAAATTCTTTAGGGCATGCTAGAAATTAGGGTTTCCATTAAGCTGCGAGGAATATTGCTCCAGCTTCTGAAGATAGCTTCACGAAGGTCATTTTTTGTTGAATAGTGTTTGCCATTTGGATAAACATCTCTTGCCATCCATCCCCAAACATTTTCAATTGGGTTCAAGTCCGGTGAGCATGCAGGATGTTTCAAGACATGGACCCCATTTTCTTGTAGAAAGGTCAAGATCCGGCATGCAGCGTGGATTGCAGCATTATGCTGTTGGAATAACCACCCATCCCCACACAAACGATGGCCCTCCGTCGCCAACGATGCTTTTTGTAACATGCTAACATAACCAGCCGCTGTCTGACAACCATTCACCACCTGGAGCTCCATCGTCCCTCTGTAAGAAAAGGCACCCCATACCATTAGGGTCCCTCTACCACTATGACGTGTGGAGAACATTTCAGGAGGCATGTTTTTGTTATGCCAATATCATTAGAAGCCATCAGGACCATCTAGATTGAATTTTTTCTTATCAGAAAACAGGGCTTTCTTCCACTTCTCAATGTCCCATGTATGGTATTCACGACCAAACCTTAAACGGTTTACTTTGCGACGTGGAAGCAGCCGAGGAATTTCTTTGCGCTTTTTATTTGCCATGCCTTTTTGTCGTAAGTGTCGTCTGTTGTTTATTGGACTGCAACCAGCATCTGTGGCTGCCTTTATTTGACTAGATGAAAGTCCACTTGCTTTCACAACCACCTGCCTTATTCTCCTACTCAATGCCAGAAAAAATTTTTTGGGCCTACCAGTAGACTTTGCGTTTTCATAATTCGCACTGTCCTTTAGAAAGTTGCAAATCACAGTTTTACTGCGATTTACCTTAGCTGCGATCGCCCGCAGTGACAGACCTTGATTATGGAAATCTAGAATTCGAGCACGCTTAACTTCGGTAAGTTTGCTTGTTTTAGGCATGGTGACATCTTTACGCAATGATTGCTAATCTCTAACTGAAGTAAAAACATTGGAATTACCCTAGATCTAACAATTTATACCCCTGGTCTTATAATTTTGATCAAGTGTAAAACGCCTCATTTTATAAAAATGTCCATTTCTGAATAAATTGATAGGATTATAACTTTTTGTGTAAATAAACTTTAGATTATAGAATTAGTAACCTTAAGTAAGAAAAAGTTTATAATGTATCCATGACAAACAGTCTCTTATAAAAAAAATTCAAGTGGTCTTAAATTTTTGATCAGGTGTGTATTAACTTAACACGGACTCAATGAAAGATTTGTTCTATCGTTTATCTAACTTTTTACATTAAATATAAAATTTAAAAAAAAAATGAAATGGCCCATGTGATTCACTAGTCATTCTTTAAAATTTGATATTCCTTGAATCGGGAGACGTTCAATAGAAGTTTTCATGCGCTCGAGTTTTTGGCATAGAAAAGTTGCAGCTTTTGTATTTTGGGACTTTTTCGGACAATCCTTTCTTCTTGATCTTCTCTAAACATTTTGTTATATTTGAATAAGTTGAGAATAGCTTTTGTAATCATCGTTTTTTGGTTCAGGAGGGAGTAATGTTATAATCCATTTTCATTTTATTAGACAAATTTAGATTATTCCAATCTATATATCTTTATAACTCGTTTTATTCAAAGTAATTTTGAAGTCATGTGCACTTTTTCGGAAAATTTTATTCGATAGAATAATGTTATATTTGTATTTCATTATTATTAATTTTATTATAACGGAGTATAATAAAATATGTTGAAATCTCTACAAAGAAGCTTTCATATTTCAGTACTATGATTGAACTTCTTCAGGCGATGGTAAGTAACTGGTGATTAAATGTTTATTAAGAAAATCAAAGTATTGAAACATGAAAGCATTTGTGCAACGATTTCAACTTGTTTTTATTATAATCTCTTATTGTTATAGCATACCTTCAGATGATAATGTCTTCAGCTGTGCTGGTCAAACTATTTGACTCCGGACAGAGAGGATTCCCAGACGTGGCTATGTCGAAGGGTAGAGTCTCGTGTCGGGAAAGAGCTACCCGACCCCGTTTTATACGGGATGTACGGGGAATGTTTGGCCGAGACTACTGGTTTGGACACCCAACATTAAATTCGGCTTGGTGCCACATCAGACCGCGCGGGACGGTTGGCAGATATCCTGCAGTTGGAGATTCCTCTACAGCTGTGCTGGTCGAACTTTCTGCCTCCGGGCAGAGAGGATTCACAGACGAGGCTATGTCGAGGAGCAGAGTCTCGTGTCGGGAAAGAGCTTCACGACGCCATTTTATACGCGGTCTACGTGGAATTTTTGGCCAGATACCCCAAATTAAATTCATTCTTGAGTCACCTCTGACCGCGTGGGGCGGTTGGTAGATATCCTGCAGTTGGAGACCGATGTGGAATTCTCTTGACTACTAGCAGTTGACTCCTTCTACGCCCCGCTGGCGAATCTTATTTGTGTTGTTCTTGTCCTAAGTATTATCGTTCATTACCAACCTTCGTGTGATTATTCTATTCAGTAACCTCCCTTAGGTTACAAAAACTACCCAGATAGATAAATTTCTCTTTGATTTTCAGATTCCCAATATGTAGTCTGCACCTTGCGTTTTCTTACTGTTGGTAGTGCTTTCTTTTTTGCTTTTATTGAAACTTTTTTTAAACAACTGCTTTCTAAGATGAATTGTTAAAAATGGCTTTGAGCGAGTGAAGCCTGTGGATCTTGGCGAAGGGCATCCTTCTTTGAAACTTGTCGACTGGAGCTACAGAATAAAAAAATAAAGAACTGTAAAAGCTAATATAAACCACACTACTTGAGTAGTTTTAACAGCAGCAACAGTTAAAATAAATATCACATGTAACTCGAAAAGAAAATGAAGACATAATAAAGATACTGATATTCCACACTACTCCAAACAAAAGGTTAGTAAGGAAACACCCATCAACACCGGAAAAAGCAATAACAGCTCGGCCTGAGAACTTTAGAAAACCTTTTTGTCTTTCAACCTGAAACCTTTTTCTCCTAAAATGATGTTTTAAGAGAAGTATTTTATAAATCTCAACTGAGGGTAATAAAAGATCTTCGGTCAATGTGTGCTGAATGTTTCCTTATAAGGAGACAGCTACTATTACTATTATCGTTACCATTCTTAGTGTTATGGTCCAGGTTCCTTGTACCACGGTGATGGTCCAAGGTAGAACCAATGAAGAATAACTCGAACTCAGGTATGGAATAACACAGATATATTACAAACAGAATATGTACAAAAGAAGTAGAAGTGTTAGTAATAACAATCAGGTTAGGTTAGAGAGAACTAAGTTGTCTCGACCTGTATGACTATTCCAATGTCTTACAGTAATCGTCTGACGCGACTCTGTCTCTGACTGACTGCCTCACTCACTGCCTCACTCACTGACGATGTTCAACACCACGCCCACGTGTGTCGAATGTGGCACAAGGCCGCTTTAATGTGGGCTTTCCGAGCCCGTAGGCTCGGGCAAAAATTGCCCGTAGAACCCGTATAAACGGGATCGGGGCGGTCAACCATCCCGAACGAGGTTCTGCCCTTCGGCGGAACCTCGTCCGGGTTCCTCTCCGCCCAAAGACAGAGAGTTCCCCTCTGCCTCAGAGGCAGAGAGTTCGACCGTCTGGCCGAGTCGTCCAAAAGGACTGACTGCCTGACTCACTGACTCTGTGTCTCACTGCTGCACCCTCCTGAGGCGCAGTATTCATGAGGTACGGGATAGTCCAGTCCTATTATGGGTAAAAGTTCCCATAACACTTAGACTGAATTCAGCCTTATGTTAGTGCAATTCACGCAACAGTTGCTTAATAGAGAGATGCAATAAAAGGTAAGCAACTTTTATATTTGCATGCCTGATATCTTTTAAGTTTATGCATATTGGAAGCTAACTCCACGCCCTTTTCACCACAAGGTGATATTTACAATTAAAATACACGACACGTTAGTTTTTTGCGTGGTGGTAACCTTAAGTAGAATGACTGGAAAGAAAAAAAAACTTGCATACTAAACTTCACGCAATAAAAAGCTCAAGAATCTCTCAAGGTAGAGCGTTATCGAAGGAGATATGTTATAATTATGGAAGAGTAGGAGGTGAAGATTATGAGCTTGTGGAGGATAGAAAATAATTGATCCTTGAATTGAAGAGTTTAAGAATGTAATACTAACGGAACCGCCCACGCAGAGGCTTGTTGCGCAAGCAGCAGTGCCCAGGTAAATGCTGTCTTAGTGGAACTTCTTCCTTACAAATGGAATACGAAGGAAATGTGGGTGATTCGACTGTGTGGACATAGTATGGCAAGTCTTAGCTGTAAAGTTCTAATTTGACGGAACACTTGCCATGGAAATAGCAATAGGCATGTGACGTTGATTATGTGGGAAAGATATAGTAATATAGAGATTCTAGAAAAAGTAAGGTATGCTAAAATGAATTAGCTACTTACTGCAGTGGTAATAAGAGCCGACTATTTTTCTAGCTTCTCTTGCGATAGATAGTATACATGAGTTAAACTTAAGGTCTGCAGTGAAATTGGAGACCCAATATCATTTCAAAGCATGGAAACTAAGCGTAAGACAGTGATTCTCAGCCGGCGTGTCACGGCACCCTAGATCTTAGATCTTCTTAAGTGTGCCGTGAAATATTGTCAATATCATATATATATATATATATATATATATATATATATATATATATATATATATATATATACAGAAATATAGTCTTAAAGTGTGCTATATTTATGGGGTAAAGTGCTCAATATCAGAGATAGAGCGTGTGTAAATATAAAAGTGGACATGGAAGTCAGCACTTAGAGGCGACAGTCTGTTTCATGCTAGTGCAATCGTCAGGCGACTAGTGCTGTTATTTTTCTCGGCTGTTTATATAAGGGTCAGTGGTGCATTATGGGTAGTATATTTTGGCGGGTACTTTTACCGGAAGTCGCTTATTTGTTTATTTATTTATGTCAAATTATTTTGCTTGTTTTTTTGTTTGTTTTTTTATTTTTATTTTTATCTTATATATTTATTTATTTATTCTTTTATTTTGATCGGTGTTTTTATATATATATATATATATATATATATATATATATATATATATATATATATATATATATATATATGGCATTAGTAATGGTACAGAGTTAGTATTTGAATAAGTGAATAAGTATTACACTTTTTTTTCAAAGAGTTCATGTCCCTATTCTTTGAAGTGTACTAATTGCATTAAAGAAATGATCCCTATTGTAGTAACCCATCTGAAAGCCCTCGACAAATATATCGAAAATTATTTTCCGTCATTGAGCACAGAAAAGTATGATTGGATTCGAAATCCGTTCATAAATATGCCATCTAATATTAGACTTTATTTATCTTAAAAAGAATTGGCCACTATTTCTAGCGATCGAGGGCTCAAAATAAAACATTCGACAGCACCCATTCATATATTTTTTATTTCAATACAAAAGGAGTATCCCACATGAGTTAAAACGGCTTTATTATTTTATTGAATTTTCTAATTTTTATTTATTTGAATTAGGCTTTTCAATCCTAAATAACATAAAAAATAAGAAGCAAGAAGGACTATGCCCAACTGAAGAAGAAATGAGGGTCTGCTTATTGCACATTCGACCACACATTGAAGAAATCGTGAAAAAAACCCAAAATACACCAAGCACGAGTTTCACACTAAATAAGCTGCATAAATAGTTGAATTGAGACATTGTTATTTTTTTGTTGTGGCTTTTTATTATTTGTGTTATATTTTGTGCAGCTGTAACTGATTTTAACGTTATTTTTGTTGAATATTTTTGCTAATCGGTTTGTTTCAGGGAAGTGCTTTTCTATTAAGTTTAGGAATCTTCTACCCATATTTGTATTGTTTGGTTTTGTTGTATGGTGTATTAAACCAGATAATATTTATTTTTTGGCGTTTTATATATATATATATATAGATAGATAGATAGATAGTGCATTGGGACATCAGATTATTATTTAAACATATATTGTTAAATATAACAGACATTTGGATATTTTTTATTAAGCTGTTCCTTGAGACGGCTCGTGTAAACCGAAAGCTTAGATTAAGGAAGAGCTTAATAAAAATATTCAAATCTTAGACAATTTTGTGTTTATTTTCACCCGAAATTGAAGCAAATAGACGCAGTTTAGAACGGCCAATGATCAAATATAATGGACATTCATTGTGGATGGGCCTTACGTCATTTTTCTCTACCACTGGTAAATCGGTGGTCAGCGCGTGTTAAGCTAAAGGCTTAACACGCTTATAACAAATGTATACATGTACCATTATAAAGACTAAATGATCGAAATAGGAAACAGAAAAATAAATAATGGCAATAAAAATCACTTTGGCATTTTATATTCTGTTTTGGTCTGCAAACCAGACAGAAATTTGTGCCTGAGCGAGTGATATGTTTTATCATGTATTCTTTATGTTTAATCTATCTAAAGTGATATTTACGAGAAAGCACGTTTATATTCCAAGAAATGTTCCTTCAGTGTCATACGCGATCATGTTTCTTTTCGATTCTTGACTGTCTTGGTAGAATAATTCCTGCATTAGGCTACCGTTGTTTTCTCCTGTAGACTGGTTGCCAACTAAGGTTATGGGACACAGTTTTTCCTGATATTAAACCCACAGCTGGGAGGAGAAGAGATGGCTTTGGGATGTCAACGAAGACTTGTTGCCACTTTCGCAATGCTCGTTGTAGTAAAGACTTTGTAATCGCAGATACAACTATAGTAACGCCGTTGAGACAATATTGGTGTCAGACGCCTTCGAATAAAACTCGCACTAATAGTACTTTGTATAGTGAATAAAATAGAGAATGGTGTAGAGAAGAGAATAGCATTCCCTAAAGTAATGGAGAATAGAGGAGAAATGGTGATCCTCCAGACGTCATGCGAATTCCTACATATATGCGTTTCCTCTATGGTCGTAATGCTCGTTGTAGTAGAGACATTGTAATCGTAGATACAAGTATAGTAACGCCGTTGTACAATACTGGTTTCAGACGTCTTCAAATAACACTCGCACTAGCAGTACTTGCTCGATAATACTCATTTGAATAGTAACTACGGAATAGGAATCTGAATAGTAGAGATAGTATAGTGAATAGAGTAAAAAAAGGCAGTCCGTGTAGTAATAGAGAACAGAATAGAAATGCTGATCTGACTAGTAATAGAGGATAGATTAGAAATAACGATCGGAATATTAATAGGACATAGACTAGAAACAGAGATCATGTAGACGTCACGCGATTTCCTATATGTACGTTTCCTTTATGGTCACGTGGTCTACTTAATTCAATAATGGGATTGCCTGTGTTTGCTCAATGGCGATCTATGTTCAAACTCAAGTGTCGGCAGTGACACTTTATTCCTATATAACAAATGGATTCGTGCCTTTCTCAAGTGAATGTAACAAACTCGACTGGACTTCTAACGCACCTCCCTAATTTTTCATTCGGAGCCGTTATCTATCACACCGCCATCACTTCCAGGATTGCAACACTTTTTATTCCCAAGCGTTCCCTCATCCTGATACTTACCAGGCTCAACGTTGCTTAACTTCGGTGATCGAACGAGAACCGGCCATTTAACATGAATTACCAGACTTATTTATTCAAGCTATCAATAAAGTAATCCTGCTGAATTATTAAAATACGTATCTTTATCAACCTCTAGCGAAAGCATAAAGCGCACAAACCCACACCGCAATTAACTGGCAACTTTTTATTTATATCTGTACTAGCAGCCATACCCACTGGTCGATCAGAAAAAAAAGCGTTCAATTAGAATGGAGCAAAAACAGCATCATATTTAGATGTAACAGTCTTTTTTCTTCAATTACTTTAAAGTACATTCATTAAAAAAACATTTTGAATTAATGCAGTTACTTATATAACAGAATTAGTCTGTACGTATTCAATTGAAGTTAGTCGAGGACATGAAGGGGTAAAACAGCAACATGAAGACCCACTTCAGACCACAATTATTTTGGAGTTTTTGAAATTCAATTTGTCAGTGTACTACCCGGAATATAAAAGACGATACATTTATAAAGCAATTGTTAAGATAGATGAAAATTGGTTGAAAGATCAACGAAAAATAAGAAAGAAACCAGTAAAAATAGCCATTTTTCGTTATTTACGCTGGTTTTTACGATGTAGGTGGACTCAATTATTAAGTTAAATGACTGTTAAACAATCAACTTATTGTTGGCTACAATTGAGTGAAGTTTGTATTAGATTGCTTGAAAATTGAAGGAGTTTTTAGTTTAAAATTTTTGTTGAAATAGTTTTGTGTTGAAATCGATTTTTCCTTTTTCGCTGAAAGTTGTGGCGTAGAAATAAAAATGAGGTATCTTTGAGCACGTCATGATGTAAGTAACCCACATACCGAGTTTGAAGAAAATCGGAGGGAAAAAAAGTTGAAGTTATTGATGTTTTATCGACTTTATGGATTATTGATTTTTTTTAAATTATCGAATTTTTTACGCTAAGAACCTATCTCTTACATATTACAATGTATGTGCTAAGTTGGGTCAAAATCGGTTAGATGAATCTCGAGTGAAAAGGTATCACGCAGACAGACAAACAGACATCCTCTGTTTTTATATAGATAGTTTGTACGTTCCGAGGGTTGTATACGGTTATGAATTCAGAGTTGTTTTCTCCTTGACTGTTTACCAACCACGGCTAGGTAGTCCAATCATCTTTGATATTATGCTACGAACTCGACCGGAATTCGTTGATTTCTTGTTTCAAACTGTGATATCACTATGTTTAGAGATAATTAATTATTTCTTCATAAGAGAAGCTCTTAGCCCGGAGTTGATTAAGTCCAGTTTTCATTTGATTCCTGTGCGGAAATCGACTGTATCAAGAATAGCTGATCAAGTTTGTTTTCAAACCCACAAATCGATCGGACTGCTGTCAGGTTTTAAAGTAAACCGATTGGATGAACAAACACTGGCTTGGATTATCTCCCTCTGTCTGCTTCGATGTCTATCGATGTATGCAGTCGGTTTACATCTAAGTCTGTCCATATCTGTCTGTAGATGTATATTCTTTTCATACATATCTGTGTATTACTTTATTTGTACAATCCGGCTCTATAAAAGTTACGAATAAAAAACATCTATCTTTGATTAAAATGAATCCTTGATAAATGATTACCGGTCAAGTAATATTGCATCTTTGTATAGTTATTGAAAGTAGATAGCCAGACGCCAAGAACTTCAAGAATTCAAAACAAAGGCGAGTATAGAGCATTATCTTCTTTCTCTAAGTGTCATGTCTGGTTCAGACATAGGTGATTCTACATAGATTTCGTTCGTTCGTGGCTAGGTGTCATTAATACGAGGGTCATTCAATAAATAAGGTGAATTTTTCGGTATAAGGACTTCTAATACAGATAGAGGCTTACTCTTTTTTTATTTTCTTTTTGTTTTACTTCTTTTTCACATGGATTTAATTTCTTTTGCAGATTAAAAAAACAAACTTTGAGAGTTTTGGCGATTAACAAAGATGGCCGACTAAAAAGCATGCTCCAGGATTGAACAGCGGTCAGTTATCAAGTTTTTGGTTGCTGAAGGGTGCAAAGCAGTTGGCATTCATAGGAGTAATGTCAACTGTGTATGGTGCCACATGTTTCAGCCAAACAAATGTCTGCAAGTGGGCTAAATTGTTTAAAGAAGGACGGAGAAGTGTTGAGGATGAAGACAGGCCTGGGAGGCCTACAGAAGTGAGATCTCCTGAGGTGATCGAATCAGTCAATGACCTCATTCAGTCTGACAGAAGAGTGACAGTGGATGACATTGCAAGGACTTTGAAAGACAAAGAACAAACGCAGGGGTCATCAGTCAGAAGGAGTCATCTTGCATCATGACAACGCAAGGCCTCACACAGCAGCCCAAACGGTGCAGACCATCAACGAGCTGGGCTGGGAACTGCTCCCTCACCCCGCTTACAGCCCAGACCTTGTCCCTTCAGACTTTTACCTGTTTGGTCCCTTGAAAGCGTTCACGAGAGGCACGAAGTTTAAAAGTGACGATGAAGTCAAAAGTGTTGTGAGCGGCTGGCTGAGACATCAGTCCAAAGATTTTTTACGCTTTGGGAATACGGAAGCTTGTGCACAGATGGGAAAAGTGTGTGACAATGCTGGTAGACTACGTTGAAAAATAAAATAAAATTATTTTTTCTATCTGTATTAGAAGTCCTTATACCGAAAAAATTCACCTTATTTATTGAATGACCCTCGTGTCTGGAAAAGGCTTTAGTCTAATTGACACTGAGAGATAAGACAAATAAAGAGGCCCTATATATACCAGATGTGCAGGTTCCGTGTAGCTTATCGACGCGTGGAAGAAATCGACGAACAGTGTCCATTAATACTCTAGTAAAGGCAAGAAATCATCTTCTGACTTTCACTGGTAATTGGTTGTCTAGTCCTGAGTGGTACCCGATCTAGGAGTAAGATAATTCGGAATTCAAAACAGTGGTAAAAAGCAACGAGTAAGCATTCAACAGCCTTTCCCACGAAGTCATGGCAATTCATAAATATCAAAGAGGTGTACTGGAAGCGACGGTACGTCTGTGAGGGAGCGACTATCAACAAGATACCAGTTAAGGGCCTATTGCATCGCATATCCGTCTCTGGATTTTGTCGAACAGCGGGGGCTCCACACCAGATATGGTAGCAATATTCCAAGTAAGGGCGAATAGTTAACCAGCCATTTCTTGCCTTAGTCAACAACAGATTGGAGATCCTTTTCGAGACCAACGGCCAGGTTAGCTTTGTCAGCAATACCGGATTTGCTATTGAAGCAGGAGTAAATAGTAGTGTCGCCTGCATAGATCCCTCTTAGGAACTGATGACATCGGGAAGATTGTTAATGAAGATCACGAACAGTGTAAAGCCCAAAATAGAGCCTTGGGGAACACAAACGCAAGGTCGCAAACTTATTACAAACATATCGCAATTTCCGTGGAAAATACTTTGAAGTTACATTCCCTAGTTCCACCAGTTCAAACCATTTCCGTTAAAACCCGCCGTGCTCTGTACACAGGATCAAATCATCTCTACCCACTTCGTATTCCCTTTTCATAAAAGAAGTCCAGTTCGTACGCATTCTTTCCAAGAGAGCCTACTTAGTGGATATTCCGCAATAATACTTTCCAGATCATTACAGTCTCAATCTCTTCAAGTCACGGGTCAACTTTTATCTATCCTTCTTATCCTCATAATCTACAATTCTTACAGCTATTTACCCCATTCAGTAACCCTCCACGTTGAGTGACTCTAAGTTTTCTTTGGTTTTGTTTTGTTTTGTTTTACGGCATATCAACCTCAAAGATTTTTATTGCTGGTAATTTTTTTCTTCAAAAATGTATTCCTGGTAATATATATTTTCAAAAATGTATTGCTGGCAATAAATTTTTTTTCAAAAATGTATTGCTGGTAATAATGTATATCTGGTAATAATTTTTTTTCCTTCAAAAAATAATTGCTGGTAATAATCTTTTACAAAGATGTATTAAAACCTATTTTTACGCATTCATAGTGTTTGACTCCAGTTTGCGGTTAACTATTTGCCCATAGCTGGGACCCTAACAAGTGCTAAAATCCAGGGTCAGGGTGGAATTAGGAACACCAGCAATTAAGATGTGGTTCCACGCTCCTCAAAACCTCCTGATTATTATTGGCTTTGTTGTCGGGTGTAGTGTGTCCTCTTACCCAGGACGCGGTGTAGTTTACTGTCTTATCCACGTCGCGGACTCTAGGGTCATATTGGGTGAACTATAGTGTAAGAACGTGTTCTGACAGCCGTCCGTTACGTTGATATTGTAACATTGTACATTTTAAATAAACACACTGATCATTTGAGATATCAAGCAGAGTTCATAAAAGATTTGTGTTTAGTCGGATTCATTTTCGTCTAAATATTGATATCCATTCTTGTACTTGTTAGTTGAGTGTCGTGTATTGTAAAATATTTTTCTTTTGTCGTCTCTCATAAGTCTCTTCATAATATGACAGTTGTTTTAAAACGTAAGCAATTTTATAAGTGGCGAGTCATGTTGTGCGTTTCTTATACTAACCTTTATATCAATGAATTATTATTCATTTGAATGTTTGGCACCGGTGTTATTTGTGAACTGAAAACTGTGCAAATTTTAGATTATAGAAAAAGGGAATGTATAGCACTGTTCAATTTCAGTTATATCTTTTCATGGGTTGCCTTTTGTTGTACAAATGCGTAGAGTCAAAGTGGATAAATCTCCAAAACATAAGTGAAATAATACAATAGTTTGATAATGGACTATAAATCTGTTTTTGTTTTTGGTCCTCGGCAAAAACCTACAAAGTTATTTAAAACATATAAAGTTATATAATCTGTTTTGTTTTTTGGTCCCGTTGCAAAAAACCTACAAAGTTATATAAGTTATTTAAAACCTATAAAGTTATATAATCTGTTTTTGTATTTGAGTACACGGCAAAAACCTATAAAGTTATATAAGTTATTTAAAACCTATAAAGTTATATAAGGTATTTTACCTTACAAATGAAATATAGATAATTACCTAAAAATTGTTAGGGTTTATTTATGTATTATTGGCTGTTTATTTTGATGTTTCTGAAAAACGATATATTCCCGGAATTATATATAGAGCTCATTTTCTTCTTCATTTTTTCTTCATTTATTTACGAATTTTCACTTCTAATGCGTATCAAAAAGCATAATCAGAAGCTGAATTCTATCTTTTTTGAGTTCCATTGGATGTGCGGAGCAGAAGAAGAAATCGGCGTGCCGAGTTAGAATTTCGGCCGACTTTGTTGGATTCATATTCCCTGTAAATACCAGTATGACAAGTAGAAATCAGTTTCTTCTCTTTCCACAAACTATGGGTTAAATAGTAAGGTTAACATGTCTCTCTAGGCTCAGTTGACACTCAGTCTATAAGAAAAACAACTCGAAATTAAAAAAGAAACAACGGTATGTGGTACAGGCAACTCCTCCCTGAAAAAGCTTAAGACAGAAATCACAGCAGTGACACACGAGTGTTAGGGCGTCAGCATCGTACTCTCTAGTGTAGTCTATTGGCGCTATAGGAAATAAACCCTATTTCTAACAAGGTTACATACCCACATAACTGCCATATATTACACTCCATTTTCTATTCAATAACAGACAACATTACAAACAAGTCAAAAAGATTATACAATTAAAAATTCACCGTTTAGATCAAGTGTTTATTGGTTTGAAATTGACATCATCTTGTGAAAATCAGAGAAAATAAAAAACCTATTGTTTTTCAACTAAAAATCTATATTTTAATAAAAATTCACTGATTTTAATTTCAAAAGCAACGATTCAACTGTCACCAATCTGTTCAGAAACAAGTGAAGACGTGTTTATATAGCTTTTTCTTTCGCCCCAGAATATGCTGAATAAAACATGTTGACGTCTTCAAACAAATCCTCTCTAACAACAACAGCTTGGACAGTCAGTGAATCTTCGCTAACGATCAAAGTCTTTTCTAAAGCATAGTTTTTTGTTTGGATCAACTACCTAACGATTTTAACTCAATTAAAGTCTATTTTACTCTTTTTTGAATTCATGTACATATGTTTGTAAATTCAAATGATTTACTTAACAGGCATATTCATTTTTTAGTTATTTTATTGTTGTTTTGAAGTTGGATGTCGGATTTTTGAAACAAAGGAATTACAGATGTTCCTACACCGTTAAAGAGGTTGGAGAAGGAGATATATTTAACATTAATTTTATGTGGGACTATTATATGAATATTTGATTGTAAAACAGTGATGTTCCTTTTTATTTTCTAGTCTCGTGGTATGATTTAAAAATAAAAGTCAGTTTACTTTCGTTATGGCTGGTAGATTATATTTCAGTTGACAGAGAAGAAGAGATCGAACAATACATATCTTTTATTGTCCTCTTTCTTAAAGGACGACCAAACCCTCTATTATCTCATTTCATCTGAGCATTTATGACTAGACAAATACTCGGCAAAAAAAACAACCTGAGAAGGAATAATGCTCTTTGGGTGTACACTGCTTGCTTTATGTGTAATTTATTGTCAAAGACACGCCTTCTTGGACTAATGTATTCTGCTGACATGAAGTGGAAAGGTTATATTGAATTAATTGTTAAGTCTGTTGCTAGGAAATTTAGTTCGCCGTATAATTCTAGACAATTTTTCTCGCCTGAATATATCACACAAATTATAAGTCTACCATTCGTCCATGCATTGGATATTGCTGCCACCTCTGGTTTGCCGTTTTTGCTATGCATTTAGAGGTTCTTTATAAAATAGAAATAATTTGCAATGTCATTGTGTCTGGCCTGGCATCTCGGCTTTAGTTACATTCCAACCGCCATAAGGTAGCTTTCCTGTGCTTTTCTCTAAAGAAAAAACTTTCATGATAAGAATTCAGATGAACATTCCCCTATGGTACCTAAACTTTAATGAATTTAAGCGCAGTACTAGATTGGCGGCAAGGTCTCATCATTCTATAATTGAAATAGCTAAATGCAACCGTAATTTCTATGCTAACAGTTCCTTCCCTCACATTTCTAGCTAGGAACTCTCTTTCTGGCTTCTTGTTTCTCAGTCACGTTTGATCTTCAAAAATTTAAATGCAATGTCAATCGTTACCTTCAGTTCCCTTAATTATTGCTTTTTAACTGTTCTCTCGCTTTAATAGTATTTTTTACACACTAGTAACCTCTTGCGTTTTAGTGACTTTGTAACAAATATCTGGAGTGAAATTAATAACACACGAAGGAAAACGTAATCAGTGCATTTTTTAATAATGTTCCCCTTATACAAGACTCAAGTGCCACTCAAGTTAGAGGGCCTCTTAAGGCGGTTATAGTGTGAGGGTTAAGAGGCGTAGTTATTGCGTATATGTGGGAAATATAAAAGTTAAGTCTAGATTTGAGTAAATTAAGAGAGTAATAATCGGGAAGTGTCCTGCTGCGATTCTCTTCTATAAAACAACACTTATCGGAGAAAAAGCAATCTGACTGGAACTTACTATTACTGAAGGAAATGAGAGTGTTTCGTCTCAATGGACGCGGCCTGACAAGTATTAATAGGGAGTTAAGGCCTGGAAGATCTAAGAAATGTAACTTTTTCTATGGAAATAGTGGTTGCGTAGGAAAATGCTGTGGGGAAGGGTTTGTAAGGTGAAACGCAATTCATCACTTTCGGGCACTATCAAAACTAGAAATGACAACAGGACAGCACCATCCCAGATATGGAAACAATACACCATTTTTGGCCTGATCTGGTTCTTTTAAAGAGTGTAACAGGAAGACCCATCTACTCACTGGCGCTTACAGGGAAACTGTTATATAGGAATAAAGTGTCGCTGCCGACACTTGAGTTTGAACATAGATCGCCAGTGAGTAAACACAGGCGATCCCATTATGGAATTAAGTGGATCATAGAGCAGATGGACCATAGAAAAAAAAAACGCAAATATAGGAAGCCGCGTGACTAAATGATCGCAATTTCTAGTCTATCCTCTATTTGGATCACCATTTCTAGTCTATATTATTTCTCTACTCTATTCACTACACTATTTATCTATTCATAGCACTATATAGATTAGTGTTCGAGCAAGTATTATCGAGCAAGTACTATTAATGTGAGTGTTATTCGAAGGCGCCTAACACCAGCATTGTTCAACGACGTATTATACTTGAATCTGCGCTTATAAAGTCTCTACTACAACGAGCATTACGAAAGTGACAACGAGTATTCATTGGCATCACAAAAGTATCAAACGAGTGTCCGTTGACATCACAAAAGAAACGATAGTTTTTCCAGCATATTTAGCGATGGATCGTATATACATGTTACATTTGAGGTGTGGGGTTAATTTCAACCCCTATAGGCATTCAAATGGCCTCTTTAAGAGAACAAAACTACTAAATTCACATTAATAGTGTGAACGATGTGTCTTTAAACGGACATTTTGAATATATTACAAGTATGTTGAATGCAGTTAGAGATAACTTTCTCAGAAACTCGGGGATTGATTAACGTGAAAACATCGGAAGATGTGAGAGGAGGAATTATTATTATTAATTAAATCAGCAGACACATTATTTTTACTGACATTTCGGCCATTATACCCTCCTACCTTATTTAGTTTTTTTTTTCTCATCAACTTCGGTAACCTTCTTGAAATTTGAAAGTGGATGAATATTTTGACTCCGGATGTGTACAATTCCATTCAAGTTATGTCACACATATAAATCAACAACGACTTTCGGTTAAAAGCTTCATGTTTACTCACTGGATTATTCAAGTGCATGTTCTAGCGATTTAAAGTGTTTGTTAAAACACATCTATTTTAATTTCGATTTCAAACCTTGGGCTTGTTAGTGCTGAAAATTCACATATTCCGGTTGAGTGGACAAAACGGACAAGCCTCGCTAGGATTAATAAGACAGGTAAATAAGTCAGGTAAATATTAACTGATCAGAAATAACTACCAGTCATCAAAGTGGAATGAGATCCATCCGTCCCCGCTGATTAAGCAATATAACGACAGACAACTGAAGAAGGACGTAAGGTAAAACGACTGAAACGTGGTGAGTTTAACAACTAAAATGAAAATGTTAACCCGAATAATAAGGCATGGCAACTGTTGTGGATTCCGGGAATGGAATCCTGCACAAATAAATAAACAACGCCAATAATTGAGATAGAAAAATAAGTGTATTAAACGTAAGAATACAGACCTGAAGTGAAGATTAGTAGTCCAGGAATGCGGGTTAGTAGAAAGTATATGTACAAGTCTCTGTAATTTTCTCTCTCTCTGGACTCTCGTATAACTCTCTGTGAACACCCTGTGTACTGTCTTCGTATCTCTCACCCTGGCTCAACGTATCTCAACCTCCAGGTATTCTCTCTGTCAGTATAAGTATACTTTGGACGAGTCCATCTTGTGTAAAAGGGGTCTGCCCTACAACAGCAACTATAAAGACACTAATAATCAGAAAGATATATTTGAACATATAAGGAAGAACAGCTTAGAAAACGTTATACTCACAAGGTGAATTGAGTGAATGAGCGATAGCGAATCAGAAAGAGACACTTGAATTTTCTGGATTACATTATGAGGAATGAAGACTTGGAGAATGTGACACTCACAAACCATACTGAGGACACGTGGGGCAGAGGGAAACATCTAGCAACATGCACTATAGGTCAAAATACTTGGGGCCACCCTTTGGATTTAATAATTAGTAAGTTTCCGGTTTTATTTTGTCTTAACTTTTACATAGCTAGCATAATGGAATAATTTAATCCATGAGTGCACCGTACCCAATTTATTTTAAAGACGGTTTACCTAAAATTTGGCTCGAAATTTACAAATAGAGAACAAGGGAGACTATGCAAAAAGAATGATATTTTTAATGAAACTTTATACATTAATTTGGCTATTATTATTATTATTATTATTATTATTATTATTATTATTATTATTATTATTATTTTCTTTGATTTCTGGTGTATACTCCGGGTTTCAGCAAGAGGCATGAAGTCAAAAATAACATTTTCTACTGAGCATTCTTTGGGACCCCCCCACCAAAAAAAAAAACAAACACCTAAGATCACACATATTTTACATAGTCCTTCGTAAGGTGGGAGCTGTACTTGTGAGTACAATTTTTTGGAATTTCTTTAAGACATAGGCTACCAGGAATTGTTTCAATGAATCTACTGGAATCTTTTCCAATCAATCCGAGGGCTCCAACTATAACTGGAATTGTTGATATTCCTCATGTGCCACATTTTTGAGATTTCGATTTCATGGTCCTTGTATTTTGATAGTTTTTTTGAAGATCTTCAAAGATACATTACAATCTGCTGAGACTGTCATAAATATGGCTACAAAGATGAGGACAATAGTCCGAATAATGTAAATAGTGTACATAATACCTCATCTCAGAAATATAAACAATCTCGTGTTTACTTTGTAACCTTAGCTATTATTGTTTACTTCATGTGTAAGAGGGATTAATGACAGACATAACAGAACGGGTGATAGGTCGTCTCCTTGAAAGTTTCCTCGTCGGATATTCAGCCGGTTGGAATTGGCCGTGCCTTTGGTGTGATTTAGGTATAATATAGTTTCCCACATTCCAATGCCATGTTTAAAAACATTCACTATCACCGAGGAGACTTTATATATTATCAATAGTGGCACACTATCAAAGCTTTAAGGAATTCTATCGATGCTGTGCTGAGATTTCTACTTCTTTTCCTGCAATTTTCAAGGATCATTTTGGTTATCAATAGTTGCTCTTTGTAACCGTATAAACCTCTCCTGCATCCTTTCTCTTGCAAACAAAATAATTTTGTTTTCTTTGAGAAAGAAATAAGTACAATTCGTCGGGACAGACGTGATCAATTTATCCGTGGCATACAGACATGTTATTGGCCTAGAATATTTCAGACCATCTGTTTCAATCGTTTTTTGGCATGAGACATATTATACTTTTAATAGTTTTTTTCAGTGTTTCATTCTCGGATTTAATTGAGATTACTAATAAGCATTGATAACGTTTGAGCAAGTATTTTATGGATTGATGACAGATGATAGTGCCAAAAATTGGTTGCCTTCTCATTTCTTGAGAATTTTTATTTTTGGGATTTCGTTAGAGCTTGCCTAAGGTTAGTTGTGCTTATATTTTCCCATTCTTGTAGAGATTTATACATCATTCGTTCTTCTCGTTGGATCCACTATGCAGTGTGGTTATATACCTTTGGGCAGCTCCAAATATTGTCTCAAAATTTCTGCACTTTTTCAATAGATGGTGGCTTTTTGACATCTATAATTGTTTCTCCATTTTCCCTGTAAATTTTCTTAATGTCCTTTTGGAATATATTCTTTTGGCGATAGAGCCTACAACACTTTTCATGTCGTCTTTCTCTCTGTGCCTTTAACCGCAGTTTCTCTTTTAGTATTTCATTGATTGGTGGAATGTCATTTAGCAATTCATTTTTTATATATCAGCTTCATCTTCCTAGATTTGCGTAGTGAGATATTTGGGTTTCAAGTGATCTCATCTGGTATCGATATTTCACATCCCATTTCCTTTATTTCTCGCATCAATTTTACCTTCCAAGCTGACTCTTTTTGTCTGTAGTTTCATATTTTCATTGTCTTTACACCAAGTTTCCAGGGAACCTGCTAAAGCTGTTGCGTGTATGGCATTATTTACTTCTGTGATGTTTCCCAGTGGTTTGTCCATTAGCAGTGTATAGTGGATCCAACGAGAAGAAGAACGAATGATGTTTAAACCTCTACAAGAATGGGGAAATATAAGCACGACTAATCTTAGGCAATGTTGTACATTTGCAAAATATATTTATCGGAGTTTTTCAGGAATTTTTGGGAGCTAGTCTCTATGTGAAATGTGTGTGTTAGTTACTCTGTTGAGTCCTTGAATGACGTGCTTCGGTGATTTCACCTCTGTTGTTTCCAAGGAATTCTTCCCTAATGTCATCTTCATTGACATAATCTGGAAAACTGCAATTGTTAATGTCGCAGGTAGATACTTCAGTTTTATTTCCGGAGAGGTTATTATTTCGTATCTCATTTATTTTCGTTTTTAACTCATCCTCTGCCATATTATTTATATCCAGTCTCATATTTTTCTTCTTTGAGTGATGGGTCGTTGTTTTCTGTCTTATATTTGGGGGTATTTTATTTTGCACGATATGCCTGCGAACATTGGCGAGCATGTTTGAGTTAGAGATAGACTCTTATTCCAGTTCGTACTATATTTCTACATATTTGGTATGTCTCATCCGTGATGCTTTTTGTCGATTTTCTAGTGTGGTGAAAAAGGATATCATGGCTTGTTGATACTCGTCGCGAGACCATTTCTTTCGTTTTCTTTTTATTAATTGATTTGGTATCGTGTCATTTGGTCTATGGTTGCAAATAATCCGGGTTTGGTTGATCTGGTTGACGGCCTATCCGGTATGAGTATTCGTTTGTAAGCATTTTTTGCGTTTTATCCTTGACTGCCAAGAGGTAATTTTGTTCAAAATACCAGCTCTAGGACGAACTAAAGAGCTTGTGCTGCCCATGAAATAGGTGGGTGGTTATATTCAGATGTCCTGGGTTCAAGAGTTCATCATCTAGTACTGAATTCAGAGAGGTATGGTAGGGATATGGAAACAGTATTGACTATACTAAGTTTTAACTTAGTATAAGTCGCAATGACCACTACCAGATGAAAGGAAAAAAAATGGTAATCAACCAATACGCTACTTACCCATGTGTATCATATACACGCCTGTGCGCGCACACGCACACGCACGCACACACACACACACACACACACATATATATATATATATATATATATATATTAAAAATTTTAAAAATAAGGATAAAAATAAAATGAAAAGAAGAAGAACAAAAGGTTAAAGTTAAATGAAGTCAAAGTGACTTAAAATACAATTTAAAATTGCGCTTACATTTTGAAACTCGAGCACAGTTTATTATCGGCGCCAGTTAAGATTGTCGACGCCAATAAGAGGGCGAATAATCAAATCTCATAGAGTAGATCACCCCATCCCGCACTACAACACATCGTAAGGTTCACTAAGGAATTCATTAAACAAAGAAAAAGTAAAAATACAATAGATTTTACATTTGGGGTCATTTCTCACTTTCCTCATAAGACGGAACTCCAAAAAGTAAGAGTCTCTTTCAAAAAAGTTCGTCAAAAACAACATGACCGGATTATCATACTACACAAAAAAGAAGGAAAAATATGTCATCAGTCAATACGATCTTTACTCATGAGCATACATGGATACACACACACACACATTATATATATATGTATTAGGATGTGCAGCTCTTATATTATATCATAAAGAATTTAGACAAAGAATTAATTAGTAATGTTAATGAAATTAATGGCGAAATCACTTCGCTAACAATATATATATATATATATATATATATATATATATATATATATCAAATATGTGGTGCAGTTCAATTTATATTACAATGAATCATTCATACAAAAAGTATATTAGTAAAGTTAATGATATAAAATGGCAAAATCCATACGCTAAAAAAAAAAAAAAAATAGGGTGTATAAGGTCTTTCTTTAATACGCAAGTACTTTTAACTGTACATTGAGTCATCTTCAGGCATGAAAATTATTTTGTTTTTGGTAAAATTCAGGTAGCATCCGAGACGAAAAAATATAATGCAAATCGGAATATGTTTTTTTTTACTGTATTATTGTAAACGGATACAAACATTTGGAGCGTGCAGTCGCAACGCTAAGGTTGAATTTTTTTTGAAAATTCAAGAGAGTGCGTTTTTTACTAACATGGTAATTTCAGAATTTTTTTGTTGCAGGAGTTTATCAGTCGATGTAGCATGAAGTAAATTGTTCAATAAATAGAATAATATCTCAGTTGTTATCCCGAAAATTTGCAGGTCGGATCAGTTCTTTTAAATCAAATATCTGGTGCAGTTCAATTTATATTACAATGAATCATTCCTACAAAAAGTAAAAAGTAGATTAGTAAATTTAATGATATAAAATTTAGTTCATGGCACATTGACTGATAAATTATTGATGAGCCAAGCTTTTTTATATTTCACTTCAACATCTTTGTACATTGATAGCCTTTGAATATATTTAAAGATACATTACAATCTGCAAAAGAATTGTCATGTCAGTACGAAAGTATGTTTTTGAGGTCTTGATTAAAGATGTTTGGACGATTAGCTTTGATTGTTCTGTTTGCGTGTATTGTAATGTCCAATCCGGGTCTGGGTGCTGTTCATGACAGTTTCTTGCAGATAAATTTGCGTTAAAGTGGCAGATTTATCAGTACAGATATTGGCCCAATCTATCATGGCGAGTTTTATATTTAGTGGGTGCAGAAGGAACACGGCCAATAAGTAATTAAAATGATGTATAAACAATATTCTCACTAACAATTGGCTACGATAAAGAAGAAAACGAAAAAGTCACTTATAACAATAAGATTTTTTTTATTCAAATAGAACGTTATTACTAAGAACATTGTTCTTTTTCTGAAAATTTCAAATGTTACTAATATTTTGACGGACTGCCCAATAAGAAAACGAAAAGGTCACTTACAACAATAAGATTTTTTTTATTCAAATAGAGCGTTATTACTAAGAACATTGATCTTTTTCCGAACATTTCAAATGTTACTAATATTTTGACGGACTGCCCAGTAAGAATTTTTATTTGTATTAGATGTGAACGATGTAAGAATTGACAATACTTTAATAAAATATTTCATATTAGAATACAAAAAACCTCTTCTTACAACAGCAAAAGTTAAAAAAACAATAATTGAAATCATTGTGAAGTAAGTAAAATTATTTATAAACTAATCGCAAAATTTATATTCAACACGTTATATTTATGGTAGCATGGAATTGCTATAAATTTCTTATATAACTCCCACTGAAAATTTTAAAAAAATCTAATTAATTTATGGAGGTAGTTTGCCTAAAGAAAGTCGAATAAAAAGTTGAGATAATTATTGATGGCAATGACATAGGAGCCACGAGGTTAGACATTATTGGCGATGAACGAACATATATCTTATCAAATGATGTTATACTGGATTTCAATTGAGCTTGAAAAGAAACAGAAAGAGGATGAGGAGTTTGAGAAAGAAGAAGGAAGAGGAGGAGCAGGATGAGTAGGGTAGAGGAAAGAGAAAAAGAAATAGAAGCGCGAAGATGGTACAAGGAAAAATAAGGAAGAGAGGAGCAGAGGAGGAGAGGAACAGGGGGAGGAGTGTAGAAGAGGAGGAGAAGGTCATGAAGGAGAATAAGAAGGGAGGAGGAGGAGTAGTTGAAGAAGAAGTAGTAGGAGAAGGTGAATAAGAAAAAGAAGGATGAGAAGAAGAAAAAATAATGAGGTGGAGGATAAGGAAGAGGTAGAAGTCGTTGAAGAAAATCAGAAGAAAGGAGGAGGAGAAAATGAAGGAGAAGAGGAATTAAAAATAAAACAAGGATGAGCAAGAGGACGAGGGCGGAGGTGGAAGAAGAAGAAGAAGAAGAAGAAGAAGAAGAAGAAGAAGAAGAAGAAGAAGAAGAAGAAGAAGAAGAAGAAGAAGAAGAAGAAGAAGAAGCTAGTTCTGATAGTCGCTCGCATCAATTCAATATTATTATCTCTGATCGTCTGCTTGATTGATTAATTGATTGGGTGATTGATCGATCTGGGCATTGCAGTGATCACTCGACGTTATAAACAGAATCACTCCAGACGGATGTGCTTCCTTCTCTCTTTCCTACTTCCTTTGTCCTGTCATCAGCTATTTACCGAAATTTTGCAATCTAGACAGCCAGAAACGATGGCAGTCGTTTTCGTTAATGATGCTGTTAAAGAGTCCAGATTAAGCTACATTCAAGAAATGGCAATATAAATGAAAAAAAAAATGAAGCTATTGAAAGAAAGAAGGCTGAGGAATATATCTGTCATGAGTATTAAAACAAAAGACACTTCGAGGAATAAACTGCGAATAATTAATCGATTTCTTCCTAATACAGTTGTTTGAATGGAGAGATTTCTTGGAGAATTTTGGGAAAAAAAAGGAAGTTTCTAATATTTCACCTGAGCGCCATTAGCCATGATGAATGACCACCGGAAACAATTATTTGATGTTTTTCCTGCGATAGTATGGCAGCCGAGCATGCGCAGTTGCTATGATAGACTTCTGCAGCCTTAACGTATCCATCATTAGAATTATAAAAAATGTCAACCGGTTTCATCACGTCAGCTCTAACACAAGATCGGATTTCCATCCTTGTCAAGTCTTTTTATGCTTTTAGCCTGTATGCAATTAAGTTGTTACAGTAAAAGCTCATTGCCAACATTTAAACAAGTGCTTATTTAGTGGGCAAACTTCCAATGCCTGATGCAAGATTAATAGGAGTAGATAGGTTCGTCTATCGCCGGTTCACACTCCTCTCCTGTCTTTGAAACAGGATTAGAGGTTTATCCCTTCTTTCCTTTTTAGGTTTGGGTTTCCGTTCCCTTCTCTAAAGCTCTTTTCATTCTCTTTCAATCCCCGGATCATCATGCGTCTTTGTGACACATTCGCCGTTCTTGGGTTGCATTGATCACAAAAAAAGGAAGGTGGGATAGCCAGAAGTTAGGTCTCGTCGTTATCCATTACAGCATTCACATGGGTTGAGTAATGGAACGTAATATCAGAGATCCGAGTTCGCATTTCAGCCGCGTTACTTTCACTTTCACTTTCGTGTAAGCAATCTTTGGAAAGATGCAAATCTATTAATCACTCTACCTCTGGGTTAAACAGTAAGATAGACTGAGCTCTTCAGACTTGGTTGGCAACCAGCTTAGGAGAAGGAGAAATCTGAGTTAAAAAAACGTATGCAGCCCTGACGAAGCGCATGAATTTAAAATGACATTGTAACTCCATTTGCGGTCGGGTTTGTATTTTTATAAACTTAAATTAACACCGATATTTTTAAAAATCTATAATCTAGGTTTTATTATTGTTGTAATCTAGAAAGGGTTACTGAATGAGGAATAACCAAAACGGAGGTTGGAAATGAAATGGTAATCTTATTATAATATCAACAAAATGTAATACTCGCTAGCGGCGTGAAGTAGGTAAACCACTGCTAGTTGTGAACTTCTTAAACAGCATATTACGATATTTACCTGCCTCCCCACTAGGTAGGTTGCGTCACAAGGTTATATTTAATGTTGGGAAATCAGAGCCCGTGGTCTCGCGCAAAAATTGCCCGTAGACCCCAGCATAATCTGGGTCGGGTATCTGTTTACCTCCCCGGACGAGAATCTGAGTTGGCTACATGTAGCTGTAAATTCTATGCTGACAATTTCTTTTCTCGCACTTCAAGCTTGTGGAATTCCTTTTCATGTGCAAGCTATCCAGCCAAAATTAATCTGCAAAAAATTAAATGCAGTGTCAATCTACTGACCTCCTGATCACTCTTTTCTCTTTCCACTCATTATTAATGATTTGTTTCTAATTTTTCCACACCCAGTAAACCCTTGTGACTTTATTGGCTATTAAAATCGATTTAGAAATGATTAAATGGCTAACCCGACTTTGATATCATATATATTTACATAAAAAAGTGATTCCTCACTGTTTGTGTGTCAATAACTACTGGAAACTGGAGTAAGTTCTAATTGTTTCTTTCACAAAGTAATTCTCCACCTCGAGAGTATTGATTGGTACTGGTGCAGTTATGAGCAGGCCTGAACGTGCAATATGACGATCTGATTTCAAATCCTGTCAACAGCTACTGATGTTATGATATCTCCATAATATTCCTACTTTCTTTCAATTTAAAAAAATATCATTTGCTAGTCTAGATGTTATGATATCTCTATAATATTCCTACTTTCTTTCAATTTAAAAAAATATCATTTGCCAGTCTAGATGTTAAGATATCACCATAATATTCCTACTTTCTTTCAATTTAAAAAAATATCATTTGCCAGTCTAGATGTTCCGATATCTCCATAATATTCCTACTTTCTTTCAATTTAAAAAAATATCATTTGCCGGTCTAGATGTTACGATATCTCCATAATATTCCTACTTTCTTTCAATTTAAAAAAATATCATTTGCTAGTCTAGATGTTATGATATCTCCATAATATTCCTACTTTCTTTCAATTTAAAAAAATATCATTTGCCGGTCTAGATGTTACGATATCTCCATAATATTCCTACTTTCTTTCAATTTAAAAAAATATCATTTATCACTGTAGAAGTGAAACAGTATTAAACGCGATACTGCTTATATAATCCTCGTTCCGAATGGCTTCCAAAAGAGTGAATGCTAACTGAACACAATCAAAATAAATAAGAGACTGAGAAACTGGGTGCGAATCGAGATTATTCCTTTTTTTATCATCGT
>OZ038476.1:142147036-142242036 GCA_964036315.1 Acanthosepion esculentum
TTGTTTTACGGCATATCAGCCTCAGTGGGTCATTTTGTTTTACGGCATATCAACCTCAGTGGATCATTTTGTTTTACGTCATATAAACCTCAGTGGATCATTTTGTTTTACGGCATATCAACCTCAGTGGGTCTTTTATTTTACGGCATATCAACCTCAGTGGGTCATTTTGTTTTACGGCATATCAACCTCAGTGGGTCATTCCGTTTTACGGCATATCAACCTCAGTGGATCATTTTGTTTTACGGCATATCAGCCTCAGTGACTCATTTTGTTTTACGGCATATCAGCCACAGTGGGTCATTTTGTTTTACGGCATATCAACCTCAGTGGATCATTTTGTTTTACGGCATATCAACCTCAGTGGGTCTTTTATTTTACGGCATATCAACCTCAGTGGGTCATTTTGTTTTACGGCATATCAACCTCAGTGGGTCATTTTGTTTTACGGAATATCAACCTCAGTGGGTCTTTTATTTTACGGCATATCAACCTCTGTGGGTCATTTTGTTTTACGATATATCAACCTCAGTGGGTCATTCCGTTTTACGGCATATCAACCTCAGTGGATAATTTTGTTTTACGGCATATCAGCCTCATTGACTCATTTTGTTTTACGGCATATCAACCTCAGTGGGTCATTTTGTTTTACGGCATATCAACCTCAGTGGGTCATTTTGTTTTACGGCATATCAACCTCAGTGGGTCATTCCGTTTTACGGCATATCAACCTCAGTGGATCATTTTGTTTTATGGCATATCAGCCTCAGTGACTCATTTTGTTTTACGGCATATCAGCCTCAGTGGGTCATTTTGTTTTACGGCATATCAACCTCAGTGGATCATTTTGTTTTACGGCATATCAACCTCAGTGGGTCTTTTATTTTACGGCATATCAACCTCAGTGGGTCATTTTGTTTTACGGCATATCAGCCTCAGTGGGTCATTTTGTTTTAGGGCATATCAGCCTCAGTGACTCATTTTGTTTTACGGCATATCAGCCTCAGTGGGTCATTTTGTTTTACGGCATATCAACCTCAGTGGATCATTTTGTTTTACGTCATATCAACCTCAGTGGATCATTTTGTTTTAGGGCATATCAACCTCAGTGGGTCTTTTATTTTACGGCATATCAACCTCAGTGGGTCATTTTGTTTTACGGCATATCAACCTCAGTGGGTCATTCCGTTTTACGGCATATCAACCTCAGTGGATCATTTTGTTTTACGGCATATCAGCCTCAGTGACTCATTTTGTTTTACGGCATATCAGCCTCAGTGGGTCATTTTGTTTTACGGCATATCAACCTCAGTGGGTCTTTTATTTTACGGCATATCAACCTCAGTGGGTCATTTTGTTTTACGGAATATCAACCTCAGTGGGTCTTTTATTTTACGGCATATCAACCTCTGTGGGTCATTTTGTTTTACGATATATCAACCTCAGTGGGTCATTCCGTTTTACGGCATATCAACCTCAGTGGATAATTTTGTTTTACGGCATATCAGCCTCAGTGACTCATTTTGTTTTACGGCATATCAACCTCAGTGGGTCATTTTGTTTTACGGCATATCAACCTCAGTGGGTTATTTTGTTTTACGGCATATCAGCCTCAGTGACTCATTTTGTTTTACGGCATATCAGCCTCAGTGGGTCATTTTGTTTTACGGCATATCAGCCTCAGTGACTCATTTTGTTTTACGGCATATCAGCTTCAGTGGGTCATTTTGTTTTACGGCATATCAACCTCAGTGGATCATTTTGTTTTCCGGCATATCAGCCTCAGTGACTCATTTTGTTTTACGGCATATCAACCTCAGTGGATAATTTTGTTTTACGGCATATCAGCCTCAGTGACTCATTTTGTTTTACGGCATATCAGCCTCAGTGGGTCATTTTGTTTTACGGCATATCAACCTCAGTGGGTTATTTTGTTTTACGGCATATCAGCCTCAGTGGATAATTTTGTTTTACGGCATATCAGCCTCAGTGACTCATTTTGTTTTACGGCATATCAGCCTCAGTGGGTCATTTTGTTTTACGGCATATCAACCTCAGTGGATCATTTTGTTTTACGGCATATCAACCTCAGTGGGTCTTTTATTTTACGGCATATCAACCTCAGTGGGTCATTTTGTTTTACGGCATATCAGACTCAGTGGGTCATTTTGTTTTACGGCATATCAACCTCAGTGGATCATTTTGTTTTACGGCATATCAACCTCAGTGGGTCTTTTATTTTACGGCATATCAACCTCAGTGACTCATTTTGTTTTACGGCATATCAGCCTCAGTGGGTCATTTTGTTTTACGGCATATCAGCCTCAGTGACTCATTTTGTTTTACGGCATATCAGACTCAGTGGGTCATTTTGTTTTACGGCATATCAACCTCAGTGGATCATTTTGTTTTACGGCATATCAACCTCAGTGGGTCTTTTATTTTACGGCATATCAACCTCAGTGGGTCATTTTGTTTTACGGCATATCAACCTCAGTGGATCATTTTGTTTTACGGCAAATCAACCTCAGTGGGTCTTTTATTTTACGGCATATCAGCCTCACTGACTCATTTTGTTTTACGGCATATCAGCCTCAGTGGGTCATTTTGTTTTACGGCATATCAACCTCAGTGGGTCATTTTGTTTTACGGCATATCAACCTCAGTGGGTCATTTTGTTTTACGGCATATTAACCTCAGTGGATCATTTTGTTTTACGGCATATCAACCTCAGTGGGTCTTTTATTTTACGGCATATCAACCTCAGTGACTCATTTTGTTTTACGGCATATCAGCCTCAGTGGGTCATTTTGTTTTACGGCATATCAGCTTCAGTGACTCATTTTGTTTTACGGCATATCAGACTGAGTGGGTCATTTTGTTTTACGGCATATCAACCTCAGTGGATCATTTTGTTTTACGGCATATCAACCTCAGTGGGTCTTTTATTTTACGGCATATCAACCTCAGTGGGTCATTTTGTTTTACGGCATATCAACCTCAGTGGATCATTTTGTTTTACGGCAAATCAACCTCAGTGGGTCTTTTATTTTACGGCATATCAGCCTCACTGACTCATTTTGTTTTACGGCATATCAGCCTCAGTGGGTCATTTTGTTTTACGGCATATCAACCTCAGTGGGTCATTTTGTTTTACGGCATATCAACCTCAGTGGGTCATTTTGTTTTACGATATATCAACCTCAGTGGGTCATTCCGTTTTACGGCATATCAACCTCAGTGGATCATTTTGTTTTACGGCATATCAGCCTCAGTGGGTCATTTTGTTTTACGGCATATCAACCTCAGTGGGTCTTTTATTTTACGGCATATCAACCTCAGTGGGTCATTTTGTTTTACGGCATATCAACCTCAGTGGGTCATTTTGTTTTACGATATATCAACCTCAGTGGGTCATTCCGTTTTACGGCATATCAACCTCAGTGGATCATTTTGTTTTACGGCATATCAGCCTCAGTGACTCATTTTGTTTTACGGCATATCAACCTCAGTGGGTTATTTTGTTTTATGGCATATCAACCTCAGTGAGTCATTTTGTTTTACGGCATATCAACCTCAGTGGCTCATTTAATGCCGACAATTTTTATTGCTGGTAATATTTTATTTTGTCAAACATGTATAGCTGGTAATATTATTTCAAATAATGTATTGCTTGTAATATTTTTTTTTCAAAAATATTTTGCTGGTAATAGATATTTTTCCTTCAAAAATTTATCTCTGGTAATAATTTTTTTACAAAGTATTTCTGGTATTAAAACCTATTTTTACACTTTCATAATGCTTTTAACCTCAGTCCGGGGGTTAACTATTTGACCATAGCTGGGACCCTAACAGGCGCTACCACCCCGGATCAGAGTTGATCTGGGAACACCAGCAATTAAGAGGTAGTTTAACGCTCCTCAAAACCTCCTGATCAGAAGCCTTGCTATTGGACGTAGTTTATTGTCTTACCCAGGACACGGAAATAGTTTATCTTCATACACAGGACGTAATTCTGAGTAAAGATTCATTCAACATCTGTCTATATCTCTGAGTATTGTAATTATTTACACTGTTTAAATTGTTCGGACTGTTTTCCTCATCTTTTTTGTCAGATTCACGACGTTTCTCTCTTTTTCAGGTGATATACACTGGAATTTTATTTTGTTCACGGGGTAGGTTTTTCTAGTTCCACGTACCATACGTTTTCTGGATAACTCAGTTTCAGTTATTTTCTTTTTCATAATTCTCCAAGTTCTTCTTCTTCACCTCTGCTGTGGCCAGTTATTGAACTAACAACTCTTTGGGTCAAGTTACTGGATTACTTCAATCAAAGCTTTTTATCCATTGTGTCATGGGCCCTTGTGGAGAAAAGGTGGCGAAATAAAGGGTTCGGTTCGAAATATCAACATCTATCACCAGAAGAAGGCCGGAGGGTACAATGGCCGAAACGTCGTGAATATGACAATAAAGATTAGGACAACAGTCCGAAGAATATAAATAGTGTAAAAATTGATTCAATAATAGAAGTAGAAAAAAACTATTTAACAGCTATATGGACAAATTTCATCCATGTATGTGATTCTCGGTATGAATAGAAATGTACTAATGTCTCTTTAACCTGAGACAATGTTAGTCGTTGGGTATTGTGTTTGTATTACAACAATCTTTCAATTAGAGAGTTTCTGCTTTGAAAAGCAGCATTTAATAACCTAATTTCTATCTAGAACTGAACACTGACTATCGATAATAATAGCGAATATGCACCTATTTTAACATGTACATGATCCTATATACATCTAGTCTATTCATAGTTCAGTTTGTTTCTAAAAATATCCTTGGTTTATCGGAAAACAGTAAATAAATTGGAAATTACTGTTACATAAAAATTCAGTATGGCTATTAAACCCCCTAATGAATGAATGCAAACGCAACCAGAACGATACTGTTTAATTGATATATATATATATATATATATATATATATATATATATATATATATATATATATACTTAATACTTCTCGTTTTCACTCTCGCGTGGTCATGTGTGACGTCACGAGCTACGACGCGTTTTTCGCTTCCTTGGCTCGTAAATAAGAGTTTGTCGTTACTTTGAGCTTATTCAAACAGCAACAGCGGGCCATTCTTGTGGTTTCGTATATGTGTTGTTTGGTTTATTAAAATTGTCATCTTTGATAATGGCTTATGTAAGCTGAAAGCTTAGATTGGATTCAAACATGTGTCAATATGGTGTTTTCCTTTCGTCTTTCAACGATAATGTGATTAAGCTTAACAGACAATACGAAAGGAACTTACTTAAAATAAATAGACAAAACTTGTCTATATTATTTAATGAAACATGCATTAATATATATATATATATATCCTAATTTATTTTTCTTAATCGAAAAACTGTAAATTTCTAGTTATTTAAGGTTGGCCAACTTCCAGTCAAATGCGTGGCAGAGGGATATGGTTTGCCTAATATAAGTCAGTATCTGCAGGCTGTTAATTTAGATGGTGGCGGAAGCATCAGAGACTCATCAACTCTGATGGGGGTCGATTTGGTGAGGGGAGTATGATGTTTGAAAGACCTGAAACTGCCCATTGACCCAATTCAGAACATCACTGACGACGCCCTCTAGCGCTAAAGAGCGTATATTCAAAGAATATATATATATATATATATATATATATATATATATATATATATATAATACATAAAATTATATGCATGTTAAAACATCACTTCAAAAATTGCAATTTTGTTTCAGTACTACTTGTGTCTTATCAAGTGTTGGTGTTGATTGCAAAATAAAGGGTTTCAAGAGTTCAACAACCAAACCCCTTCAGTAGGGGAAAAATTGTTACGTAACCGATGATGACCAATCAGAATACAGATAAATGGTAATTCAAAATAACGTGACAATATAACCTAAGTACAATCTATTAGGGCATTAAAGTTAAGACTAGATTAAATTAGATTAGAAAGCAATATAACAAAAACAGGTTTAATTTCACAATTTAAAATTATGAATTAAAAATATCAAATTCTAAATTTAAGCGAGCATCACGGTTAAAATTATTACAAAATTATTCAGAAATGAAACTATGAAAAAATATATTTTATTGTTCTTAACGAAGTGCCAATTTATCAGTTAAGTTCGACGCCTGACCTAAGAAGTATCTATCGATCGCTACACAGATTTGATATATGGAAGTCTGAATTCAGGTAAGGAGGAGTTTAGGGAAGGGAATTTTCAAATGGCAGATCAGACAGCTTCTAATACACAAACACGTATCATTTGCTTTACTCGGTATTGATCACTCTTTTAATAATAGTGTTTTTAATTATCGGAATTTTATTCCATCTGTACCAAACCTGTACTTGAGTATATATATATATATATATATATATATATATATATATATATATATATATATATATATATATATATTATTCTTTATTTGAGAAGCAATCCCTCTTTTATAAAATTTTAATTACAAACGACTGACAAGTTACTGAAAGTAAGCTTTTTAATCAATATTTCTTCTGTTCGTATAAGATATTATGTTTGCGTTTTCTACGGGTATATTACCGATGGAGTTTGCTAGATTACCGTGAAGGTGAGAGGGAGAGCCCGTCGCCCTACCGCGGGGGCGAGTCCTGGCCGACCCTCGTCGCTGACCATACGAACCAGCCAAACCTAGCAGCACCAGCACCAGCCAACAGGGAAGCCAGCCGCACCCAGTCTTGTTACCGAAATCAGCACCAACACCAGCAGCAGCCACCAGTGATGCCAGCCGCTCCCAGTCTTGATGCCGAGCTCAGCAGCAGCAGCAGCAGCAGCAGCAGCAGCAGCAGCAGCAGCAGCAGCAGCAACAGCAGCAACAGCAGCAGCAGAGCAAGCCAAACTGAACAGAGCAGCAGCAGCAGCCCGGGCCGAATCTTATGCGATAGTCCTTCTTAGGACCACCAAGCCACATTCTTATGCGATAGTCCTTCTTAGGACTACCAAGACACATTCTCATGCGATAGTCCTTCTAAGGTCTACAAGCTGCATCTCTTGCCACCGTCATCCTAAGGACGAACAGGCTACCCCAGCACTACCCTGTCTGCCTCTGGTCTTGCCGCCCTGAACCAAGACGATCCTTCGATTGGCACTCCCCGACTTCACGATTGGACTACTCCAGACAATACCTGTACATACTTTTGCCTGATTGAGAAATAAAATTTGGCTTAGATTTTAAAATCCTCACCTTTGCTATCCTTGCCTCGATCGTATGATCCTACGTAATTTTTCTGTTTGCGGGGTTAACAGCACCTGCTTGACGTCCCGTAACAACCGAGTGTATTTGAATATATCCCAATAAACCTATAGCCAGAGAGATGTAACGTGAGTCTCCTTGATAGGTATGTAGTGGAATATCCAAATTACAGTCAACCAGTATCATTTGTGTATTAACCAGTACCTTTAGGAACAGTTTTCTCGATCAAACTAAATTCCTGAATAATTATATTGGTAATTACCCCCCTCATATATATATATATATATATATGTATGTATATATATATATATATGTAAAAGAAAGAATTTTTAAATTAATTTTCGCTTTTAAATTTATGTGTTAGATTCTCCGTAGACTATTACTTGAATTATTGTAACTATATGATATTAACAACCGCAGTAGATAGTACCAATATATAGTTTGGTTTGTTTAATGGCATATCAACACCTTATGGGTATTTTAATGCCGAAATTTAATTATCTTAAGAGCACTAGTAATTTCTTTTACAAAAAATAGATTGTTGTTAATTTCTTTTCTTTATAAAAAGTGTATTGCTAGTATATATTTTTTTACTTTTACAAAATGTAATGTAGGTAATATTTTTGTTACAAAATATATTGCTGGCATTACTTTTTCCCTTACAGAAATCTATTGCTGGTAATTTTTGTTACTATAAAAATGTATTGCTGGTATATTTACTATAAATTTCCTTATACTTTCATACTGTTTTAAACACAGTTTACGGGTTACCTATTCGTCTACAAGTGGGACTGTCACAGGTGCTACGCTTCGGTCAGTGCGGACGTGGGAACACCAGCAATTAAGTGGTGGTTCTACGCTCCTCAGGACCTTCCGAGCAAAGGCTTTGCTGTCAGATGTAGTTTATCCTCATGCCCAGGACGTATCTTTTAAGAATTAATAGTTAGTCTTTCCTTCTTGATTTCTTTTTGCTATGCTGTGTAGATCTCGTGAGAGGTTACCGTCAATAACTGCGTATCTTGCGTTGTTATCTTTATTACAAGCGATACACATTCCTCATTGGTCTTTTAGTACTTTAGTCTTTTATTATTTTAGTTGTGTTACTATTTCGATTTTCTATATCCAAAGAACTTTGAAAGGATCAGAAATAAACTTTTCTTCTTCTTTCTTTCTATGTGCCGTGTCCTTTCAGGCCGTAGGCGATCATGGCTCTCCACCTTCCTCTATCCCTTGCAGCTCCCAACAAGTTCCTTCCTTCTGCCACTTCCCACAGACCACGTTCTGTCATCTACTTGCTTAAGGCCGCTAGATATGTCATGCATTGTTTTACCTTGTCTCTTTTCCCCTCTATTCGACCCGTGAGTATCAGATTCTTCAGGCCGTCCTTCCTCATTATGTATCCCAGAAACACCAGCTGCCTCTTCCTGGTGCTAATATAAGCCTTCTCCTTGTTTGCAACCTCTCTAAGACCTCATCGTTGCTCACACGGTCGGTCCATGATATCCTTAGCATCCTTCTGTAGAACCACATCTCTATCACCACGAACTCTTCTTCATCTTTGATGAAATCGTCCAACATTTGCTGTAGGACAGATGTCACGTAACAGCACAGTATTCTTTTCTTCGTTACCAAAGAAATCTTTCTGTCTGGCAATACTCTGCCCAGATTTTGGAATGCGTTCTTGGCCATCACAATACGTCTACGCATCTCAGTGACGTATTTACCGTCCTCTGTCAGAACGCTTTCCAGATATTTAAACTTCCGCGTCTGCTTGATTCTAGTGTGCCCGACCTGCAAATCATATTTCGGGCTCATAGGAGAACTTACAAGTTCTACTTTGCCAGCCTATGAGTAGATGTTTCTACCATCGGAAGATATGTTGATTAGTAAAACTCGACAGGAACCACATAAGATGTAGCACTTCAATATCACATAAAATATCTTATTCTAATGAGATACATTGGATTATTACTGATTCTAGTCAAACTCTTCACAGGAATATTTTTGGTAAAACGTATAAGACTTCTACCTCTGGCACCATTGCCCAGATCGATCAGCGAAAATGCTCGTAAATTAAAAGCTAAACCTCCAAGGCGATTTGATATATTCGGCAATTTTTAATATAATAAAAAACAGTTGAAAGGATTATTTGTTGGTCACAAGATAGAAAAAGGGTCAATCTCAGCGGAAAATAAATAAAATAAAAACTGAAAATATTGTTCATCTTTGGAAAGATTTGTGGAATTACGGATTGGATTGAATGTTCCTGTGTTTTATTTATTAAGTTAATGTCGATCCGATTTTATCATGTCTATAAAAGGTTCTTGTATTTCAATCGCATATACAGACTTACGCGCACATACGCACATATAAGCACAGAGACTCGCATTCTGTTAAGAGATTTTAATTCTAATGCTGAACATTTATATCTCCTCAAAATCTATCTATCTATCTATCTATCTATCTATCTATCTATCTATCTATCTATCTCAGTCTGTTCGGATGTATCTATCTATCTATCTATATATCTATCTATCTATCTATCAATCTATCTATCTATCTATCTATCTCAGTCTGTTCGGATCTATCTATCCCAGACTGTTCGGATCTATCTATCTATCTATCTATCTATCTATCTATCTATCTATCTATCTATCTATCTATCTATCTATTTTAAATGTATTCATTATCTATCAATCTTTATTTAAAAAAATAATATCTGTTTAAAATTTGCTTATCTATCTATCTATTTTAAATGTATTCATTATCTATCAATCTCTCTATTTAAAAAAATAATATCTGTTTAAAATTTGCTTATCTATCTATCTATCTATCTATTTATCTATCTGTCTGTCCATCTATAATAGCTGAGATAAATATATATAGAGAGAGAGGTATGAACATATTACATACACACACACACATATATATATATGTTTAATAGGTTCATACCTCTCTCTCTCTCTCTCTCTATATATATATATATATATATATATATATATATATATATTTATCTTATCTATTTGATAAACGTAAAACGCGACAGATGAAAGTAAATCGTTTTCAATATTCAACGAATAAATAACTAGAAAATATTCTGAAATAAAAAAAAATGTAAATAAGAACTTTTCGGAATATTTTATTGTTCGAAAGACCGGAAGACATTTCTCGTTGACAGCAGTAAATCATTAAAGGTTTTGTACATTCTAACAAACACCTGCCCACGAACATATATAATACAGCAACGCTAAAAAATAACTACAGCTTTTCGAGAAAAGTTAGTTTTATTTATGAAGTTAAAATCCCTCACCCAATATGAAATCAAGACAGTGAATAAGCCCCTAAACGAAAGAAACTAACAGAACCTTTTTCCTTTACGTCTATTTCACTTAATCCTCCAAGGACCTATATGCGCAAGACCTGCTATACACTGCCGGCAAAAGAAGTAGTGGCACTTGAGCTGAAGATGTCTTTAAAGAGTGAAGCATCTTATCTATCTGAAAAGAAATTTTCCTGAAAAACTCTTTCAAGAGAAAGATTTTATAAATGTCAATCAACAGTAACGCTAAGTCTTCAGTCAGGGAATGCCGAATGTTTTCTGTAAGAAAACGGTACATTTCACCATCACGATTACTATTTCCCCCCATTTGATATCATGTTATATTAAGCTGAGATAGGTAAACACTGGGAGGGCAAAAGCGGTACGCATTGTTGATTTGGGTTAACATTACAAAATACGCGATAATATACAATAGTCTTAAAGTTATACGATATTAATCATAGCACAGCAGAGATGCGTTGAAAAATATCGTAGTGTAGAGTGTTTGTGTTTTTGTGTAAATGTGAAATTATACAAACTAACTCTAATGGCAATATTAGCCGTTTCTAATCCTAAAGGCAATATTAGCCGTTTCTAATCCTAAAGGCAATATTAGTCGTTTCTAATCCTAAAGGCAATATTAGTCGTTTCTAATCCTAATGGCAATATTAGCCTTTTCTAATCCTAATGGCAATATTAGCCGTTTCTAATCCTAAAGGCAATATTAGCCGTTTCTAATCCGAAAGGCAATATTAGTCGTTTCTAATCCTAATGGCAATATTAGCCTTTTCTAATCCTAATGGCAATATTAGACGTTTCTAATCCTAAAGTCAATATTAGCCGTTTCTAATACTAAAGGCAATATGATCCGTTTCTAATATTAAAGGCAATATAAATCGTTTCTAACACTAAAGACAATATTAGCCGTTTTTAATCCTAATGGCAATATTAGCCGTTTCCCTAAAACGAAATATTTGGCATCCATTGACCAGAAGCTGCTTTTGGTTGAAATTCATAAAATCTTTATCATGAGTCAATTTTTCTACAAAATAGATTTTTCAAGTCCAATAGCTGTTATCGCTCTTTCCTTCCTAACCATTTGTTTAAAATACTCTCGAAAGTCAACTTCTTGTTTATATCATTAGCTTATCTTACCTATTTATTTTAGTTGTTGCTGCTGTTTTGTAGTCCTCAAGGGATGTGGTTTCAGTTATTTCGTACAGTTCATTTTGTGATTCTGTAGCGCCAGTTCACAATGTTCAAAGCCTGGTTTACTCCAAATCTTTTTTAGCCATTAATCTTAGAAAACGTTTCTATACACTTGACAATTTAAATATATCTCAACAGATTTAGCTGTATGCAGAACTTTCATGTGAAAGTATCGATGACGACGCTATTTAAGAACATGACTGGAATTTTGAGGTTGATGTTTTGGTTTTGTAGAAATAGGCGGTATTGGGCGAAACTACCTCTGACAATAGCCTATTCTATGTTCAATTTTCATTTTTTTCTATACTAAATTTGTTATAAGTGATCCACACGTCGGAATATTTGAAGTATTTAGTATTAATTCCCCTATACTAAATTTTTAATGCGCCATCGCTGTTTCCATTACAATTCCAGATCATAGTTTGTCTTTTGGAAATGTTTATCTTATGTGTGAGAAATATCTGTAGATTTTCATATGATTTATAGTATCCTTGAAATTTCGCTGATATCCCGATTTTATGCATGAAAGGAAAAACGTATATGATATTGTCTTTTTCATTATATTTACTAAACCGCATGTAATTGAATGAATAATTTGCGTTAAGATTTATTTATATTAGGGAAAATGTCTTCATTCGGACAGTGATTGGTATTATACTAACTGTTATTGAAAAGTTTCAAAGACTCATATATATATATATATATATATATATATATATATATAAGGTAGATCTGTTTAACAGGTGTAATATTGGAGGAATCGAGACTTTTCTCATACAGTCTCAGTTACGATGAACTGATCATGTCTTTAGAATGTCTGATCACAGGATACCCTTATGTACAGCCAGTTCGATCAGGGCTACAGGAATATAAAACGCCCATGGCTAAGATACAAAGACAAGCTGAAAAGCAACTTGTCAGCAGTCGATATAGCACATAACACCCTTGAGCGCTTAGCCTTAGAGCGGGAAGAATGGAGTTCAACGTGTTTTAGTGGACTCAGCAGTTTTCAATCTGCTTGTCTGAATCATCAGCAAGATCTAAATGGTCAGCCAATCTAACAGTGATCTCATCTCACAATTGTCACACTTGCTCCATATGTGGACGCCTTTGTAAATCAGTAGCGGGTCTTAAATGCCACTTACGATTATCGCACACACACACACACACACACACACACACACATATATATATATATATATATATGTGTATATATACATATATATATATATAAATATATATATATATATATATATATATATATATATAAATATATATATATATATATATAAGCCAGCTTCCCAGAAGATCCATTTAGGTGAAACCTAGGTAAGTTTGTCTGGCTCCGTAGGATTATCTTAGATTTTGCTCCACTTAGTGTATTGAGCACTTTACGTAGTTGTCTTTTTACTCGTTTTGGATGTTTTTTACTTTGGACTTGAAGCTTAAACATTGGATGATTGTTTTCACTTTGTTTTAATGTTCTTGGTTCTTTCTTTTTTATTCCCCATTTTTTTCGGGTACCGATTTGTTCTACTGCAAGTTGAGCTATCCGAGGTTTTTCAAAACGAGTACCACAATTCATATATATATATATATATATATATATATATAGCGAAACCTAGAGAGCCAGACAAACCTACCAAGGTTTCACCTAAGCGGATCGTCAGGGAAAACATTCCCTGTCGATCCGCAATCCGAAACCTTGGTAGGTTTGTCTGGCTCTCTAGGTTTGACTAGGTCCGCTCTACTTTTGTATTGAGCACTTTGTTAGTTAGTTGATTACTCATATCGGGTTTTTTTCTTGGGGCTTTGGACCTGTATGTTGTACGATTATTTTCGGCAGACGTTCATGTTCATAGCTCTTTTTTTTTTAAAAACCTTTTTTCCTTCGATATTGAGTTGATCATTAGCAAATCAAGAAACCGACGGTTTTCCGAGACGAGTGTATTTATATATATATATATATATATATATATATATATATATATATATATATATATATATATATATATATATAGTACAGGTAATAAATCCGTTGCTGTATAAGCCAAGTAGATCCTAATAATAATAATATCAAATATTAAAACTGATCTACAAGAAGAGCTCAATGTATTTATTATAACAGAGCATATAAATTACACACACACACACACAAAAATTACCTCATGTGGGTATAGATCAATTTTCGCCAACTCTAAGTATGTTGATCTTATTCAACACCGGCGGTTGGACTGTATTCTTATCGGAATCAGAGATTTAAAATTTAACTTAGACTGTAGTCGAAAAATTGATACCGAGAGATCATATAGTTCCCAATTTCAAAATACTGAAACATTTCCATTCATTTTCATTTCAGTTAGGACCTTCGTATGACTAACATTTATTTTCTGACCGAGTTTCCTAGCCATAATGACAGGATTTACTCTAACAGTAGCTTCAAATTCCTCTGACTAGATTCCCTTTGGGCGAACCTTTCTTCGTTCGTCCTCTTTGATAAAAGTACCAGTTTTGAAACGGAATAAATCCGTATTTAAATAAAGGCGTTGACCCCATAAGGGCTCTGAGTAGATTTATTTATTTATTTTTTGATGCTGCACTTGAGCTGATCTCATTAAGAACCTCATAGAGTAAAACATTTCTAATGTATGCTTTAGTTGGGACGAACTTAGCGACAAATTACGAAATAAATATGGATAATATTCTCATAATCTGAACGGAAAAGTTATAAATTACTCATAATAGTATTTCTAAACAAAAAGAGAGAGGCAATACTTTAATAAATTTGTTGAACATTTTCACCTCAAAAATCTGGCAGAACTTTTGTTTCAACCTGAGATATATGTGAGCCTATGTGTGCGTGCAACGGTATAATAATAGTTTAAAAGAATTTAATTTACCTTTCATTGTAAGAGTTGGTGAATTTTAATATCTTTATTCTATTGCTATGTTCGATTATATGATATTGTCGGAGTTAGCGCGTCCTTAATTCCCAAATTGTCACTAGGGGTCATTCCCCCTATACTATAAATACTGGGCTTGTTCTCTTTTTGATTTCTTCATTTCAGCGACTACAATATAAGCTCTCTTAGAAGATCCGCGTCTTCCCATTTGTGGGAGACGCCATGAACATTATACACACATACACGTACGTACGAACATTCACCAATGTTTACACACACACACACACACACACACACACTCACACACACACACACACATGTTATTGTCCATTGTAAAATTGTTCTGTTTAATACATATATTTGTTTATATATATCGGTCTTGTTTGTCTTCTTTACATCTCAGTTGGAGTTAACTTGAGTCCGCCAATTTTCATGTAGTTGGACATTTTAATATTCTACCAGGCGTTACACACGTGTTTCTAATACAACAACACACAAACACACACGGTCCTCTACAATATAAATTAGCAAATTTTCATTAATGCATCGTTTGTTGAAATCAAACCGCTCACAGATTTCGACGTACATTTACATTGTATCGTTTTCTAGGGCTATTATCTTGAAATTCAATTTTCAATTTGTCTGCTTATGATTTGTTTTTAAGTACGCGTTTAAATTTATCATAAAACAACAAAAAGAAGGAGAACTAAACATTTTATCATTTAGCGAGACATCTTCTTTAAAAAATAATAAGTTGATGAAATGTTTAAAGTATTTTTACCAACTGTGATCCCTCTATCGTTCAGTTCACACTCCTCCCCAGTCTTTTAAACTGTATTAGAGGTTTATTCTTTGTTTCCTTTTTAGGATTGGGTTTCAGGTTCCTTCTAAAGTCTTCTCGTTCCCAGTAACCTCTTGTGTCTTAGTGGATTTATCGCCTTGCTTCGGGTAAAATGATTAAAAAGAAAAATCATTTACATTTTCATTATTTAGTGATCAAAGTTGCCTTATTCGATTACCTTAACCAAACTTTAATTTACATTGTGTATTCCATAAAAAAAACCATTACTACTTTGGTTTGAGGGAATCTTTGAAGCATTTCTGGATACCTTGCAAGAATTAATGATCATACAAAAACCTTTCTCATAGCGAGACAAAGGATCATCTAAAAATGACAGGTCGAGAAAAAAAAAAACGCAACTGGGAAAAATACAGTCCCAAGATGTTTGTCTCATATTTGCAAAACAAAGAAGAATTTGTTCTGCTACAAAATCATTGGTTGTGTTTCTTGCCCAGAAAAAAAGAAGATTTTATCTCGTAATTTTCGCTGTCAGCATGTCAGTTGTTTAATGTATTGTTTAGTGATAACAGATGTCACAGCTTGAAGCATATTTTTAATAAAGAGATATGTTTGAATATAATTTAGATTGAAATTTTGAAGGATTCTTTTTTAATTGTAGTTGCTTTTTTCCTTCCACCTCTAGCGCCAATGAAAATCCTTTTTTCTTCGACTGATTCTTTGTAGAAAATCACATTTTAAATGCTGACCGAAGCTGAGAAAAATTGCAAAACTTTTTTTTACAGTGATGGAAATTAGGAGGATTTGAGATTGATATTAGTCGTGGCTCCTCTTGATTTCTATCACTTGTATAACCTTGCTTAAACTGGCTTCTAATGCTCTGGATGGAGCGGCTTGGTGATAGTAGTCGTGGCTCTAGGGGACACAGTCGTATGGGTAAAGGAAACTCGGATGAGTTCCACCATGGAATATGTAAATGAGCGGGGCTATATCGATTCGCTACCTCTTCGTCACTGTGGCCCGTTAGAACAGGTGGTATGACATTTGCCTGATAATGTAACTGTCTGGGTTTCAATTCTCCGTAGTGGATGCGCACTGGATGCGCACTGCTGATGAGACCCCAAAATAGGACGAAACAGCCGTCCAGTGCTTTCTGTTGAGGTTTCTTCTCAGCTCGATAAATTATATATATATATATATATATATATATATATATATATATATATATATATATATATATGTATAAGTGAACATTGAAGTCAACACTTAGAGGCGACAGTTTGTTTCATGCTAGATGCAATCGTCAGGCCACCTGACGATTGCATCTGACATGAAACAGACTGTCGCCTCTAAGTGTTGACTTCAATGTTCATTTTTATATTTACACACGCTCTGTCTCTGATATTGAGCACTTTATCTCATAAATATAAAACACATTAAGACTATATTTCTTCATAAGACTTAAGACTATATTTCTTCATATATATATATATATATATATATATATATATATATATATATATATATATATATATATATATATATATATATATATTGAACGCTAGATTGAGAGTGGGATGCATCGAATAACCTACCTAACAAGATTGTCTAATCGGTTGAGAGAACAGGTATTAGAAGAGATGGTAAAAAGACAAAACTTACTAGGAGTTACATAGGAGAGAAAGTTTTGGAGAACCATGATCGCCCACGTCCTGATAGGACACAAAATACAGAAGAAGAAATTTCGAAATTATTTGAAATTTTAACTCTATTTGAAAGGTGGAATCTAAGGGAAACAATGAAAATCTTTAATTTCTTGAATGTTTTTGGTCGGATTCTACCCTTGCGTCTACTTTTGTTTAATAAATGTAGCTATAGTTTGGAACAAGGCCACAAGTATGGCGCACTCGGTGAGGATAAAAATCATCACTCAATAGTAAGTGACCAGCTTGCAAAACATTATACACTCCTGATCAAAAATTTAAGACCACTTGAAAAAATCTTTTTTTTTTTGTTTTTCATGGAAAAATTTTAAACATTTCTTACTTAAGGTTACTAATTTTATTTTCTAAAAGGTTATGTAGACAAAAAGTTATAATCCGAACATTTTATTGAGAAATTAACATTTTTATAAAATGAGGCGTTTTACACTTGAAAAATTACGAAAAATATACGAAAACATTCAACAACCAAATTTAATAATGAGTTCTACCTCCACTGGTTTTTGAGAACTTCAAAAATTCTTTGGGGCATGCTAGAAATTAGGGTTTCCATTAAGTTGCGAGGAATATTGCTCCAGCTTTTGTTGTATATTGTTTGACATTTCGATAAACAATCCCTTGCCATCCATCCCCAAACATTTTCAATTGGGTTCAAGTCCGGTGAGCATGCAGGATGTTTCAAGACATGGACCCCATTTTCTTGTAGAAAGGTCAAGGTCCGGCATGCAGCGTGGATTGCAGCATTATGCTGTTAGAATAACCATCCATCCCCACATACACGATGGTGCTCTGTCACAATCGATGCTTTTTGTAGCATGCTAACATAACCAGCCGCTGTCTGACGACCCTGCACCACCCTGCGTCCCTCTGTAAGAAAAGGCACCCCATACCATTAGGGTCCCTCTACCACTATGACGCGTGGAGAAAATTTCAGGAGGCATGTTTTTGTTGTGCCAATATCGTTGGAAGCTATCAGGACCATCTAGATTGAATTTTTTCTCTTCAGAAAACAGGACTTTCTTCCACTTCTCAATGTCCCATGTTTGGTATTCACGACCAAACCTTAAACGGTTCACTTTGTGACATGGAAGCAACCGAGGAATTTGTTTGCACTTTTTATTTACCATGCCTTTTTGTCGTAAGTGTCGTCTGATGGTTACTGGACTGCAATCAGCATCTGTGGCTGCCTTAATTTGACTAGAAGAAAGTACACTGGCTTTCACAACAACCCACCTTATTCTCCTACTCAATGCCAGAGGAATTCTTTTGGCCTACCAGTAGACTTTGCGTTTTCATAATCCGCACTGTCATTTAAAAAGTTGCAAATCAAAGTTTTACGGCGATTTACCTTATCTGCAATCGTCCGCTGTGACAAACCTTGATGATGGAAATCTAGAATTCGAGCACGCTCAACTTCGGTAAATTTGCTTGCTTTAGGCATGGTGACGCCTTTACGCAGTGATTGCTAATTTCTAACTGAACTAAAACATTTATAAAAATGTTCCTTACTGAATAAATTGATCGGATTATAACTTTTTGTCAACATAACCTTTTAGATTATAGAATTAGTAACCTTAACTAAGAAAAAGTTTATAATGTATCCATCTCATAAAATTTTTTCAAGTGGTCTTAAATTTTTGTTCAGGAGTGTATCCTGATAGGACGTAATGCGCCGTATACAAATGGACAATGACTCTTGACTGAATCTTCAAAATTTCGTATACAAAAATTTTTATAAAATAAACCAGTTTTGCAAAATGTGTTTCAAAAAATAAAATGTATATGAAATAAAGACAACCACACAAGATTTAAATAATTATTATATTTCTAAAAATTTAAAACTATGATTTAAATGTCCTCAACAGCAACAAAGTGTTGAGATTTCCCGCTTCCATGAATAAACCGTTGGGAGACATGCAATTAGACTAAGCATAGAAATGAATACAATATGGGAACCAGTAATAAAGAGTGAGAGAGAAAAGTGATAATAATAACAAATAAATAGCAGTATGAGTTCTGGTAAAAACATGTAGGATAACAGAAAAAATTGCATTATGAGCACTGGTAAAAAAAATGATTGTTGCAGATATTAGGTTTATAATACCCAGAAATGCACATACCGATATCTTCTAGGACAAATCGCACAGTAGATAAAGGCGTTGATTAGATTCAGTGATAGGACCCAAAGAGTGTGAGTTCAATACCCAGTTAAGGCAGTGGGGAACTTGGAGAGGGGAATTAACAGGAGATAACTGACATCCATTAAAACATGGCACGTCAAAATAGGGTTTTCGTATACTATTTTTATATTGTTTGAAAATTCCGAGTATTTATTTATGCTAGCTACAGCGTATAACGAGGCCCTAATGCACACACACACACACACACACTCACACACACACACACACACACACAGATAGACAGATATTTGTTTGTTTTCTTTGACGGCATATCAACCTCAATGGGTTATTTAATGCCGACAACATTTTTAGGATAGATTCGTAGGAATAGAATATGTATTCTTCGGTTTAGATTGGTTTGGTTTATTTTGTTTTACGGCATATCAACCTCATATAGCCTGACGTAGCCGAATCGGTTAAGGCACGTCAGGCTATATGACGGTTCCGTATTGGGTACAGGTTCGAATCCTGTCGGAGGAAGAATAAATGGTAAATGTTGTTTAATACTGTTTATTATAAACAGAGCATTTACTTAAATATATGTATCTATAAAAAGAATGTTAAACATAAAAATGTCTTTAAATAATTGTTGGACTTTGTTCAAAAACCTCAATATAATTATTGAAATTAAATTGGATTAAAGTATCAAGCCCTGTTTCATCCTCAAGCGAAAATCCAGGAATAACCAATCTTGAAATTTTCTCATCTTTATAAGCATTTTCATTCGCAAAATGAATTACTATGGAAACGGCTAGAGCGATCAGTTTGATAAGGGGCATGAGAGTTAATTTGTATCTACATATCAGTCACCTTCGGAAAGAGTTCAAAAGAAAGAGGGCCGGAGTGTCCATTTCAAAGTGAATGATGGCATTCATGAACGCACATGAATAAAAAATGAAAATGAATGAATAAAATATAAATGAAATAAATGAAGAAAACACCAAAAGTAAAATGAATTTTTAAGGTATTTCTTTATTTATTATATATATATCACAAATTTAACAATATAGATAGTATTAATATATAACCGCACAAATAAGAACCTACCCATATTTCTCACCCACACAAGACAGACATGCATACGGAGGTGTTGATTCCGCACATTTATACACACACCCACACTAAGATACACACTTACAAACATCATACTCACTCCCTAATGAGCCAAATGATAACACACACCCATCGTAATATACATGCTTCCACACATAAAACTCACTCACTCCCTAAGAACGAAATAACACACACACACTTAACAGAGACACATCCTCTTTCCAGGAACCAATAAAAATGTCAAAATGACCAAGGGAATTCAGAGCAGCATGAATCCATCCAGCTCTTATCTTCACTAGAAATGTTAGACAGGCAAGAGGGATAGAGGCAAACAATACTGAAAGTGCTTGTTATCTTAAATAACAACTTAAACGAGACTGTTTGACCAACACAAGGACTGACCAAAATTAATGTTAAAAATATAAAAAAATAAAAAATACAAATGAAAACTACAGACAAAAGTTCATTTTCTCCATCAAGACATTCATTTCTGTACGTCACTGCTACCAGCAAGCAGAATATTTTTTCTCCTGATGATGGCCATGTTGGCCGAAACTAGTCGAGGAATCTAAATGAAATAATAATAAAAACGAAAGAATATTAATATACCACGTAGTGCATCTGAAGATTTAAATTTTAAAATTTTAAAATATTTTTTATTGTTCAATATATATATATATATATATATATATATATATATATATATATATATATATATATATATATATATAATATATGAAGCGCAATCAGACAGACAGACAAACGTGGGACATTTAGAGCGGTGCTAGAGAAGAGTTGACCATTTTCTTATTTACTAATTACAATCACTCTCTGCTTCAAATTTCTATTTCTACAGAATCTAGCCAAACTTCACAAAACCGTCATTTTTATTTTTGGCTCGCGAGTTTAGTTATTAATTATATCATCTCTGATAATTTAGAAAAGAAATCTTTAAGATAAAAATGGTAAACGTTCTTCTTTCCATCTAATCTTCATTGTTTTCTGAACAATCCAAACAAGAGAAACGTGGTTGGTTTTAGCACCGGAAAAAACGATCATTTCAATTCGGTCCAAGTTTTTTACACTTATTTTTATTTATTTATTCGTGTTTAATTGTTTGTGTTCAGTGTCAGTGACTCCCTTTTAAGTCGTTTCATTTGGAACAAGACTTATCTGCTGTGACGTGCGCAGTACCGCCTTCATTATCTTTTACCTTCGAGCATCGCTCTGGGAAATTTAATTAAAAAAAGCCGTGTTCATGAAGTTTTAAATAATGTCATACATTATGAAATCAGGAGCTCTCGCAGAATTTGAATTTGAACCGTTCAGTATGAACTAGGCACCTCCGTTTTTTTGCGGGAAAACAGATAGCGTAATGGAAAATGCCACAAACTTAACGAAAGTAAAGTTTTATCGTCAAAATGCTTAAGATGAAAAACCAAAGTATTTTTAATTATTTTTTGAAATTGTTTAATCCTTTCTAAAACGTTCGAAATTTTGGTTAAAATCGTCTTTTGTTTACGTCATCGCGGTGACATGAAAATAACATTGTTTTTTTGCGTTTTTTTTTCGTTGAAAACACATTGAATTGGAAATTCTTGTAAAAATCAAGTGATTGTCCGATTTTAATGAACTTTTCAGGACTTATTCACAAATGAATGAAATTATTTTTTAAATATTTTATTTTAGAAAAGTCTGGTAAAAAAAATCTTTTTTTTAAATATGTTACCCCCCACTTAATTTATTTCATGAAATTTCGCACAAAACATTTCTATTTCCTGAAATTTTTTTTTGTTAAAAGTAGGAGTCTTTGGAGATTGTAAATCATCTCCTTTTTTTTTCAAATTTGAGCTATCTAACTGAAAATCTCCTCTAAATTGAAAAATAATGTATCCAATAAAACTATGACATTACTTAATTAGAAAAACTTTTAATTGCTTTTGTAAATAAGTTATATTAAGAACATTATTGTCTGAAGAAATAAAATTTTTCTCATGAATAATGAAGTTTTACAAGAATTTTTCATTTTTTATAAAAATTCAATTATAATAATTTATAATAGTTTAAAATCGTATAAAACTCTGTATTAGGCTATTTCCTGGATGTGATATAGTAATTAAGTGGAAACAAAATTTACAAATCCGTAATTGAAAAGATTAATCAACTTAGTTGAGCTATTTTTTTTTAAAATAATTTTTTATTTAGTATTTTTTTTAATTAATACGTTCATTATTTTCATGTACGGTAGACTGAAATTGCCATTATTATGATCTAAAAGTGTTGTCCCTTTATTATGTCGCTTCAGTTACGTTTCAACAGGTTTTCAAAATTTCTATCCAACTTTAAAAAATTAAAGCTTAAACTAAGTTTTACTTGTTTCAATTACTATTTCGCTAAATATTTTTATTTTATGTATTTACATTAGTGTAGGACATACTTCAACTGAGTAATTTCATTTGCTATTAAATTATAAAATTAATTGAAGAAAATTTTATAGTATTTTAATTTTTTTATTTATGCATCTTCGAAAGGTAAATGAAAGTCAATAAAATATTAAATAATTGCGGAAAATATGTTCATTTGTAAAAATTACTAGGTAGATAAAAACCAAAAATATACGTTCACTTAGAATTTTGACAATTTGGGGTCATCCATAGTAGCTGTCATCGCCTCGTCTATCAGCAATCCATCAAACGTTGGATCAAATGAACAAGACCAATCGTTAATAATTGGTTGTATATTTTTTTATGTTTTAAGTAAGTTATTTTAATTTCAAATTAATTTAACGTTAAATTTTCTAATTTTACTAAAATAACTTGTCAGAAATATATATTTATTTTTTAAATGTATTTTAAAATAGAAAAACTTGTTTTGTTTACAAATTTCTTAAAATTAAGAAAATGGCCGCTTTTAAGAAAATTTTAAGAAATCAGAATTAAATCTGACATTCCAATCTGTATAAATTCTATCTGAAAGACACCAATGGAAATAATAAATTTAATTATTAAACTTTCAATTAAAGCTAAAATGAATTCTTCAAGAAAGATTTTTAATTTTTAAAATTTAATTTTAAACCTTAGGTATCGAAGATGTATGCCAAAAAAAGGAGGTCCCTAGTATGAACTCATGATTGTCAAATTTAAATTTTCTACTAACTATTTCACTATCTGTCAAAAAAAAATGTCGGGTTGATTCTTCGCCAAAATGTTAAGGACGATAATAAAACTTCAAACTTTTGGAAGCAGTTTTGGAAATTGAAAACGGTTTGAACGTATCTAATATAAACTCGTGTAGATTTGCGGCTTGAACTAGACCCTGATTGGGTTTTAGATGCTGCTTCTGGATTGGATGAAGAAAATATTGGAGAGGGGAATTAACAGGAGATAACTGATAATTGACATCCATTAAACATGGCACGTGAAACTAGAACAGTCTACCCCAGTGAGCGAATTAAAGAGCTCAGTGCGACATTCCAACCACTTGAAGAAGGCCAGAGCGTACAACGACCGAAACGTTGTAATAAATATGGCGGCAAAGATGAGGACAAAAGTCCGAATAATGTAAATAGAGAAAATTATTAATTAAATATGACAGCTCCTGCAGGCAACATTTCTATTCATCACTAATCAGTATCGACCCAATTGTTTTGATCTAGATCGTACGTTGGCAAGGAGCTATGATTTCTGAATTAAGCACAAAGGAGGGGAGAGTTAAATTCTATAAAACAGGAACAATTTGGACAGCTAGATCAGTGTTCAGACGAATGAACTATAGTGGACATTTTTTCTTTTTCCAAAGTCTAAAGGTAGCAACCGCATTTCGATGTTGAATCACATAACTTAATAAAAACGATTTCTACAATTGTTTCTCGTCGTTTGTGATCATGTTGTCTTTACAGTAACAGGATCACTTTTCGAATACCGAGTTGAATTAAAAAAAAATAAAACAGAATATCAGCCATAAACACCATGGCTCTCCCTGTGGTGCAATACAGTTTCAACATTCTTAACTGGACAATAGCTGATATTAAGGGAATGGACGTCAAAAACGATAAAGCTTCTTACTTGCTACCGCATCCATCATCAATAAGCTGATGTTGATCGTCTCTATGTGCCCGGATCCGAAGGAGATAGAGGATTAGTTCAACTAGAACTATCTTACAACATTTAACCTTCAAAGATACCTGGAACCTACAGAAGACTGGATGATGATATGTGTCAAAGAACATGAAAGAAGTAAGCGAATTATTCCATAATAAAGAAAGCCAACAAGTTAAAAATGGAGTTTCAATTAGGTGCAGAATTACAAGTAAAGCACAATACACCAAATAAAGCTGCAAAATACTTAAAAAAGAAAGCAAAAGTAAATGCAACAGGCCAGATACAGAAACGATGGCAAGATATACCGCTTCACGGTGGCCGTAGCAAACAAGCTGATGTAGACAAACCCCGTACCCATCGTGGCTACGTAGTGCAGGGTTAAAAGCTAAAACCAAAGGTTTTATCCTTGTTGCACAGGAGAAATGATTGTTAACATATACTAAACATACTAAAATATTGTGTTAGTCCAAAATGCTGATTCTGTGATAAATATCCAGAAACAATTGATCATCTTGTATCAGTTTGCAAGGTATTGGCAGCCACTGAATATAAAACTCGGCATGACAGAGTGGACCAATATTTGCACTGGGAAATCTGCAACTTTTACGGGAAGGAAACCGAAAGAAATTTGTATGAACACCACCCAGACATGGATAGGGAGATAGGACCTGTAACAATTTTATGAGACTACACAATACACAGACAGAACAATCATAGCTAACTGCCCAGACATTATTATTAGAGAGCGCAATAAAAAAATCCTCCTTATTGATATGACAGTCCCTGCAGACGGCAATGTATCTTTGAAGATCTTTAAAAAAGCTATCAAAATACGATGACCTTGAAATCGAAACCTCAAAAATATGGCACATGGGAACATCAACAATCCTGTTGCAGATGGAGCCCCCGGTTTGTTTGGAAAAAATACTAATGGACTCATTGAAGGGATACCTGGAAGCCCATACTAAGAAATACAAAATTCTAGATTCTAGTAAACCCATTGAAGGAATAACTGGAAGCCCATGCCATGAAATACAAAAAAGACTTTCTCACGGGTACAGTCCACACTTCACGAAGGGCTTTATCTAAGCAAAATGTGTGTGTTTGTTTTTAATTGTTCAGTGTAAACTGTCATGATGCACTTTCTGAGCTTAGTTCTCTAACGCTTGCATCTCATTTTAACACATTGCAACATATTTGTCTCACATTTTCTACTGACATGAAGTAGAGGGATGATATTTAGTCAATTGCTAGGTCTGCTGCTAGGAGAGTTGGTTCACTGTGTCGGACCAGATATTTTTTTACGTCAGAATCCATTTTGATGACGGTAATCTTTGAGTATAGAATCCAGAGGTTGGCAGTGAATATTTCGAAGACAGTAGGAAAGCGTAGTTGAGGTTAGCAGGGGATATCTCGATTCAGTAGCAGAGCGTAGTTATTCCTTCTGTTCTGGTCATCTTTGGTTCTGACAGGTTCGCATTGGACATTCGTAGAGAGTAACCAAAATGGCCGCCGTTATATAAGACGCATTGAATATTTTACGCCTTCTGATTGGTTAACCTTTATTTGGGGGAACTATAAAGTGAGTCCAGTCATTTGAGTTTGCTCACTAGTTACATAATATACTGAAAAATTGTAACATTTTGCACATTTATAAATGTCTGTGCATTGGCTAATACTGCCATATCCAAAGTAATGTGTGCAATTTTATCGATCCTGGGCTGGCATTGCGTCTTCAGGTTCTTTCCCGTCGCAGTGACCTGGCTATCCCTTGTCTTTTCTATAAATATTCCTATGATAGTTGTTCCAGTGAGCTCTGCTTCTTGGAAAAAATACATTTTTATAGCAGATTTGCGAACTACATATTCAATGTAGCAGCCTAGCAGGTGCTAACACTCGGCCTGCTAGGGTCTCAGTTATAGGCAAATAGTCAACCACGAAAAAAATCTAAAACACTATGAAAGTATAAAAATACATTCTTTTAGTAAAAATACCAAAAATACATTATAATAAAATGATCAGCAAAACAATTTAAAAGTAAATGGACTAGCAATATATTTTTTAAAGCAAAATGACCAACATAACATTTTATCTGTAGTTGAAGGCATGCAAATGCGTTTAAAATATATACTATTTACATTATTCGGACTATTTATCACAACGTTTCGGCCGTTGTACGCTCCGGCTTTCTTCAGGTGGTTGGAATGTCGAACTGAACCCTTTATTTCGCTCACTGGGGTAGACTGTTCTAGTATCACGTGCCATGTCTAATGGATGTCAGTTATCATTTATCTCCTGTTAATTTCCCTCTCCAAATTCTCCACCGCCTTCAACAGGTATAGCAATCACACTCTTTGGGTCCTTTGGAGCGTACAATAGCAGAAACTTTGTGATAATTATGGCGAGAAAGATGAGGACAATAGTCCGAATAATGTAATGTTAATTGCTGCTGTTCCCACGTCCACTCTGACTCAGGAAGGTAGCACCTGCTAGGGTCCCAGCTATAGAGAAATAATGAACCCCCAAAGAAAACCAAAACACTATGAATGTATAAAAATACATTTTTATAATATAAATACCAAAAATACATTATAATAAAATTACCAACAAAACAATTTTAAGTCATAAAAATGCGTTCAAAATATATTTTGTTGAAAACATAAAATCATGTTCAAATTATTTAGATTTCGGTATTAAGTAACCCATACAGATTGATATGCTGCTAGACAAAATCAACCAACCATGCCTAATTGTGTTGGTTTAAGACACATTGCTTGCTTTAGAGTAGTGATCTAGTGCCAGATAAAAAAATAGGTTACAATCTCTACAAAAGTAGAATTATTCAGAAAACAAATTCCTGATGGGTTACCTACATGTGATGTTTTAATTCCTGATGAACGACAACTCTCATCTCTATTCTTACACTATCTTGGAGACAGTCGCTGAATTATTTACTACAAATAATTATGAATACCTCATCAATAACGACGATGAAATGCATCAAAATAGATGAAGGAGACCTGTCCGAAAATATTTTTATATACTAGTATTCAACAAATTGAGATCCCCTCAAGTTAGAGGGATGAAGTCGAAAGGACAATGATGAATGAATTGTGTGATATAAATTGAACAAAATATGGTAGGAATTTAAGATTATGTGGACGAAGCGGGAAGATAACGACTGACCGTTGACTTGAAGAGGTAAACATATGTAATCTTCAAGTAAGCAACTACGTGTGAGACTTCTCCAAAAAGTGAGAGTTTGAGGGAAAAATTGTTTGTATAGAAATCTTCTTATATTTGAAACATAGTGAAAATACCAGAAATACATTTTTATGTTAAAACTATCAAAAAATACATTATAATAAATAAAATTATCAACAAAACGATTTTTAAGAAAATGAGCAGTAACAGATTTTATAATACAATTACCAACAGTATCTCGTTCGTTCGGCATCCGTTCGTCTCGAAAGACGATGGAGTAGCGCTGTAGGTGCTAGGCGATGAAGTTACATCGCCCCTGGTGACACTTCGCGTGCCGATGTCTTACGACGTCGCTGGAGTGTCCTCTCCAGTGCGCTACGACCCTGGGTTGGATGTATGGAGAACTAGGGCTGCGCGGACGTCTAGTTCCCCCTCTTGGCCTTGCTAGAAGAGTCCAAAGGAGAGGATGAACCAATACAGTTTGGTACCAGCGCGGCTGCAGGAGTTGCCGGAAGGTAGCACAGAGTGCCGTCAATCCGCCTTAGGGGTTTCCACTCCGGATTCATGTAGGGTTTACTCCTTAGCCTTTTCTTCTCCTTTTCTTCTAAGGCAGTGGAGCTATTTAAACCATAGTTGGGATTTGGTTCATGGGCACCAGAGCGTGTTCACACACTGGTGGGCCAGCATGCTGCATGTTAAGAGGGCCAAACCCCTTAACCAACAGTATATTCTATAGAAAAATGGCCAACAACACATTTTATCTGTAGTTGAAGCCATAAAATTGTATTCAATATATTTAGATATTGTCATTAAATAACCCATAGACTTAAGAAAATCAATTTACTAACTTTTTCCGATCCCCACTGACAATGTACTTGGTTTGTCGGAATGATCCTGCCGTTTCATATTGACGAATCTAGGGAAATAGCGCCTTAAAACTTTTCAAATCTTTCCGACTGAGTTTAGCGTAAGTTCCACTATATCATATTATAATATGCCTTTAAGTTGTGAAAGGATTAAATTATTTTAAATCCTTCTAGGTATCTTGAATTGCACATGGAATATGTAATTGTTAAACAGTGTGCTATTCTTACTCCAAGAAGCAGGATTGTAGACCTGCGGCACGCAGTTGTATAATCAATGCTAATGTTATCATAAACATTACCCTGGGGATATAAATATTTATTTCATTTGCCAGAGGCGATATTATTTTTACACTCAAAGCGGGGGCATTTTCGGAAATGTAGCGGTAATGAATGTGTTTCCTTAATTGATTCAAATACAACATAGGTGGCGAGATAAGATAGGATTATATCATCTAATTTTCAATTAATAAATCACTTTTCTTTCTTTCTTTTTTTTTTCTTTCTTTCTTTCTATCTATCTATTCTTGCATTTTCTAATCTACCTTTAAACTTTCATATCTATCTATCTATCTATCTATCTATCTATCTATCTATCTATCTATCTATCTTAGTCGGTTCATATCTATCTATCTATCTATCTATCTATCTATCTATCTATCTATCTATCTATCTATCTCAGTCTGTTCCTATCTATCTATCTATCTATCTAATCGGAGCGATCCTTGAATTTTTGCCATTTCAAATTTTTAATTCCGCGCATGCGCGCTGTTTTTTTATTGTGTCGATAGCATAGTATAGTAGGGTCAGTTGGACACCGACTGTGAGAAAAAGAGCCTCATAACGCAATTCACTCCGTCATAAAATTGGAAACAGTCCGCTGTATTGCTTGGCATTCGCGCCGGAATCTCTAATACGTTCATTTCCTAATGTTTAGGTGTCTATCTCAGGACAGTGCAGAAGATTCAGAAAGAGTTGGACGAGTCTAATGGTCTCAGACTCAATACCTAGACCTACATCAAGTGCCTTGAGGATGTAGTGCTGCACATTCCTGGGTCAAGAAGTTGGCTGCTGGAAGATACTATGTCTGTCATCGGGATTCTGTACACAAGCATGAGAACCCACTCATGGCTTTCAGACAATTTCTGCGACCACATCACCTCTTACATCTGACCAGCTATCTCCCCAGACGGCCCCGCTTTGTTATGTGTGGGTCGCAGTTGAACAAGAGACCAACAAATCGCCTTGTAAAATCAAAGATGAACTGAAGGCAAGGATAATGGCAGTATTCCCCAACTTAAACAAGGAGACAGCCTAGAAGAAACGCAGGAGATTCTAAAGTCGTCTGTAGGCCGTGGTTACTGTTAATTTATTTCTTTCATGTAGCAGAACTTCATTTTTAGGAAACTTTATAATATACAGCTTTTCTTGTAAACACAGAGAACATGGGTCATATAAAGATTTACATATTCTCGTTTTTTTTTTCAATATTTTCGATTTAACCTTAGGAGTCTTACTAATTTCTTTTAAATACCAAAAAATATTTAGAAGGGTATATTATTTGCATTATTCGGACTATTGTCCCCATCTTTGTCGCTATATTTATCACAACGTTTCGGCCGCTGTACGCTCCTGCCTTCTTCAGGTGGTTGAAATGTCGAACTGAACCCTTTATTCGCTCTCTGGGGTAGACTGTTCTAGTTCCACGTGCCATGTCTAATGGATGTCAGTTATCAGTTATCTCCTGTTAATTCTCCTCTCCAAGTTCTCCACCGTCTTAACCAGGTATCGAACTCACACACGTTGGGTCCTGTCACTGGATCTAACTAACGCCTTTATCCACTGTGCCATGTGTCATGAAGAAGGCCGGAGCGTACAACGGGCGAAACGTTGTGATAAATATGGCAACGAAGTGGGGGACAATAGTACGAATGATGTAGATAGTGTACATAATACCTCATATCAGAAATATAGAAAGATTAGAAGGGGATATTCGGTCACTGTAGGCATTGTTGATGAATGAACATATGTGCTGATAGCCCTTCAGTTTAAAGTGATTTTTGTACTGCCAATATATAATTTCTTAACTTTTGGATATTCTCTAGACGAAATGGTACATTGGTAAACAATAGATTCAGTAAGACACCTATTCTGTAATGGACATTCATTTAAATTTCTACAATTGCACAATTTTTATCATTATTGTTTTCTATTTTGGCATAACGATTATTACTTTTGTTTAAGTGTAGATTTAACATGTTATTATTATGCTTTTAATATTTTTTCTAAATTATCTGTACAACTGTATCTTAACTTAAGTGTATTTTTATTTAAAATCTTTCTTAGTGGATTATTACGGGGGAAAAGTTTCTCAAACAAAATGAGAAACTTCTGCCGTAACTGAGGGCTAAAGATTTGGTGAAATCGGGGTTTATATCAAATGATTTTCTATTTCTAATTTTTCTTGCTATCCCTATTATATTTTCTGTGTTTAATGCAAGGGAATTAATATATATATATATATATATATATATATATATATATATATATATATATATATATATATATATATATATATATAAAGTGTGAAAGTTGAATGTTCAAGAGTTGAAAAGTAAATGTCCTGGTGCATACGAGAGAGATTCCGGGCAAATGTAGATGTATATTTATATAGTATGTATGCAGTGAAATATGGCAAATGTGGGTGAAAGAAATATGTATGCTTATTGTCAACGCAAGACTGAACGTCTAACCTTTCCAATGAGTGGTAGAAGTAGGTAGCTATTTAATGCGTCTTGGCAATTCTGCATTAGTCATCTATATATGGTTTTTCTCCCTGGTTACGTTACGATAACCACATCATTCAAAATTGAGAATTCAAAAAAAAAACTATTCTGATATAGGTAATAAACCTATTATCTTATCCATGTCTAAGGATAAACTGTTATCTTCTCAACATATCCACATAAACTGTTCGTATCATGCCCTGATTGTTTGGCTGAAATATAAATTATTAGTCTAGCAATTCTGAATATACATCAATTTTTTTTTACAGATGGTGAAATTTTGTTTTCTTTGTTATTATTGTTTTTTATCACTGCACTATCTTAGCGTTTTCATATCTATCTATCTATCTATCTATCTATCTATCTATCTATCTATCTATCTATCTATCTCAGACTGTTCATGTCTATCTATCTATCTATCTATCTATCTATCTATCTATCTCAGTCTGTTCATGTATGTCTGTCTATCTATCTATCTATCTATCTCAGTCTGTTCATGTCTGTCTGTCTATCTATCTATCTATCTCAGTCTGTTCATATCTATCTATCTATCTATCTATCTATCTATCTATCTATCTATCTATCTATCTATCTATCTCAGTCTGTTCATATCTATCTATCTATCTATCTATCTATCTATCTATCTATCTATCTATCTATCACAGTCTGTTCATATCTGTCTATCTATCTATCTATCTATCTATCTAATACTTTCATTATCTATCTATCTATCAATCTAGTATTTTTCATTATCTATCTATCTATCTATCTAGTATTTTTCATTATCTATCTATCTATCTATCTATCTATCTATCTATCTATCTAGTACTTTTCATTATCTATCTATCTATCTATCTATCTAGTACTTTTCATTATCTATCTAGCTATCTAGTACTTTTCATTATCTATCTATCTATCTATCTATCTAGTACTTTTCATTATCTATCTATCTATCTATCTATCTATCTATCTATCTATCTATCTATCTATGTAGTACTTTTCATTATCTATCTATCTATCTATCTATCTATCTATCTATGTAGTACTTTTCATTATCTATCTATCTATCTATCTATCTATCTATCTATCTATCTATCTAGTACTTTTCATTATCTATCTATCTATCTATCTATCTAGTACTTTTCATTATCTATCTATCTATCTCTCTCTCTATCTATCTATCTATCTATCTAGTACTTTTCATTATCTATCTATCTATCTCTCTCTCTATCTATCTATCTATCTATCTAGTACTTTTCATTATCTATCTATCTATCTCTCTCTCTCTATCTATCTATCTATCTATCTATCTATCTATCTATCTATCTATCTATCTAGTACTTTTCATTATCTATCTATCTATCTATCTATGTAGTACTTTTCATTATCTATCTATCTATCTATCTATCTATCTAGTATTTTTCATTATCTATCTATCTATCTATCTAGTATTTTTCATTATCTATCTATCTATCTATCTATCTAGTATTTTTCATTATCTATCTATCTATCTATCTAGTATTTTTCATTATCTATCTATCTATCTATCTATCTAGTATTTTTCATTATCTATCTATCTATCTATCTAGTATTTTTCATTATCTATCTATCTATCTATCTATCTAGTATTTTTCATTATCTATCTATCTATCTATCTATCTATCTATCTATCTATCTATCTATGTAGTACTTTTCATTATCTATCTATCTATCTATCATATAATTAGCAACGTGTCTAACTATATGCATATATTTCTATAAATTCGTATGTGCCGATAAATGTATCTTTCCACATATATGTGTTCGAATCAATCTCTTGTTACTGTCTGCCTATTTATATTTTTCTCCTGAATTGGCAAAGATATTAGAATAATCCATAATTTATACTTGGAGCAAACCCTCTGCATACTGATAGAAAATTAATTATCTAGGTATATTTGGCAGAGAAGGGCATAAGACAAGATTTTGTCTTCTCACAGGATGTATTCAAAATTTACCGTGGGGCATTATTAAGGGAACTAGAATCCTATCAGGATTTACGATTGGTCGGCACAATCTTAGCAAAATAATATATGCAGGTGACAAATTGTTGATAGCAGTTAAAATAAAGGTAATTGCAGAAAGCTTGATACAAGGTGAGGAAGGAAAGTGGCAATAAATGATTCAAAAAACGATTATAAGAAGAGAGAATGTACGGTTGCCAGACTAAATATGGCGGCATATCCGGTGCACGGAAAAATGGTAGATTTATGTTCAAAATATATTTTTTAAAATATAATTCATCCTTTTTCGGATGAGTAAATTTTGAATACATCCCGTGAGAAGAAAAACTCTTGTCTTATGCCCCTTTCTGCTTTATATACCTAGATAATTAATTTTCTATCAGTATGCAGGGGGGTTGCGCCAGGTATAAATAAAATATAATTCATACTTTTCGGCCAGTAATTTGATCAGGTCCGCGGTTGAGTCGGGGTCCGTCGCCCTGGACGCAGAGATAAAAAAAATATTTAAATATTCTTCTCTTGCTGATAGAGTTTTTTTTTACACCTGTGGTGGTGGAGACCTCTGGGGTTATTGGCCCTCGTTCGATGGCGTTTCTTTGGAGGATTGGCGCGATTGCATCTCGATTAAGGGACGAGCCTCGCGAAACAGAGTGGCTCTTGCAGCGTGTCTCACTGGCGATGGTTCGAGGCAATGCTTTCTCCATCATTGCCGATGGCAGAGGATAGAAAAAAAATGTTTATAATTACTTTGTTCTGGAACTCTCATCAATGGTCAACCGAACTGACTTTGTTACAATAATTATTTTTATAGGAAAAAAAAATTCATCCTTCGATATGAAAGATAAATCAAAAAATATATCGATGAATAACGAATCGGAAAACTATAGCGACTCGTTTTTTTTTCAAGAACGAATTTTTTTTAGATAAAATAACGGTTTTCTTAATGGATTCATTCTTTTATAAAAGTGGGGGAGATGAAATACAATAAATGCAAGTTACAGTTGTCATCTTGATATTGAATTCAAATTTTGACGTTCAATTTATGTAAGTTTGAATCCTTGCATTATAATCTCATTTTCTGTTTTGGACTTATGTTTATTGTCATCGTTTTAAACGGCCCCAAATTGAATTAGAAACCATTTGTAATGGAAGGAGTTAGATTTTATGACCCTGGACGTACAGATAAAAGTGACTCACCTGATTCTTTTTCTACTTAAAATTTTTTTCGCCTATTGTTTTTCGGGGTCAAACTAATTTTTAATCTTACTAATATAAAGACCCCTTCCCGACCACCTAGTAAAAAAGTTTACTCACCCTAAAGTATTCTATTGATAATTATAATTTTGGATATAAATGAGATTTAGGGAAAAGCTCTGTGAAAAAAAAAGTCACTCACTTATTTCCTGCAACTAGTAATCAATAGAAACATAGCCGAACAGCTTTAAATAAAGAATAATAGAGGTATAATTTATTTATTTATAATAGGTAATATAGTTCGAAATATTTAATGATCTATGGGTCCTCCTTTATTTTGAATAACCTTTTCAACCCTTTTTGGCATTGACTTGATTAGGTTCTAGCAAATCTCATCTCCAAGCATTGAATTCCATTCGAATATGAAATTCACAATCAAACCCTCTTTGTTGCTCAACTGCTTTCTCGAGAGCCTGTACTTTATAATGCTCCATAAGTTTTCTATGGGGTTGAGGTCAGGATATTGGGGGGGCATGTCATAACACGCACCTGCTTCTCATCAAAGTATTCCTTCATCAATTTTGATTTGTGACAGGGAGCATTACCCTGCATAAAAATGAACTTGGTGGGGTCGATTTTCACCCTTTCAGCAGAAGGGAGCAGACAAGACTCTAAAATTCTCTTGTACTGCTCGCTCCTGAGGGTCTTTTCAATAGGTTTTAAGAAACCAGTTCCAAGAAAAGTAAAGCATCCCCAGAACATTATACTGAACGGATGCTTGACAGTACTTACTGCTAAATTCAAAGAGCTTTCAAAGCTTCTTCTTTGGATTTTAGATCGCTTATCCTTTGAATTTAGCTCAAATTTCGCTTCATTGGAGAAGAGAACATTTAGTAAAAAAATCAGGTGACTCACATTTATCGAACAGCACTGTAAATGTTCCCTTAGAAATATCAGAATTCTATATATTTTTTACCTTAAATATCTTCATCATTTAATCAAAACATTGTTTAAGACTAAAATGTCATCTGACCTATGACGACAACTAATTCATTCAGCGGATTTTTGTAAAATCGTCCACATATGTTCCAATTATTGTTTTTATTTATATTTTTCCGATATTTCACCAAAGTTGAAATTCATCCTGAATCCTGATGAAAGTTGTCTCCCTTTGCCGCGCCAGGAAATTTTTCTCGCCGGAGTCGATCTTTCAAATCTACAAATCAACCATTCGCCCTTGCATGGAGTATTGCTGCCATATATGGTCTAGTGCCCCTCATGTTTGTCTCAAGGTCCTTGTTAAGATCCAGAGATGGATATGCAAAGTAAATGGTCCTGATCTGGCATCTCGTCTCTGTTTTTTTTACAACTACTTTCATGGTAACTACTCCGAGGAGCTGCATTCGCTGGTTCCCAAACTTCATGAATTTAAGCGTTCTTCTAAGCTGGCATCTCGCTCACACCTTTTCACTGTCGAAACTGTTAAATGTAGCCGTCTCTTCTACTCCGATACCTTCATGTCTCGCACCTATTGCCTGTGGAACTCCTTCCCCTCTTCCTGTTTCCCCGATATCTATAATCTCCAACTATTCAAATGTAATGTCAATCGACGTCTCCGGAGGCCTTCATCTATCCCCTATCCTTCTCTCCAACTCTCTGTAACCCCTTGCGTGCTAGTGGCTTCCCGCCTTGCTTGAGGTGAAACGATTTAAAAAAAAATTACTCATAGGACATTTTTGTAATCTTTTTTGTTTATTTCTTTTGCATATTTAATGTTGTTAGGATTTTGATATATCTTAATTAAATCTCTTGTTGATATTGTCGTGACAAAATTTATAATAAGAATCTTTAAATTATTTTCAGCAATAGTCGTAATGCGTTATTAAGTAGAATTGTATGCCTCGATTAAATAAAGTAATTCATGTTATTTCTTTTTTTTTGTGATTGTCCTTTCATACGAATATATCATTATTTTAAATGCATTATCGTCTAATTTGTTTTGCTATTTCCAAGAATGCCTGTTGGGAAATTCTGTATTGAGTTCAGTTCACTGTTTCGATGTATAAGATATATATATATATATATATATATATATATATATATATATATATATATATATATATATATATATATATATATATACCATTTTAAAAATGCATTTTTCTTGCAATCACCGAATATCTAATAACGGCTCCCGAACAAGCAAAGAAAGGTCAAATTGGAACGTTTTCGGGTCCATTCCTAATTCTGTCTTATTTGTGAGAATTGAAAATCTTTTCTCGTGTGCCAGGAGAATGTTAGGGGTCGAAAAATGATATTTTATTGCTGAAGCTGACAAATCACACACACTCTGCCATTATCTTCATTATTCCCCGAAAGGAACACACTTGAAATCTCGACTGAACGTCAATATAAGAGAAATGCTATGGCGACATTATACAGGGTGTCCATAAAGTTCGTGATAACTTTAAAAAAATTTATAACTTTATTTGTATTTGCGATAGAAATAATTTGTAAAAAGCATTAGAAAGAAGGAAATCTATATTTTGTAAGGTTTTATTGAAATTTTATTTAAGTTTCCACATGTCCTCTATCATTAGCAATACAAAGGGTAATACGATTTTGCAGTTCACGGAAAACATTTGCTAACTGATTTACAGTAATGCCTGAAATCACATTAGGTCTTTTAGCTTTCAAATCTTCTAATGAACTAGGTTTGGTTGCATACACATTTGTTTTCACATTTTCCCATAAAAACATCTAATGGAATCAAATCTGGTGAAGGTGGAGGCCAATAAAATGATCCACCCCTTCCGATCTAACTGTTAGGAAATTCCGGATTTAGAAACTCTCTAACACTGAGATCAAAGTGACAAGGAGCTCCATCTTGTTGAAACACTGTATTATCTTTCAAGTTTAATTGTTCAATTTGCGCAAATACAAATAAAGTAATGCCTGAAATCACATTAGATATTTTAGCTATGCTTAAAACTGGGTACATTAAACTTTATAACATTTTTTACAGATTATTTCTATCGCAAATACAAATAAAGTTATAAATTTTTTAAAGTGCACACGAACTTTATGGACACCCTATACTATACTTCAAAACTACATACATAAATGCATATAGTATTTACATTTAAATGCATATATTAGGTTATTTTAAGAATTAAAAAACAGAAGATAATGATTGACACTGCATTTGAATTTTTGAACATCAAAATTGTTTGGGAAGCAAGAAACCGGAAATGAGTTCTACTAGCAAAACCTTTAATGGAAGAAACTGTTACTTACATTATTTACATTATTTAGACTGTCCTCCTCATCTTCATAGCCATATACACAACGTTTCTGATGGAATAATGCAATGTTATTTTACCTAAACTTAAAACTAGGTACATTAAACTTTATAACATTTTTACAGATTATTTCTATCGCAGATACAAATAAAGTTATACATTTTTTAAAGTGCACACGAATTTTATGGACACCCTGTATTTGGAAATAATAACTAAGTATTATATACAATCATAGTCTGTAACGTGTCGCCAGCCAATCCTCCATTAATTTTAAAACTGAATCAGTGTAAAGACGAAAATGAAACGTATGACACTATTTTGTATACGATCTCAATTGATTCTCTGCTTTGCATACTATATTTCCCCAAATAGGCATAAGACTCCGAATATTTGCCGCCACTAGAATATACTTCGGAACCGCTTGGACAAGTCAAGAGTCGTCTTAATGTTTATCCTGATAAGCAATGATTATCCAAAGAACTTATGTAGTTTTAAAAAAAAATTCTTTCACACATTTAGCATTCATACTATATACAGAAGGGAAAACTATAATTGGGTTCTTTAGATATCTCAATTGGTGACATTTGAACACGTGGTTGAATTTCACTCATGAATTCTGAAAGGTGACATTATTTTTTAAATCACTTCATCCTATGCAAGAGAGCAAAGACACTATGACAGGATGAGTTACTGAGCGTGAAAGAATAATAACAATGAGAAACATTATTAAGGAACGCGAATAATAAAAGAAGAGTAATCAGGAAGACAATAGTTAACGATTTATATTGCATTTAAATTTCTGAAGATCAAAGTTATCTGACAAGCATGGAGCCGGAACAGATTTCCACGAGCGAGAAAAATCGAAAGAAGAAACTCTTAGCATAGAACTTGCGGGTGGCTATAGCCAATCGAACTGTAATCAAGTTCTACGCCTAAATTCATAAAGTCTCGGTAAGTTCATCCGAACATTTACCATGAAAGCGTTTATAGGACTGCCACTGGGAATAATAACGTTAATAAATATGAACAGTAACCCGAAAGGCCCATCGAATGGGCCCATCGAATGTGCAATGTGTTATTTAAGGATTATATTTTGTCCCCCTTAATTAATATATAAAGAAAAAATTAATAAAAAAAATGTATTTTTATTATATTTATTAATTTTTTCTAATTTTTTTAATCCATGAAAAATTTGCTATTTTTACGGATTTTTTCTGGCGTTATTGATGGCAAACGAAAAATGTCTTCCAATTGCATAATATGGCAGCCTAAATGGGCACAAACCGAATATTTGCCGCCACTAGAATATACTTCGGAACTGCTTGAACAAGTGAAGAGTCGTTTTAATATTTATAATGATTATCCAAAGATTTATATATATTATCCAAGTTTTTGAAAAATAAAACTTTCACAGTCAACATTTATGCAGAAGGGGCAACCATAATTGGGTTCGTTAGATATTTCAATTGGTGACAATTGAACACGTGGCTTAATTTCACTCGTGACTGAAATTTATGGATTCTGAAAGCTGACATTATTTTTCTATTTTTCCATACTGAGCATTTGCTTACCTATTGTTTACGATTCATATAGACATATCTTTTAATGGTAACCACAAGTTTTCAGATTAATATCTGGAGAGGTAGGAAATATTCACGTTTATGGTGTCATTTGAAGCACTTTAGTGAAAATGGATAATAGTCTTTTTTTTATCTTTTCACCCCAATCAAGGCAATAAAGAAACTAAGACGCTGCGGTTGTTGAGTGTGAATGGACATGAGTAAAATAACATCATTAAGGAGAGACAGCAATTAAATAACATTAACGAACTGAAATGAAGAAAAGAGCAGATAACAACTGAGGTTGCATTTAAAGGTTTGAACGTCCAATTTGACTGGAAAGCAAGAAAGCTGAAAGAGATTTACACAAGGAGTGCAAGAGAATAATCGATTAGCAAAGAACTTATGGTTATATCTAACCATTCCAACTGTACAATGATTAGACTAAGCTGCCAATCTAGTAGTAGGCGTAAATTTGTAAACTTCAGGTAAAAGTGAGGATGGTTCAACAGAATAATTATCATGAACATGTTTATAGAAAAGGAACAGGGAAGCCACGTGATGGCGTTGGGAGAGAGACTGAAGCTGTATCGTCATGTCAGGACTATTAACATTGAAGATTCTTCTTTGGATTTTACAAGAAAATCTTAATACATAGCAAAAGCATCAAACCCGATGTGCCAGCAATATTCAAAGCAGGATAAACAAATATATAAAGTAGAGAAAGATATATCTCGGGGCATCATAAGCCGGTTGATCCAAATGACTCAGTATCTGTCTATATTTCTGAGATGAGGTATTATTTACATTATTCGGACTATTGTCCTCATCTTCATCGCCATATTTATTACAACGTTTCGGCTGTTGTACGCTCCGGCCTTCATCAGTATCTGTCTATATTTCTGAGATGAGGTATTATGTACATTATTTACATTATTCGGAATATTGTCCTCATCTTCATCGCCATATTTATAACAACGTTTCGGCCGTTGTACGCTCCGGCCTTCATCAGTATCTGTCTATATTTCTGAGATGAGGTATTATGTACATTATTTACATTATTCGGACTATTGTCCTCTTCTATGTCAACATACTTTTTACAACGTTTCGGTTGTTGTACGCTCAGACTTTCTTCAGTATCTGTCTATATTTCTGAGATGAGATATTATGTACATTATTTACATTATTCGGACTATTATCCTCATCTTTGTCGCCATATTTATTACAACGTTTCGGCCGTTGTATGCTCCGGCCTTCTTCAGTATCTGTCTATATTTCTGAGATGAGGTATTATGTACATTATTTACATTATTCGGACTATTGTCCTCATCTTTCCTACCATATTTATTACAAGGATTCGGCCGTTGTACGCTCCGGCCTACTTCAGGTGGTTGGAATGTCGAACTGAACCCTTTATTTCGCTCACTCGGCTAGACTGTTCTACTATCACGTGCCATGTCTAATGGATGTCAGTTATGAGTTATCTCCTGTTAATTTCCCTCTGAAAGTTCTCCACTGCCATAACCAGGTATTGAACTCACACTCTTTGGGTCCTGTCACTGGATCTAACCAACGCCTTTATCTAATGTGCCATGTCTCCTTGAGGAAATTAAAAGGTTCAGTTCGACATTCCAACCACCTGAAGAAGGCCGGACCGTACAAAGCCCGAAACGGTGTAATCAATATGGGGACAAAGATGAGGACAATAGTCCGAATAATGTAAATAATGTACCAAATGACTCAGATGTAAGCGGTATTAAGATGCAGATAACGGGCACAATATCATTTGAATGGTTTCTTTTTAATTTCTTACTGATTCTAACTCAAAACAAGGCTCAAGAGCCACTTAATATAGAGAATTAGTGAATGAGATTACTGAAACTAGATAACAGTAGACACAAAATGTGTAGAGGTTAAAATTGTAGTAATCAAGGAAACTTTCTGTCAGGAGTTTGTTCCACAAATAGTCGTTCATTGGGAAACTTATCTTTGAATGGAACTTTCTTCTTAATAAAATAGGGAGGGAATAAGTATGATTTGATTTTCTATACGAGGCCTGACGGGTCTTAGCTTTAAAGGTATGAACTGCTGAAACTAATGAATGTAGCTATGTTAGAAATTTTACTATAGAAGTTTTGATAAAGTCGTGAGAGGCTTGCAACGTTTAGTCTGTAGGAATATGAAGACACTTTTGAATCCTATCAAAGATGCGAAGTGAGGATTATTGTTAGCTGGAAGTTTCGAGTAACCAGAAACGACGGATCGAGCGTGCTGGCTTTGTTTATTTAGGGATCACGTCAAACTATGCAATTCTAGCTTTCAAACCAAAACATTAAAAAATGGCCTGATGAAGACAATAAATCTGCCAGGGAATTTTTGAAATGAAACCAGGCCGAAACATAATCGATATATTATACGCCGGTGTGATAGCATCCTCGGAAATGCATTGATTAGCTGTTTCCTTTATATTGTTTTCCTTGAGCCATGGCTTTTGATCATTTAAGCAAGGAGGCTTTATGAAGGAATCTTCGTGTCACCCAACTGTTTAGGCATATTCCCAGAGAAATGAAGGCTAATTTTGTCTCAAAAAATGTTATTTTGGAAGAAATTGCTGGTGGTAATGGATTAAAACAAGATCAGATGTCAGCTTCTAGTCTGTGCTTGGTTTGCTTTGTCGTACTGTTAAGTTTAGAAGTTCAATTTTAAGCTAAGTATGTCTGTATCATTAGCGTTTTGCGGGTAATATTATAACCAGGGCTTGTTACATTTATTTCTCTCGCTATATACATCTGAGGGTCACCATTGACAGGGCAATTAGTCTGGAGAAATTCCTGCTAATAACGAATAACGTTACTTAGTTTTTTTCTATTTTGCCATGCTATTTCAAATTATTCTTTGTATATAATTTCAGGATTGTGACAGTAGGACATTCCAGGAGTTTAAAAGCGTTTTTGACCTGAGGCGATTCAACTTCAAGTCGAAAATATTCCAGGAGATTCTTTAGAGTGATGATTGTAGTTCATATTGATGTAATGGATCAATTCTCTAATGCATGTGATGTCCTTGGACTCACAATAAGAGAAAGTGAAAATGAAAGTGAAAGTGAAAGTAATGAGCTTTCCTCCATTTCGCGAACAGTATTTCAAAACCCATAAGATTCATTAAGATAGCAAAAGAAGCCTTTCGAAATCTGAGCAAAGTATTAAGATTAACATTAAGAAATAGAAAAAAATTCGTTAGAAACATAGAAAAGACTACTGAACTGCTATGTAATCAGTCTTCCTATATGACAGTGAATACTGAACAATCTCCTTACAGAGGAAGAAGAGACATGAAGCAACAGAAATACCTTGGACTGTGCTCAACGACGAAATTTCAGAGAAAATACAAACAAAAAGGACACAAACTTAACACCAGGAAGAGAAAATTGAAACTTCTTGGGCACATAATATGGAAGGTACAAAACTGAATGAAATTGATACGTTTCTATATCTGGTCAGTACTCTACCTGGATATCTCTTCTTAGATATTGAAATGCATTCGCTTGTAGAAAGTTTTTGCGTGGTGTCTGGCATAATGTAAAAGGGGATATGGTCTGAGTTAAACCAAAGTCAGTACTTATCATACACGTCTTTTCACAGAGTTTCTGTACTCTGCAGAAATGTGCAATCGACGTTTTTAATATTTAGGAGAAAAACAGGACGATAACCTTGTGTTTAATAAATTGATACAATAAATAATCATTCAGGGTTAGAAATATGGAATGGAAAATATCAAACAATTAATAATAAAATAAAATAAAATAAAAACATCTAGCTAATTCTTGGAGAAAACAATATTTCCGGAAAATTGGAAATAAAATTGATGAAACTAAACACCATATACAAGTATTAAAATATGAAGCAAAGCGAAAAATCGTAGTGATATCATATAATCAACACCAACACAGAAGAAATGTCCTGGTCTCCAAAACCACTTTTAATCCGATTTCAACCCTGATGACACTAGACTTAAGATGTGCACAAAAATAGAACATATCCCGATTCACAGTAAATCATTGACAATTCCCTCTCGAAATATAAACGATAATGAATCTACTGATGTGAAAATTAAGAAAGCTATTAAAAGAAATTAAAGAATAATAAAGAATCACTTGATATTGAAGATGAACGTTTGTAAATAGCTTACTTTCTTCCAAAATTCAATAAGTTCCTCTATTTTATGAAAGAGGTTTTAAATCAGAAATGCATCCTCGAAAAGTGGGGTTTATTACGTATTAATGCACTATCGATTCAGAAAGGTGACCCCAAGAGCCTCACATATCCAGAGGGATATATATCTCAGTTGGATCCATCATGGTGAAAGTATTAAAGATCATTAGGCTCTCATCTCATGAAAGTCTACTCAGTTTAGTTTTCGTTCTAAGGGATGCGATAATGGCATATATGTCATCAAACAACTCAAAGAACTTATTTCTCTAATAGGAAACGACTTACCTGCTTTGTCGACTTACATCAGCGTATATCCACGTCAATAGAATAGAGAGCGCCTCGTCTCATCCATTAGAAAGCGCCCCCCCAAGCTCCGAATTCACTGAATGCATCAATCTAATAGAGGAACTGTATCAGTCTAGAGAATCTTACATGTATGGCGAGAACAGCAATACGGAAACATTTCAAATCTCAGCAGAAGTAGGACAAGAAGGAAATGAGATCCTCAGTTTATTTAATCTTTTCCTAGACTATACGGTGCGCATTTAAGCATTGCATACAACATCCGAAACGAATCTACTAATAGAAGACAATGATCCTGTTTTCTTTCTCGAGAAATGGGGGGGTCTATCATGATGACACCGATATCCATACTTGGGATGAAAGTGATCTTGAACAGAAAAATCAATATCTTCTACGCAGAAATAGGACTCAAGTTAAGACGTTTCAAAAGCAGAAAATGTGATCTTGAATTGGAATGAAAGCAGTGAAAGGATCTACCCTGAATCCATCATAAATATTCACGATGTAAAATTAGTACATCCTAAATACTTTTAGGGTATGAATCAATTATAACAAATTAACTATAGAAGATAAAGAGAAAGACACTGAATTAGTGCACGATTGGTAGTTTCGCCCTGCATTGCAAAATATTGCAAAATCAAAACATTTACATAAAAACTTGAGTCATCTTCTTACACAGCCTCGTCAGATCGAAAATTTCATATGGCCGTCATTCATTGTGCTTGACACGCTCAGAGGAGTCGAAACTGTCAGCTGAATACAATTGATTTCTCTGATCAACGGTTAAAAAGGCTTAGTGACAGTGAAACTTCAGGGTTTCGGCAAAGATTCTTCTTTGAAAATTGTGAACTGGCGCTACAAATTCACAACCAAAAAACTGTACCAAATAACAAAAGAAAAAAGAAACATATCACTTGAGGAAAACCAATAGCAGCAAAGACTAAAACGGAGAGTACATGTAATTCGAAAAAACAAATAATCAAGATGTTAGCATTCTACACTACTTCAAATAGAAGGAAACCTCCATCAATACTGAAAAAGGGCGATAACAGCTACTGGACTTGAAAAAATATCCTTACTGAAAAATTGGTCTAAGAGAAAAAAATTTGAATTTTAACCGAAAGCAGTACTGGCTGCTCGGTCAACGAATGCCAAATATTTCCTTGAAGGGAAACGGCTATATTACCATTACCCTTATAAAATAAAGCTTATCAACTGGTTACTTACGGATAACTGAAACTGTGTAAAGCAAAAACGTGGATAAGGGGGAACATTGTTTTTAATTTCAAACAGGTTCTGTCGTATCATTTTCTTTCTCTTTGATTTATTTAACATATGCAAATTTACTGAAAGTGGTGTGATGGATAACGTCTAGAAATTAAAAATTGGAGAGTCGAGTTCGAATTCCAGTCGAATTAGTTAGATTCCCTTACCCGCAAATATCCTTCTCTCTATCTCTTCTCCCCCAGCTATAGGTTAAATAGCGTGACAGGGTGGTTGTTATAGCTTTGATTGACAACTAGATTAACCAAGAAAGTAACGGCATCCACTACTGTAATAATTCTGCCAATTGAAGCATGACTGAAAATGAGACATGATCGTCCAAGCGTACATCACGGGTGGGAGGTAAGGATCACGGATGAAGGAGGGTTCCGGAGAGCAAGGGTGAACACTTATTGGAATGATTGTAGAAAAGAACTACGTTGTCATCTGTAGCTGACAGGAGAATGCAGGCTGGAATTCTCTTTATTATGATTTGAATTATATTCGATCAGTTTTTCTGCTTCAGGATTATAGATAAGTCTTACTCTGAATACATGCCGAAACTAATTGTGTTTAGGGGTAATCATTGTATCGTATCCCAGCCCCAAATGCATTATCTAAACTTCAGAAACAATCTCTTGTTTTCCTTTGTGTATTGCATAAAAAGTTCGAACGATTTTTTTTGTTTTTAACATTCTGCAGACTCTTATTTTCCATAATTGCTTTTTTTCTTTTATATTTTATCCCCAAATCTGCATAATTTAATTTTGATCAGTTCGGCCCTTGATAATGTGAGATAATATCACCAGGGATTTTATTAATCGCTCTTTGTAAACAAGCTGAGCCTAAAAAACTGATATTGGCGGTTGCTGGTGTGGATTCAGCTATTCTATCGATTAAATCCGATGAAGAAAGTGCGTTTTTAATAATATTTCACAATTCGTAGTGAAGGAGTAATCGTCTATTGACAACAGCCGCCAATGTCACGATGACCAAATGTAATTTCGCATAATGATAGGACGAAATAATTACACTTTTAATGAATTTATTTATTTTACTCCTGTACGTTGATTATTTCAAAGTAATTTCCACATCTTCGGATTGAAGACAAGATAATAAATGGAAAATAAAATGGAAAGAAATAGTCCCCAGGATGACTCACAACGTGTGTCGCGCTGCAATCATCCAATTAGTAGACCTAACGTAATTATGTTTGCAATTAAGAAATAATAGGTATTTGGTTTAAAGTTTAAAAAATCTATACGGAGTAGACCAGTATTTCTATGTAATGAATTTGATTCTTACCGGGTACTTCACTGTGGATATATGCGTATAACCTAACGGTTATTGGTGGAGAATGTGGAATCTGTGCGCCAAGTTCAATTTCCGGTAGAATTTGTTGCGTTCACTTTCATACAATTACCCTTGAGAAAAGGCATGGATTTATCCCATCTTCCTCTAACTTAAATAGATTAAACAGTTAAATAGCAGAACACACTAAGTTCTACAGTCTTGATTGTGAACCTGTCTATGAGAAAGCCATCTCTAAATTCAAAACCGGTTGGACTAGAATCCCCAACTTGTAAAGAAGTACTTACTACAAAAAATTACTTCAGTAGCACTTAGCGTGGTGAAGTTGTAGTCCTATACTCCTGCCTTTTGCCAGACTAAGCTAAGGTTAGTAATCATTACTAAGGGAGCGAGTTCAAGCCACAGACTGTGTCTGACAATTTTAAGACAGTTCAGACAAACCTCTTTTCTATGGGCCCCACCATTAAGGGACATTGGGGGCAACGGACAAAATCTGCAGGCAAAGTAAAAAAAACAAAAAACTTCCAAATCGTCAGCGATGAATTTCAAAAGTTGCGGACTTAATGGAACGAGTTGTATTATTTCTCAAAGTGACCGCTTGGCGGCAGTAGCTGGCCTTTCAATTGTAAACAACGGCAGGTGTACAGTATATAAAGTACGATACATTAGTACATACATGAGGAAGTAGCTGTGAGAAATCTAATATTTTTGCTGTTTTGATTAATATATTTATATAAAGTATATATTTATTTATGCCATATATACATGTTTATAGTATTTACATTGTGATCATAACTAGTGGTAGTTACTATAGCGGTTTTATAACTCAAACATAATCCCTTCCCATTTACGGATTTGGCTTTAACGCACAACCCCTTCCTCCTATTAGTCCGTTGATAAGAGGTATGTCTGTACCAGATCATAAACTTCGTATGCACTTTTTTCAAGCACATAGTCGTAGAGAGATGGCAAGGAAACTAATCTCGCAGACAGTTCCTACATGAGTGAATTCGATCGTCCCTGGGTATCTCACACTTGTATTTGGTTGTAAGAAATTTCCTTTTTTTGGTAAACAAATTTAATGACAAATATATCATTTTAACTACTAATCAAATATGGCAGATAAGAAAAAATTGGAGTGTACCAAAATAGATTGGCGTTTGCATGTCCGTGTCGGAGTACACAGAGGTTTTAAAAGGGAAATGTTTTCCATGACAAAAGAAAGAACAACTGATGGAAAGAAAATGGACTAGATTGGTTAGTCCTATTCGAACCACCATATTCACTTGACATAGCACCAATCGGTTTTTACACTTTTTCGATTGCAGTAAAACACTTCGATGTGGAATAGTTTTTTAAAAGAAGACCAGTTTACTATAGTTCGTCAAATAACTTTTCACAACAAAACACGCGAAATTTTATTCAGCAAGTTTTTTTTATAATAACGACAAAATCGAGGACATTATTTCGACTGTAAAAAATGTTTATAAAATAAACAAATCTTACAGTATTTAAGAATTTAGTGACTTTTACATATAGAATTAGTCACTTTTCATTTTTACATATAGTATTTTTACATATAGGATTAGTGAGTTGACATTTTTACATATAGTATTTTTAAATGTAGAATTAGTGACTTGAAACAACACAGATGTTTCTGAATTAGATAAGCATTTACATTATAAGAATTTATATTATATATGGTATCTAACTAAACATATTGTATATAGTTGAGTTTAAAACCTTTTTCATGCGAGAACTGTGCTCGTCGCCTCGAACTCGATTGGATATATTGGATTTTGTTAAAACAGAGAAAAGAATGTAGCGGCCGGTGGTCAAATCATATCGTGGTCAAGAATTGTGAAATATCGCTTGAAAATGCTGACAATCTCAAAGTACACGATTTGAATATTTATTTCGTTTATTTATCAACCAGAAGAATAAAGGTGACTGATTATGATAATACACGCTCACAAAAATAATATGAACAACTTTAAAAGAATAAATCGAAGACATTTATGATATTATGCCACAATTTTATTACGTGAATCATGTTTGCCGAAGTGGTATATTTTCTCTTGGTATATATATATATATATATATATATATATATATATATATATATATATATATATATATATATATATATATATATATATATATAAGATAAGATAAAAAAAGGCTCAAATACTAATATATTTCTATATTCTTACTCTGTCCTGGACATTGAGTTCCACCTGGATTCTATCCTTTTGGAAACGTATATATATATATATATATATATATATATATATATTTTTTATGTTCATACGTTCATTTTATAGATACAAATATTTAAGTAAATGCTCTGTTTTATAATAAACAGTATTATGTTTATTAGAGACAGAACATTTACTTAAATATTTCATAATATGTAACGTCATTTGTTTACATTTGGATACGCATCGAACAGATATGAATGTACGAGAGAAAATCATAGAGAATTGTAGTTTAAAAATAGTAAAATCGACCTTGCTAACCTAAACGCTTCTCTGTGGCCAAATAGGTAAAATCAGGTCAGGCTATATGACGGTTCCCTATAGGATACAGGTTCGATTCCCGTCGGAGGACGCATATTATCTATGAAAATTTCTCGGATATTCAGGCCGGTAAATGTCGTTAATACTGTTTATTATAAACAGAGCATTTACTTAAATATTTGTATCGATAAAAAGAACGTATGAACATAAAAAAATGTTTTATATATATATATATATATATATATATAAAAACTCTGTTGTAATTAATCTAGCGAGACAGTCTTCTTAAGCATTATACTCTCTCTGTGTCTATCGATCTATTTATCTAGCTATCTCTTTCTATATATTATATCTCTTTCTCTTTATGTAGTGGGCCCCAATTAGGCTTACAGTTTTTTTACGTTTCCACAGCTCATGACCAAAGCTAACTACGCCGAAATGTTCGTTCAGCAAAATGGACCAACTATCCATTATCTTTGGCAGTACGGGACGACCTTAACCAAACTTTTCCACAGCATTAGTTCGGAAGAAGGAGTAACATCAAATGGGCTCCACGTTCACCTGATCCAACACCAATGGATTTCTTTTGCGGGGTGGGTAGTTAATGTTTCCGAGAAAAATCCTCCCACAGGGGATGAATTAAAAGAGTATATCTCAGAAGTATTTATTGAAATTGATGGAAGTCGGGAATTGTATCGTGCTGTGTGTCACAGTGTTCTGGAGACGCTCGAGGAATGTGGCAATATTGAAGGGGGACATTTTTGAGCACTTAAGAGATTAAATTTTGCTAAAAAATGAAAGTAAAGTGTTAAACAAATGGATATAAATGTTCTGAGCAAATATAAATGTAACAAATAAATATAAATGTAATAAAATGCTATTTTTAAAAAAGATAAAAAGTGCGTAATTGCAAAGTGTATGCTTACTTTTGGCACATACTGTATTTCAATTTAATAAACGGAGCTTAGGTTTGGCACAAGGCCGAATGTATGTGACACCAGTAAGGATCGAAGTCACTACTCAGTCGTAATTGATCTAGGAAGACAAGATTCTTAATTGTTATACTCTCTCTCTCTCTCTCTATCTATCTATCTATCTATCTATCTATATATATATATATATATATATATATATATATATGTGTGTGTGTGTGTGTGTGTGTGTGTGTGTAATTTGGCAGCTAGGTATCGTATGGACAGTACATATGTCGAAATCATTTTCAAATAAAAAGTCTCATTAGAGAATATGAGAAAATTCAAAAGAAAATATGCAAGACTATGTTGTCTTTAACATTCAATACATGTTTAATATATATATATTATAAATTAACTGATTTAAAATATGGTTTTTCGCTACACAGTAATAACCAAGTTTCAAATATGGAAGCTAAAAACTTCAAATTTAATTATATAATTAAATTAAAAGCATTTGTCCCATTTCATCTTCAAGTGAATATTCGCTTGAAGATGAAATGTTTTTAATTTAATTACAAAATTAAATTCGAAGTTTTTAGCGTCCATTTTGGAAACATTGTTATTAATGTGTAGCGAAAAAAACATATTTTAAATCAGTTAATTTATAATATTTATGCGCTGTAATTTACATTAGTACTGTTTTGTAAAAAAAAAAAAAATCAATAAGAACACCGGATTATATGTCTTACTGTTCTTTCTTTATATATATATATATATATATATATATATATATATATATATATATATATATATATATATGAAGAAATATACTCTTAAGATGTGCTATATTTATGGGATAAAGTGCTCAATATCAGAAATAGAGCGTGTGTAAATATGGAAGTGAACATTGAAGTCAACACTTAGAGGCGACAGTCTGTTTCATGCTAGACGCAATCATCAGGCCTAACGATTGCGTCTAGCATGAAACAGCCTGTCGCCTCTGAGTGTTGACTTCAATGTTCATTTATATATATATATATATAAAGAGAGAAGGAGAGTGAAAGAAATAGCGTGATAGAAAGAGAGAGTTAGGGAAAGAGCGTGAGAGATGTAGAGCCGATATTTATTGAAATTGATACAAGTCGGGAATTGTGTCGTGCTGTGTGTCATAGTGTTCAGGAGACACTTGCGGATTGTTGCAATGATGAAGGGGGGATATTTTGAGCACTTAAGAGATTAAACTGTGCTAAAAACATGTTAATCAAATGTATATAAAAAGTTCTGAACATATATGATTGTAACAAATAAATATAAATGTAATAAATCAAAAAAAGAAAAAAAGGTGGGTACCTGCAAAGTGTATGCCTACTTTTGGCACTCCCTGTATAGCGATTTAATATACGGAGCTGAGGCTTGGCACAAGGCCGAATCTATGTGACACCAGTAAGGATCGAACTCACTACTCAGTCGTAATTTCGTAATTGATCAAGGGAGACAAGCTTCTTAATCATTATCTATTTGTCTATCTATCTATCTCTATCTATAAAAGGCAGGATGTGTATGTGTGTGTGTGTGTGTGTGTGTGTGTGTGTGTGTGTGTGTGTGTGCGACGAATGCACGGCCGCAATTTTCGACGGATTTGTACCAAAATTTACATGCACACGATCCAAGTTAGTGATAGGCCCAAGACGGACTTTGCATTTACCAACTCCCATCGATAGTTGAAATAATCGATTTTTTCAGGCTTCTACAGCAGTTTTCATGTAGTTTGGCCGGAGTGTGAGCCTATAGCTGACTCCCACGAATAGGCAGGAAGATTCTATTGGCCAGCGTGAGAACCAACAGCTCACTGACACGAATGTTAACTAGCGTGCTAGCATGCAAATAAATCAATAGCTGCATTCGTCACAAGTGGGAAAAATTTAAATCTGCATGGCATTTTACTCCAATTGGCTCATTCGCTTGCTTAAACTCAACGTTGATTCTGATTCCGCAGAACTGTGTTGGGTGTGAAATAGTATTTGTTGTTAACATTCTTTTTTCATTCGTTTTTTTCCAGTTACGAGTCCTTTTTTAAAGCTGATCGATTTGTGTTCATTTTGTTTAGTTCTTTTTTCGTAACCGATTTAATGTTTAGTATAGACCTTAGAAAAATTTGCAGTGTGAGATAGGCAAGTAGTAAGGCATGTAGCAACATCAGCACGGCAAATGGCAATCCTTTAAAGGCAAGGAAGGGCAAAAATATTTTAAGTCAAGTGATAGCGATTGCTGTATGAGTCGTACAATTTTTGAATCAAGCACGGGCAACGCCGTGCCATGCTGCTAGTATCTCTCTCTCTCTCTCTCTCTCTCTCTCTCTCTCTCTCTCTCTCTATATATATATATATATATATATATATATATATTATAAATTGACTGATTTAAAATATGTTTTTTCTCTACACAGTAATAACCATGTTTGAAAAACTGAAGCTAAAAACTCCAAATTTAATTATATAATTAAATTAAAAGCATTAGTTATGTTTCATCTTCAAGCGAATTTTGGAATAACTTATTTTTAAAATAATTTAAAAATAAGATATGCCAAAATTCAAAAGATTTTATCTGTGGTATGTGATTTCATACCCCACTAGTCACCAGATTCACGCGTCATCAGACATCAGTTGCTGCCCTTGATATATAAACACGTAGCCGACTCAATGGCGCTTAGAATGAACAAGCGTAGAAAAATCAGCATGACAGGTAGTTATATATGCACCCACCCAAGAGAGAAGAATCCACGTCTTGAGAAAAGCACAAAGCCTCACACCCGCCGTACTTAACTATGAGAAGTTTTTAAAAAATAACATTAAATACTGGATAACCTTAAGAGGAACGAATTCGTGGTCACTGTATCTTCAGATATGCCTTTTTTCCCACTGCACTACTTTGAATATTAATATTTTATTTCATTTGTGTCACTAGTCGTTCCTATTTTGTCGCAGTAATTTAAGACACTTAGGAAAATACGGTACAAACTAAAGGTGGTAGAATATGTTCTGCAATAATTATTTACGTTCTAGAGACAATGGTTCTATAAAGCAACATCTGAAATAATACGAGGGTCATTCAATAAATAAGTTGAATTTTTCGGTATAAGGACTTCTAATACAGATAGAAGCTTACTCTTTTTTTTGTTTTACTTCTTTTTTACATGGATTTAATTTCTTTTGCAGATTAAAAAAAAACTTTGAGAGTTTTGGCGATTAACAAAGATGGCCGACCAAGAAGTATGCTCCAGGATTGAACAGCGGTCAGTTATCAAGTTTTTGGTTGCTGAACGGTGCAAACCAGTTGAAATTCATAGGAGAATGTCAACTGTGTATGGTGCCACATGTTTCAGCCAAAAAATGTCTACAAGTGGGCTAAATTGTTTAAAGACGGACGGAGCAGTGTTGAGGATGAAGACAGGCCTGGGAGGCCTAGAGAATTGAGGTCTCTTGAGGTGATCGAATCAGTCAATGACCTCATTCACTCTGACAGAAGGGTGACAGTGGGTGACATTGCAAGGACTTTGAGTTTATCTGTTGGGACAAACACAGGGGTCATCAGTAAGAAGGAGTTATCTTGCATCATGACAACGCAAGGCCGCACACAGCAGCCCAAACGGTACAGACCATCAACGAGCTGGGCTGAGAACTGCTCCCTCATCCCCCTTACAGCCCAGACCTTGCCCCTTCAGACTTTCACCTGTTTGGTCCCTTGAAAGCGTTCACGAGAGGCACGAAGTTTAAAAGTGACGATGAAGTCAAAAGTGTCGTGAGCGACTGGCTGAGACATCAGTCCAAAGATTTTTACGCTGAGGGAATACGGAAGCTTGGGCACAGATGGGAAAAGTGTCTGACAGTGCTGGGAGACGACGTTGAAAAAAAAGTAAGCTTCTATCTGTATTAGAAGTCCTTATACCGAAAAATTCACCTTATTTATTGAATCACCATCGTACATATTGCCTGAGCTTGCACATCTTTTAGAATTGAGGTAAACAGCCCATATAAGTTGTAAGGATAATCTTTGTTAAGGTTTTGACCCTAGTTTTTTGAAGTTACCACAATTTTTCATGGTTTATACTGGTTATAAAATCAGTAAGGAATATACGCATGTATATATATATATATATATAAATATAATATATATATATATTATATACAAATATAAAAGTGAACATTGAAGTCAACACTCAGAGACCACAGGCCGTTTCATGCTAGACGCAGTCGTCAGGCCGACGATTGTGTCCAGCATGAAACAGCCTGTCGCCTCTGAGTGTTGACTTCAATGTTCACTTTTATATTTACATACGCTCTATCTCTGATATTGAGCACTTTATCCCATAAATATAGCACACCTTAAAATTCTATTTCTTCATATATATATATATATATATATATATATATATATATAAAAGTGAATATAGAAGTCAACACTTAGAGGCGACAGTTTGTTTCATGCTAGATGCAATCGCCAGGCCACGCGTGCTGTTATTTTTCTCGGCTATTTATATATTCAGGTCACTGGTGCATTGTGGGTAGTCTATTTTGGCCGTTATTTTAACGGAAGTCGTTTATTTGTTTATTTATTTGGGTTAAATTATTTTGCTTGTTTTTATTTATTTTTATTTTTTATCTTATATATTTATTTATTTTTATTTTTATTTTGATCGGTGTTTTTATTAACGTAGTAAAAATTTGTTTATATAGCTTATTTAATTGTTTTGTTTTTGTTTGGGAAGATAATTAAAGCTATTTGTTCAGTTTGGGGGCTAATTGTTGTAGTTTGTTCAAACTATTATTTTGGCGTGAACAGTTTTGTTTATTACTTCATGTATTTATTTGGATTGATTATCTTTATTTGTTTTTTTTAAAGGCTAGTTTATCGGTATCGGTTGTTAGTTTATTTATATATTTTGATGTATTTACATCAATTTATTTTACTTGTTGTTATTTATTTGTTACACAGTATATTTTCCCTTTTTGGTTTTCGATTTTTAAGTAACGCAGCATATTATTTTTTTATTTTTTTTATCGTTATATAACAGTTATAGCTATTTTCCGTCCGATTTTTTGTTTTGATTTTTATAGTCTAACTAATATTTTAGTCATAATAGTTTGCTAATGTGTTTATTATTTACTTTATTTATTGATTTTGTTTCTTATTTTTTATTCTATTTCGTCTATTCTAACAGGTGTGATTTGGTAATTTGTTTGGATTAATTTATTTTGCTGCATTCCCCACAAGTGGGAAAAATTTAAATCTGCATGGCATTTTACTCCAATTGGCTACTTCGCTTGCTTAAACTCAACGTTGATTCTGATTCCGCAGAACTGGGTTGGGTGTGAAAAAGTATTTGTTGTTAACATTCTTTTTTCATTCGGTTTTTCAAGTTACGAGTCCTTTTTTAAAGCTGATCGTTTTGTCTTCATTTTGTTTAGTTCTTTTTTCGTAACAGATTTAATGTTTAGTATTTTGCTTGGAGTAACTGAGTGGCCATCACAATCATTAAACCTAAAACCACCAGGGCTTTTCTTGAGGAGTGTGCTGAAAACGATTCCTGAATTAAATCAATCAAGTTCTGATACATTTACAGAAATTAATGTAGAAATGTATCCCGTGGTTTGTAGAAGTGCTGTTGATAGTGTTCAGCATTATATTAAACATGTAAAAGAACATTTTGAACGTGTTAAATAGTTTGTTAATCATAAAAAATCCTGTTGTTTTGATGTGACAATATTTATACATTTTCTTAATCAACTGTAATTTATTTTTCAAAAAAGTTAATAAATAAAACGGGCATTTCTTTATATATATATATATATATATATATATATATATATATATATATATATATATATATAAATATATATATATGTATATATATATATATGTATATGTATATATATGTATATATATATATGTATATATATATATATATATATATATATATATATATATATATATATATACATGTATATATATATGGAGTATGATCCTGATAGTTTTGACAGAAGAATGCGAAAAACATCGTCCCTTGTCGTTATTCTAAATTTCAAAGCTTACTAGTAAATCTACGCTTTGCTTGAAGTTGTTAGTTTCTAATTTTCATTCACATTTATTTTCCTCGTTTAACGACCCCGTATTTCTTTTGTTCCAAGAGTTAAATAATACCAACAAAAACTGTAAAAAAAACACTTTGAGAAAATTGCGATGGCGAATTGTTTTATAGATTTTCACACTTCTTTTTCATGCGATTTACCTTCTTATTTGTAATTGAATTAAACTCTGAGGAAAGTAATTAAACAATTGAAAAATCTTCTTCGACTTTTTTAATTACCGATATTGACGTCAAAATCTAGGAAACGATTTTGAAGAAATATTTCTTAAAGAAAAGAAAATTCTTCTAGTTTTAAAGTAAGCTGTTCTGTATCAGTCTGTTTCAACAATAGGTTTTAAAACACTTGATGTAAATCAAATTGTTTATATATAAACATTATATATATATATATATATATATATATATATATATATATATATATATATATATATATATATATATATATATATATATATAAATTAATATTTATGAGGAGCGGCATGGGGATAGATGTGACTCATGGAGGCACAGTCCGTTGGTATGAGTAGACTTGAATAAGTCACACAACCAAATCCGTGAAGAGCTGGCGCTATATCGAGTCTAGTTTGTTAAGTCTTCGTCACCGAGAGCCGTTAGTCTAATGAGTGTGATGCTTGCGTCGAACAGTAACGGTCCGGGTTCGATTCTCGATAGTGGATGCGCACTGCTGATGAGTCCAAAAATTGAATGAAACTGCATTCTGTTGAAAATTTTCTACACTCGATGAATGATATATATATATATATATATATATATATATATATATATATATATATATATATATATATATATATATATGCGCGACTGAGGGTATAATAAAGATGTTCGCTTTACACACCACTTCAAACAAAAGGTTAGGAAAGAAACCAACACAGGAAAGATCGATAACATCTAGTGAGCTTTAGAAACCTATTTACCTGAACAATTGTTTTATGAGAAAGATTTGGTAAAGTTCAACTGACGATAAAACAGTCTGTTCAGACAATGAATTTTTCATGTTTCTTATAACGAAACGGCTACGGACACCTCGAGGCGGTATAATGGTTAGCAAGCTTTTCTCGCTAGAACAATTACGACTGAGGACTGAGTTCGATCCTCACTGGTTCCCCCTTACTTTCGGCCTTGTGCCACATCTAAGCTACGCTAGGAAAATCACTATAACGAAGCGGCTAATCTTACAGTTACCACTACGATGTAGTTCATGTATATGATATCCACGTGTACCATCGGCTGATATTTGATTCTCTGATTTTGAGCTGCTTAGCGATGGCCCACATCAACTTGTAGGGATAATAGTTGATAAGGTCCTTAACCTACTGGACGAACACGTCCGTACCTACGGCGTCTGACCGGTAAGAATATTTTTCTTTTAGCGACACATGGCACGTCATCGCCAGTGTCCGCTGACTTTCTCCCGACTTTGAATGTCCTAGCCGCATTCAAAAGACTAGTAATCTCTGCATGGCAAAGTTAGGGTTACGCTGCTGTTGCGGGTATGGCATGCATTTTGATTTTCTGGAATATTGCCATGTTACTGATAAATCCAAAACTGTAATGATCATTTTAAGAATGACGACAAATAAATCTAACCCTTAAAGGCATTCTTAATTTTTGCCCGAATATTCTGGTCTACTTTTTAAATGATTGTACTTACTAGCTGGTATACTATTTTGTCTTTTTCTCTTTATTTATTCAAGTATTATCATCCATTCTGTAAAACACTGAGTGAGGAGAGACCAGCAACCAGTTATAAAGAAACTAAAATTACGAAAACAAGAAAGGAAGCTACACATAAACTCCAATAAAAGAGAAATTGAAGCCACTTAAGATCGAGACAAGCTGATACTGATGTAGATAAAGAAAAATATAAATGCTGAGACAAGTTTGCTATTTCAGTGCTGAAAACTGTAAGAGAAACGCTTGTGATTTTCTCAAAGAGACAATTCCAAGGAAATAAATATTAAAAAAATAAACTGATGTAGATGAAATTCTAGAATTAAAGAAAATATCATAAAAGATAATAAAGTGTGTTCCAATAACTTGGACCGATTTTAAGTTTAAGCGTCTAATGATTTTCTTTTTTTTCTTTCAACTTTGGCGGACATTTGGGCGATATTATTTTTCACGCATAATTGCCAGGACTTAAATAACATGATCCAATAGAGAAATAAATAATTTTTTACCAATGACACTGATTTATTTACTGTTGATTTTGGTCCGTCTTAATGAAACACCCTTATATATAATCTGTCTTAATGAATCATCCTTTGTTAAGGTCTGGTATAGTGTATATAATGTTAGCAAAGATATGAGAAAGAAATGCAAGAAAGCAAGACATGAAAGGCTCAACGAGAACTTACAGAGATATACGCATTAAAAAGCATAGACCTAATTACCTGAATAGATAAGATTCCAAAATAACAGAAGTCATGCTTCTCGACATAATACATAAATTTTAAAGAGGGAACACACATAATAAAGAAAATATTCTACAAAGACGGAACGAATACATTGGAGAACAGTTCTAAGATAGATTTACAATACATACAACATCCTGGAATGACATGTAGTAAAAAAAAAAATTGGTTAAAATCTGCATTGACCAAGATGAACAGAAACAATGCAACAGGACGAGATGTGATTGTAATGGAGAGGCTCTCAGTCTTAGATTATTTGGGGATTGATAAGTTTGTTGCGTTGCACCTCAGACCACACACCAGGTTCTTTCTGCAGTTTACTTTAGTCAAACGATTGTGGCTTGAAATTTAGCCTTCAGCCAGATCATTACCCCACGAGTAAAGAAAACAAAAATTGTCCAACAGTAAACCAAGTTTCTTTTACAAGGATTCTAATAAAAAGATTTATTTATCTTATACAGTGAGAAAATTCGAAGACAAGTGGAAAACCTATCACATTTTGCTCTCGGCTGATAGAACCATAAGAAATATAAGATAGGCGGATGACAGTGTGTTCATAGTATACGCTGGAGGTTAAATGAAAGAACTCTTCGATAGGATGGTAAAAGAGAACGAGAATAAAATAGTAACGATTACATGTAAAAAGACGGAAAACATGGTTATTAACAAACATGACAACGCAATGTGTGAACTCTGTACTGGCGACTTCAAAAGCTGGTACCAAAATTCAACGTTGCAGTAACAGAAAATGTGGCACAGAAGTCCGAAGCTCTTAAAGAATAGCGAAAGATGTCTTCGAGAAAAGAAATACTAGATAAGGACATTTTGTTCAAAATAAAACAATGAACAGGAAATTGTATGTATTGAAAATCTGAGCAACGAGTAGGTAGCAAGACAAATATTTCCTAAAAGGGCATATAACGCTTTCGGCGGAGAGGGTCGTATTTAACACACAATCGGTAATTGCTTTTTTTCACTGCAAATTATTCATTATATCATATCCAAGTATATAAAAAAATAAAGCCGATTACCCAATATTTCAAGCTCATTTTATGTTTATACTTCGTAACTAAGCAATGAGATGAGGTAACATAAACCGTAGACTTCTCTACGGAATATCACTGAATTATTAATAATTATAGTGAAATCCTTAAGGCTAATTGTCGAAAGCATTTTATTTTTGGTAGTATACTAATTTAAAATATATAAATACGAAAGATTTCTAAAACAACAATGGAAAAGAGAGGTAACAAAGCGTAAACGAAATAGCTCCATTTTGTTTAACTTAGGAAACTTAGCATTGCAGCCAAAGTATTCTAAAATGCTGCCAATAACAAAAGAGAAAATGAAAAATACTTAACAATAAATCGAATATAGCATCAAAATGTATATGATTTTTATTTATTTGTTATGTAACTAAATACATAGTTATCAACAATGTTTCCGTAATACTTGATATTTCCTGTAATAAATTCTTTATAAATATTAGTATTGTTATTATTTTACTTAAGTGTAAGATAGCCCTACTTTTACAATTCTTTACGGCTAACCATGAAAAGAAATGCTGATCAAAACTGACTTTAAGTACGTAATGCAGCAAAATTCTCAAATGTTGAATACGCCCGGCCTCCGCCGAACGCGTCATATATACTTACAACCCGAAAGAGACATTTGAAATATACTGAAACGTAGAAGGAAAAAACCGTGTCGAATTTAATATCCACAGGAAACATTGAAGGTAAGAAGCGGTAGAGGGAAACAACGGGTAACCTACATGACGATCAAGTGTGAATGACGGAAGAAAAGGGCAAAAGAGAGAATAAGAAGATACAAATTCCTGAAACAACAATATCTATGAAGTTGTGGAGCAGCATGTTCCTGCACCTCCTGAAAAAACGGCAGATAAAAAAAATGTTATCAACCATCGAAATAAAAATGATATTTTTACCGAGATGCGAAGCCGATCTAAATGCAAATACTCCTGATATGGGTAAGTGACATGGAAAACACTTACAACTAAGAATAAAGAAATACGGCAGCGATATTCATCGAGATTCATTTTTCAAGAATTCAAATTTTTGTCATCGTCTTTGATAAAAAACTTCACGATTAAACGTATGGTGAAAATCTTCATTTAAAGATGACATTCTTAAAATAAAAATTACAATACATTATCATTGATTTCGTTATAATAATTGATCTGATAAACACATGAGATACATGTAATCGCTAACTGAAGAAGACATCTTTATTTTTGTTAAAAAAGTTTTTAAAAAATATACATAGTGAATCATCATAAAATGATGACTACACAATAAAATCATAAAAGATTTAGTAGGATTTTTTTAAATAAGAGTTCGATTTTTTATAAAACATTCTAAGTTATTTAAAAATATTTTCTGAATTAGTTCCATTATTTACATTACTCGGACTGTTATCTTCATTTTAATTGCCATATTCACAACGTTTCGGTCGTTGTAAGCTCCGGTCTTCGTCAGGTGATTGTATATTGTTAATCACACGAAGGTTAAAAACAACACACAAGATTCGCCGGCGGCGTGTGGAAGAAGTAGTCAACTCCTAGAAGTGAATAAAGTGAATTCCACAATGAATCTCCAACTGTAGGATATCGACCAACCGCTTTACACGGTCAGGTATAGCACAAGGCCGAATTTAATGTGGGATATCCGATTCCGTAGGCTCGGCTAAAAATGCTCCGTAGACGCCATATAAAACGGGGTCGGCTAGCTGTTTCCCGAGACGAGACTCTGCCCTTCGACATAGCTTCGTCTAGGGATCCTCTCTGTCCGTAGGCAGATAGTTTGACCAGCACAGTAGGAGACGAATCTCCAACTGCATGATATCTACCAACCGCCCCAAGCGGTCAGATTTGGCAGAAAGCTGAATTTAATGTGGTGTATCCGAGCCCGTAAGCTTGGCTAAAAATTCCCCGTAGACGCCGTATAAAACGAGGTCTGGTAGCTGTTTCCCGATACGAGACTCTGCCCTTCGACGTAGCCTAGTCTGGGGATCCTCTCTGCCAGGAGGTATAGATTTTGACCATCAATGCTTGAGACGAATCTCCAACCGTAGACCAACATACAGTATTTACTACTGTATTTATGTAAATGGGGACATACCCATTATCGTCCATAGGTATGCTACAACAGGGATTAAGCGGTGTGCGAGCATCTATTGATATTTATGTGCAGTCTAAAATTACTATAGGAACCAGTCATTTTCTTGGTGTTTTCACAAATTCTCGCTGTAATGTATATTCTTCGAAGCAGAGCAGGTGAAATCGATCTTTTCGGAGTCTGGAATCTTCGAACAACTTCCAACATTAAATCTCGCTAAATCTGCTCCCGAGATATTTCAAATGTTTTGTCAGGATTTTAGCAAGTATTATTTCGGTTGAGCACAGGTTTTAAATAGCACGAGTGTTTCAGCGTTCATCGAACGTCTGTTCAAGATGCTATGCGCTTAGGGCGGAATATCACCGGCGACTCACTAGAAAATGTGGAGTCACTTCGTGAACTTATCCCCAAGGATCTTTGCCGAACAAGTCATCAGCCATCACACATAAATTAGATAACTATATATCTCGTTTTCCAAGATATAAGGGCATTGACACACTATCGTATGTACATGTTCGGATTTGTCTATCTATCTGTTCATACCTATATTCTGTTCATATCTATATATATATTCATGTCTATCTATCTATCTATCTATCTATCTATCTATCTATCTAGTTCAAGATATATATTTTAAAATGTATTTTCGTCTCTGCGTATTCACTACTTCAAGTTTGGCAAACAGTGTAAGAGTGTTTAAGCTATATATTAAGAAAATGTACAGAAATGTGGCATCCAGTGCAAAGGCGATCCGGGTATAATTTGCAGAGGTTACAAAAGCTAATTCTGAGTTCACTCATAAAGACTGTCCAGGGGGAATTTAGACCGGTGAACTTGACGATGTTTTGGGGAGGGATGAAAAACAAATAACACGTGGTTTTATAAAAGAAATTCTAGATGAATCACTTCCCTTACACAGTTTACACAGCTTTAAGGGCATTCAGAATCCAAAAAAATGATTTCGCATGAGTTTACGTAAGAGAAAAGGTAGTTTAGACTAGTTTTTCTTTTTTTCTTGGCAGAGGAAAAAATAATGTTTCTGCACGATATTCCCGGGCTTTGTAAAACAGATTTATAAGGGCAATGCAATTCAAAGATAATCGTATCTAAATCTTGTGCAAGTCATCATTATGACAATAAAAGCTGGTAAAAAAAATTATATGTTGAGTGGAATTCAGAGGATAATTCTTTATTCTGAATTGCTGGAACCCGAGGAAATTGTTACTGCGTAATTCTGCAGTGCGAACCTGGCTTTTTTTCAATGACATACGAAAAAAAGAAAGGCATTTTGCTAAGGAAATAAAACGAGGGCTTTTTACTCTGATAAATATTTTTTTGCATATTGCAAAGATGATGATGCAAATGTACATAAAACATTCTCCTAAGCTGTTACCTTAAGACTGGCATTTAAAAAAAAACTTGTCTTTTGTTGTGAGACTTCTTCGCTGGATAGCTCTTCATAAAATCTGAAGAGCTCAAAATTGTTCAAAGATTTAATCGTGTCATATCTGGAATCGTCCTTTATGAAGGGCAGAAACTATATCTATATATTGGTTGGTACAAATAAAAAAAATGTTCAGACGGATCAAGAACTCAACTTTGTAAAATTTCGTTTAATTAAAAGAAACGTTTTTATGGTGAATTTCTAAGTGTAGCTTAGATGTGGCATAATACCGACAGTACGAGGCACGCGGTAAGGGTTGAAAGGAAACGTTCAGATCATTGAAATAATAATTTGCCCTGAAAAAAACCCCGATAAAATGTACAGTAAATACTCGCTTTTAGCCAATCCATGTATAGTTCGATGTCTGAAATTTTGTTATGCCTTTTAATCCCTCCAGAAACAAATAACTGTATAGAGTGGAACCGGTCACCAAAGAAATACACGATTTCTAATCTATTAAAACAGAATTACCTGTATAGTGCGATCTCCTATCATTTTTGTTTAAAAAAAAAGATCTTAAGATTTGGCAGTATACTCTAGTATATACGGTATTCCCGATGTAGTTCGTAGGTTTTGTAGATTCTTCTGTAGAAGTTTGGTGTTCTCCCTCTAAAGAGTCTGTTGGACTCTTTCGTCTACTATAAGATTAGTAGGAGAGAAGGACTTGGGGGATGAGTCGCACAGACTGTTCAACTGTCAAACTCTCTGCCTCGGCAGAGAGGAACTCGGACGAAACTTTGCCGCAGGGCAAAGTTTCGTCCGGGGAGGTAGACAGTCCCTGAACCCGTTTATACGGGTTCTAAAGGGCATTTTTTTGGCCGAGCGTACGGGCTCAGAGAACCCATACTAAACTGGCCTTGTGCCACATACACCCTTGTTGGGGGGCTGTTAAATATTAACAGTCGACCAGATTGTTCATTGCTCGGCGGAGAGGACTCGAACGAGGCTTTGCCGCAGGGTAAAGTTTCTTCCGGGGAAGTAGACTGTCACTGAACCCGTTTAGGCAGGTTCAAACGGAATATTTTTGGCCGAGCCTACGGGCTCGGAGTACCCAGTATGAACCGGCCTTGTGCCACAGACACCCTTGTGGGGGGCTGTTAAATATTAACAGTCGACCAGACTGTTCGTAACTGTCGAACTCTCTGCCGAAGCAGAGAGGAACTCGGACGAGGCTTTGTCGAAGGGCAAAGTTTCGTCCGGGGCGGTAGACAGTCCCTGAACCCGTTTATGCAGCTTCTAAGGGAATATTTTTGGCCGAGCCTACGGGCTCGGAGAACCCACGGTAAAATCGGCCTTGTACCACATACATCCATCGTGGTGGGGCGAGGCTGTTAAATATTAACTGTCGAATAGATCTTTCGGTGCTGTCTTTGGCAGAGAGGAAACCGGACGAGGCTTTGCCGAAGGGCAAAGTTTCGTCTGGAGAGGTAGACAGACCCTGAATCCGTTTATACGGGTTCTAAGGGAATAATTTTGCCGAGCCTACGGGCTCGGAGAACCCACGGTAAAATCGGCCTTGTGTCACATACCTCCACCGTGGGGGTTGCTGTCAAATATAACAGTCGATTAGATTGTTCGTTACTGTCGAACTCTCTGTCTTGAGCAGAAAGGAACCCGGACGAGGCTTTGCCGAAGGGCAAAGTTTCGTCCGGAGAGGTAGACAGGCCCTGAACCCGTTTATGAGGGTTCTAAGGGAATATTTTTGGCCAAGCCTACGGGTTTAGTGATATCTGCAACATTTGTTTTGTTATTTCTTTAACCATTTATCTGGTCACAACAGTAGAATAAAGAGCCATTGCCTCATTACTCTAGCCGTAACATTACGGTTTCTATAGCAAAAGAGGTTTTTACTGTGAGAATCTGCTATCCCTAGGCCCAACCATTTTGTAATTAAGACTTGTCGCGCACCTAGACTCGTAGCAAACCAAGACTACAGAGCTAACCCTGTAATTAATACCTAGTTGAGTAAGTAAAGAAGAGGAGAGAAAGAAACAACGCAATATACACTACAACGACGGTAAAAATTGATGGAGGACAAGTGATGGTGTAAAGTTGCATCAAGAGCGACGGTAGAAGGAAATTGGTAAAAGTTGATGGAAGCCTAAACAGCCCACCCCTACTTCCATAATATAATATCCGAAATTACTTCCTGCAACTATAGCTTCTGTCATTTCTTCCTCTTTGCGACCTCTGACGTCCTTTCCATCTTTCCTTCCACTGCTAACGAGCTACTTTCTACAAACTGACACCATAAACAGTTTGAAACGTACTGCGAATTTTTAATTTAAAAATCGCAGGTGAAAATGCTTATTAACTAATGGTATCTTAATTCCTATTGTACGATATGAATGAAGTCTTATAGTTATGCACCGGCATGATTATAACTGAAGCTTATACTTTTATATCCCCCTCTCCCTTATATAATAAAAAAAATGAAACCACTACATTAACTGGATGAAGTCCGTCTAGAGGACGAAACACGTTACACTATTTTTTTCCACTTTGCCATTTATTTTCCTAAAGTACATATTCAGTTGTATGGATATGAGTTTGTGACTCTGTGTTTCACGCTTTTGTGATCACCAAACAAACTCATATATATATATATATATATATATATATATGAAATAAAATTTTAGTGAGAGTTATTTAACCGTTATTTAACTCCCCTCTTTAAAACTTCTCTCTGTTAACTTTTAATCCTCACCTTTACCTTTAGGCTTTCCTCTTCTTTTTCTTCTGTTACACCTCTCTCTAGAGCTTTCATAGATTTCTCTCTCACACTTGTTTCCCACTCCCACACATTTACTATCACTAAAGTTTTGCTTTTTGTACCCGGCGTTATATTTTCCGATTTCTTTTTGAATTTGTTGGTATGATGATTTGGATCGTGATTACGATTCCAATGTAATAAATTATAACCATGGAATATTAGTGTTTGAGCCTTTTTCATTATATTCTTATTCTGTCCTGGACATTGAGTTCTACCTGGATTCTATCCTAATGGGAATTTATAGAAATATATATATATATATATATATATATATATATATATATATATATATATATATATATATATGTATGTATATTGACCACTAATATTATCTATCTATCTATCTATCTATCTATCTATCTATCTATCTATCTATCTCTCTCTCTCTCTCTCTCTATATATATATATATGTACCAATCCTATATTGTATATATGTATATATTTATATATATATATATATACAAGTATAGGATAGGTATAGACGGAATAAAATTACTATAATCTAAAACACTATTCTTAAAAGAGTGCTAAATACAGAGTAGAGCAAATAGTATTTATTCAAAAATTATAACATAAACAATATTTCTGGGTGTTTACACACTAAATGTGGATGACCAAAAAATAACCGCTCTGGATGAAGCTGTTCCCTAATATCCGATAACCTCCGGTGGTACTGTTGCTATTGTTTTCGTGGTTATAGTTATTTAGAGGTTGTGCAACATTATACGGTTTTGTTCAGTATCAATGAGTCATGGCAAGAACCAGTCAAGTTAACTGGAGACTCTGTATTCTACTATTCGAATAATCTGATAGTGTCTCTGACGGAGTCGTTTATTTCCGAATCATATCACGACAATATTCTATCTGCCATCGCAGAAAATACCGCACGTTTTGAAGCAGTCCGCCATCTCGACGTTTCTTAACTTCAGTGATCGAATGGGAACCGTTGTGTTCAGCATGATTTGGCCACATAGATATGAACAGCAAAATATATCGGAGACACTAATATAACAGATTTCATTTTCCTTGATTCCATGTAAATATGTCATTTTGGTGGATTACATTACGTTTCTCTTTGGTTCATAGATCCCTGATCGTTCTAACTATTAATGCTGTCCCATGTCTGTAGTTGTTGTCGCAGAATGTCGGTTTTTATATTCAAAATGAATGAACATTTATAGAAAATTGTTACGAAAGGTTCGTTTAATTTTTGCATACAAATTCAGACTTGTATCCTTGTCAGACGATTTGTAGATCGTGCTATATTGGAACAGCGAAAGAACTAGTGTGAGCTAGTTTGTAGTAGACAGTCGTCCAGGTTTGTGGATAGTGGAGTGAACCGACCTGTTCCGCTTTCTGGCAAAAGGTTAGTAAAGACTCAATTCGAAACTCTTTTTTTTCTGGGTTTACATTGAGTACAGACGGAAAGGAAACTGTAAAAATTACAGTAGATATTGAAGGAAAAAGAGAAGAACAATATTAGAAAATATAATCATCAATTGCAAGAAGACGGAATCCATGGCTGTTGGCAAAAGGAACATCCCAACATGCAAATTAAAACTTCGAGATACCAAACTCATACAAGAACAAATATTTAAATATCTGGGAAGTGTTTTAACACAAGACGAAAACTACGACACTGAAATCCGAAGATACGTTGGGATAGTGAATGATTCTTTTCTAAAGTTAAGCAGAGTATTAAAGAATAGAAAAATGTACTTGGAAACAAATAAAAGAGTACTGAAGTGTTACGTGATATCAGTCCGCTTATATGGCAGGTAATTATGGAAATCTCCACACAGATGAAGAGGAGACTTGAGACAGTAGAATTGTGGTTCTACATAGGAGGATGCCGAAGATTTGTATAAAATTGAAACAAAAAGGAAACTTATACTTAACATCAGGAAGAGACAGTTGAGTTTTCTAGGGTACATAATGAGGAAAGAAGGCTTGGAAAATTTGATACTCACAGGATAGATTGAAGGCAAGAGGGACAAAGAAAATAATGTATAACTTACTTTGTGAACTTTAGGAGAAATAACAAAAATATATATGAAGAAGCACAAAGGGCAGGCTATTTTAGAGAACCATGGTCGCCTATGTGCTGAAGGGACACGGCACATATAACTGGTGAGTGTGGCGAGTCCGTTTGAGTTGTATTTCGCTTTGGTACAGGGTCTCTGATCTTTTGATTTTGTTATTCCTAGTACCTGTTTTTAAAAACGAATTGAGGTTACTGACCTGCCCTTAGGGATGCTGGTGCTAATTGTAATGGCAAATGTACACAGGTGTAAGCTTTAAGAAATCTTTATCCAACTAAGAATACAAGGCTCGCGTATAGTGTCCTTTTATAGTCCCAGTAAATAGAAATAACTCTGGTAAAGAGGAGAGTAACAAAGCAAGGGGAGACCACTCTTGATTATTCACAACACTGATGTTAAGGAAATGATAAGAAGCTGACACTTTTTAGGGATTTTAAAAATATTTTTATTTTATTTTTAAACTTTGACTATTACTACAAATTTTTCAAGGGGTATACACCTTTAATGACCTTGAGCAAGATTAATTAAAGCTTAGTGAATATGAGCGTTCTTCATATTGCATCTTTATTTCCGCAAATAGTTTCTTTAAATAAATAAATAATAAACAAACGTCTTTAATTCTAAAGAGTATAAAAAAAACTTCCAATACACTAATCCCCACACAGTACGTGTACGAAAGAAAAAACAAAGATGAAACCAGTTTTTTCATTTTTTTTTCACCTGTTTCTAGATTAGCTAAATCTCCCCACCCATTTCTTCTAGTTTATTTCAAACCAACATTCAGTTTTTTTTTTTTTGCAATGAGTCATTTTAATCTCCTGTCTTTCGCAATCCCAGCATGCGCTTCCATGCTATTGCTCAACAAACAAAGCGGAAGTCACCTTATCTGAAATGTTTTTAAATATTCGAATTTCCCTTTGTCACCTGATATTTATAGAAGCCTCGTTCTTATTTTCCTTTACTTTCGAATCATCAACTTTTTATTGGCCCCTCCCCTGGTGGGTACGACATATTTAATCAAGGAATAATTAAGAGAATAGGACTGTATAAAGAAAGGGAGGGTGGGAAAGAGACACAGAGAGAGAGAGAGAGAGAGACGCGGAGAGAGAAAGAAAAACTGAAAAGAAAGAAAAAGAGAACAAATATAAAAAAAGAGAAAAGAATAAGAAAAAAAAAGAAAGGAATAAAAAATACACAACGTAGAATTAGAAGAAAGAAAAAGAGTGAGAAAGAAAAGAAATGAGTGGAATAAAGCAAGAAGGAAAATACAAAGAATATCAGGATAAAAAGAAAGAGAAAGAGGTAACAAAGAGAAAAAAGCGAAAGAAAGACGATAAAAGTGAAACGGGAGAAAGAGAGAAATGATATAAAAGATGAAAATAGAAAAAAAGAAGAGAAGAAACAAAGTGAGATAGGGAGAGAGAGAGGAGAGAGAAAGAAAGGATAAATAATTATACTGAGAAAATTTTTTAAAAAATTAGAAAAATACATGCAAAAATGATATTATGAATAAAAGACTAGAAAAGAGAATTAGAGGAAAAAGCTAGTGAAAGAGAATAGTAAAAAGGAGATAAAAAGAGAAAGGGGAAGAAAAGTGTAAAAGAAAGAAAGAGAAGAAGAAAAGAAAAGAAAAAAGCGAAAAAGAGAAATGAAAGAGAAAATGAAGAGAAAAGTGGAAAAATAGAAAAAAGGAAGGGAAAAAGAGAAAAAGGAAAGAAAGCGGTAACGGAAAGAAAGAGAAGAGTGAAAGAAAAGAAAAAGAGAAAAAGAGGGAAAGATAGAGAAAATGAAGAGAAAAGAAGAAAATGAAGAGAAAATGAGTAAAAGAATATGAAAAAAGAGGAAAAGAAAGAGAAAATAAAGAGAAAATTTGAAAAAATAGAAAAGAAAAAGTAAAAGAAAGAAAATAGTAAAAGAAAAGAAAATGAAAAGTGGAAAAGAACAAGCTAACAAAAAAAAAAGAGAGCAAGGGAAAGAAAACGAAGAGAAAAAGAGGAAGAAAAAACCCCGAAAAGAATTAAACGGGAAATATCATTGAGAAAATAAACAATTCGCCAAAAGACTCAAAAAACACAAAGAAAAAATAATTTTTCAAATTCATTACGTCGTATTTTCTTACCGGAATTTGGGCGCATTTTTTATGTTATTTTCTTTATTATATATCATGAATATAAAAGAAAATTCGATTTTCTTCGGGTTCCTCATCCTTCCACTATCATTTTGCAACTGGAGGCATTTTAGCAAAAAAGCCTTCATTATTTATTATTAAAATTAACATTTATTAACGAAATTATATGTTCGGGTTGTATGGTGATACTATTTATATAAGAGAGAACTGTGTCGTCGTGTTAATGAAAAAATTACGTATGCCTCCGTCGGCATCAATTACATCACGGTTGGAAGTTACCCGCTAAAAGTATGAGGTGACAATTGAGTTTCTTTTGGAGATTATAATGAAGGAACCCATTTGAAAAGCTTATGTACCCCTTACTTTTTATTTAAAAATGTATGTGTAAAGGAGTCCCGAGACAGATGTATATGGTATACATATTATTAGTTGGTTAGATCCAAAGATTTGGGTGCCGTTGATAAAGACTGTCAATACGAAGTAGAGGCTGTAAGAAAAATATAAAATGAGAAATAAAGGCAGAGCTAATCGAGTTTGCCCCCCGAACTGAAGGATCATCTAAACCAGGATCAATGATTCAGTTCGCGTGAGAAAAAAATCAGATAAAAGACCGGTACCACAAGAAGGCAGATCTCTTCTTTTTATGCACTGTGTCTTTTCAGGACACGACACGAGTAGAACTGGTTTTATTTTTAATTCGATATTTTTATTACACATTATATATATATATATATATATATATATATATATATATATATATTTTATTATATATATATATATATATATATATATATATATATATATATATATATATATTTTATTATATATATATATATATATATATATATATATATATATATATATATAATAAAAAGACTTAAACACTAATATTCCATGATTATAATTAATTATATTGGAATCGTAATTACGATCCAATTCATCAGATCTAGATATTCAAAAATTGAATTTGTAGATCTGATGAATTGGATCGTAATTACGATTCCAATGTAATAAATTATAACCATGGGATATTAGTGTTTAAACCTTTTTATTATATTTTTACTCTGTCCTGGGCATTGAGTTCTACCTGTATTCTATCCTTTTGGAAATTTTATATATATATGTATGTGTATGTATGTATGTATATATATATATATATATACATATATATATATATATATATATATATATATATATATATATATATGTGTGTGTGTGTGTGTGTGTGTGTGTGTGTGCGTGTGTATTAACCACTAATATTATCTATCTATCTATCTATCTATCTATCTCTCTCTCTCTCTATATATATATATATATATATATATATATACATATATATATATATATATGTATATATATAAATACATACATACCTACATATATATATATATATATATATATATATATATATATATATATATATATATATATATATATATATATTTAAATGGTGGTATTCGTTTGGAAAAAACTCGGATAGTTCATGTTGTAGTAGAACAAATCGGTACCCGAGGAAAAATGGGGAATAAAAAAAGAAAGAACCAAGAATAAACCAAGGCGAAAACAATCGTCCTTTTTTAAGCTCAAGGTCCAAAGAAAAAAAAACGAGTAAAAGGACAACTACGTAAAGTGCTCAATACACTAAGCAGAGCAAACGTAAGATAAGATAATCCTAATGAGCCAGACAAACCTACCTAGTTTTCCCCTAAACGGATCTTCAGGGTACTGTCTGCTGAAAAAGAAAATTATGGAATAGTATTTATTGCTAAACCCAAAAATAACCATGACCACGTGAAAACAAAAAAATTCCAAAGACAAACAACGGGGCGGGGTATGTACTTTATTGAACACCCAACAGAAAAAAAAAATATTGTGACCGTGTTCATTGTTGTTGTTATTGAATGTTGGCATTTTCTTATTATTATTAGTTCTTCCATTCTATTTTGACATTTTTTTCATGTGGAGGAGACTATTAAAGTCTTAATGTCAACGAGTATGTTAGGGATGGACTTTCATGGGTCTCCCTGTGCATTTAAATGAAACCTAATTGAGCTATGATCAGAAAGATGTAACGTGAATCTTCTTTCTAGGCATGTTTTAGTATACCTTATAATTTTTTATGCATTTAGTTTGATCAGGAATGCTGTCCTTAGGAGTCATGTGAATTCGTAAATAATATTGTTTCTCTGTAATTAAGATCTTGCAGGTGAGTTATTGTTGTTGACCATGAGATGAACAGTTTTACATTTATTATGGTACATAATTAAATTTTCTTCTTTTTATCTACTGGAATTGTATATTTCTTTATAATGTTTCTAAGGAAAGATTCACCCAGCTTACAGTTAGAGTGCATTTGAATTCTATAGAAAATGTCACCTTGTATAAAAGGGGGATTGGTGTCCAGATGCACAATCACACACACACACGCACGCACACACACACACACACACACACACACACACACACACACACACACACACACTTTACCTCATACAGATTATTATTTCGTCTATGGGAAAGTAGTTTTTCCCTGGACTTATCAATGCAAATATATTTACTAAAAACGTCACTTATGTAGATCGGCTTTAAGATTTTATATTAATAGGATCTACTTGGAATCCTTACTCACGGAAGTTTTTTCACACACACACACACACACACACACACACACATATATATATATATATATATATAATTATTTATTTAAATATTATAACATAAATATGTTATAAAATCACTACAAAAATAGCCATTTTGTCTCAACACTTCTGGTGTCTTATCAAGTGATGATGTTGAATGTAGATTAAATGGTTTTAAAAGTTTCAAATCAATTAATGATCCTTCGCTAGGGGTAAACGCTATTACATAAGCTAGAATGATCAATCAAAATACAAGTATATGAGAATTCAAAAAATTTGACAACGAAGCAAGGTTATGATAGATATTAAAAACTTTAAAGTTGGGGTTCTAGTAAAATAGAATATGTCCTAACTAATAAGTATTAAATTATATGATAAAATTTGAAATTAAAATTAAAAGTAAAAAATTACCTATTTAGAAATCTAAATCTAATCTCTATTAAGTTTAAAATTATAGAATTACTGAGGAGAAAATAAAAAAAACATATGTTATTTAAATTATTTTTTCATTGAAATTACGTTAAAAAGGATACTTCAACTATGATGATCACCTCTCACGTAAAACAATCCAAACACACTCAGGTTATAATACATAAGTGCCCAGACATATTTAGATATATATACACACAAAAAACGGTGACGAGACACGACCGTTGATAAAAAACGAACACACACACACACACACACACACACACACACACACACACACACACACACACACACACACACACACACAAAACAAAACGTGCATGCACTTTACTTACACATAGACATCGATAAACACATGCACATAAATCCACATGCACATTGACTTATACAATCAGACGCAATAGCCAAAACATATTCGGGGCTTAATATGTCATTAAACAAATTCTAACTACTTATTGAAATATAACTAATCTGGGCAAATATATATAGATAAAATTAGTAAAAAAAAAAATTAAAAAAATTAAAACAAATTAATATGTATAAATATATATTTTTTTACCATATAGTTTTCCACACACTACATGAAAAAATAAATAACTACCTCCATATATAATCGTACATTCACACATATACACATACAGACCTACACACACACACACACACATACACACACACACACACATATATATATATATATATATATATATATATATATGTACCATGCTACGTTATTTATATATATATATATATATATATATATATATATATATATATATATTTATATATATATATATATATATATATATATATATATATATATATATATATATATATATATATACGTGTGTGTGTGTGTGAATGTGAATTACAATATACACCAGGTAATTGATAACAACTTACAATATCAAGAAAAAATATTTAATCAAAAATCATTATAATTTTACAAACATTTAGCATATGTCCAACTTACCGAATGTAGTTATTTAATGAAACCTATCGTCAACCTTCAGCATGACCTGGATGCGGTTTCAGAAACGTTTGCAAACCCGGATCAGGTGATTTTTTTATTTCATGTCCATCATGGTGTCTCTGAACGATTTCTTGATATTGTGGGGTCGCTGATTCGTCTTATTATCGCTGACACTCAACCTTATTTCTTTTCTCATATGCGCAGTGTCTTGTCAGGAGAGGGGCGATACTGGTTCTCCACAGCTTTATATCGTTTGTAGCACTAATTAATAATTGTCTCCTTAACATTTCTCCTAGTTCCTACTCTGCTATTTTTTTCAGAAACTCCTGAGGCAACTTACTCGTTTTCTCCTCTTGACAATTTTTCACGGCATGTTAAACACAATGCTTTATTTAATGCCGAAAATCTTTTATTGCTGGTAATATTTTTTTAATAAAAAAATCTATTTCTGGTAATATTATTTTTTTTAAAAATGTATAGTTGGTACTATTTTTTTAAAGTATTGCTGATAATAATTTTTATTTAAAAAAATTATTCCTGGTAATAATTTTTTACAAAGTATTTCTGGTATTAAAACCTATTTTTACACTCTCATAGTATTTTGACCCAAGTTTGGATGTTAATTATTTTGACCATAGCTGGGACCCTAGTAGGTGCTACCACCCCTGGGCAGGGTGAACCTGGGAACACCAGCATTTAACAGGTGGTTCCACGCTTCTCAAAACCTCTTGATCAGAGGCCTTGCTGTTGGACGTAGTTTATCGTCTTATCCAGGATGCACTCTGATTGTAAAAGTCTCCAGTCCTTTTCCCATCACTGAGTCAACTGCATCTTGTAACTCGAAATTTCCTTCAAACATTTTCGTTGATCCCCTATTCCGTTTATAGTATTCGCGACATCTTTCTAAATTTATCTCATAAATATCTCATAATGGATCATTCATTTTTAAATCATGACCTGCATTCATACTTATTGATGTTATTGCAATATTTTGTCAGTTTTTAATCTTTTCATTTGTACCCTCATACTTCTTTTAGTAATGACCTTCATTCATCATTATCGTTCTTAATGCAATATTTTGTCAGTTTTCATTCTTTTTATTTGTACCCTCTTACTACTTTATATAATGACCTGCATTCATACGTATGTTTGTTATTGCAATATTTTGTCAGTTTTCAATATTTTCATTTGTACCCTCTTACTTCTTTAAATAATGACCTTTATCCATACTTATTTTTATTGCAATAATTTTTCAGTTTTTAAGCTTTTCATTTGTACCCTCTTACTTCTTTACATAATAACCTTTATTCATAGTTATTGTTATTGTGACGAAGTTGTTAGACTCAGATGGGAATTTTCTCACGCAATTTATGGTCGCAGAATACGCAATGAACTTATTGACTTGGTAATATGTAGGCTCAGATTGAGGAATCGGAGAGCCGAGTTCGAATCCCAGTCGAATTCATTACATCACTTACGTACTAATACCCTTTGGAAATCCTGTTTTTCTCCCCCCGCCAGCTATAGTTAAATAGAAGGACATAACGGGTTCTATAGTCTTGGATGGCAACAGGTCTACCACAGAAACAAATGGCAGACTAATGCGGAAAAATCTGCCTCGTCAGTCATGTATCGAAAGATACATGATCGCCTAGTATATCACATAACTGACTGAATATGGCAGGATCGTGAAATTTTCAGGGGTAAATATCGTAATTATTATTAAACTAATACGCAACGTATATATTATAATCTATATAAAATAAACTATTTTTTGCATAAGAACATTAAATATATATATAAAATCAACGCCTTTATCCACTGTGCCATGTGTCCTTTAGGACATCTGTGTATGAATTTCTGGGTATTATAAACCTAATATCTTCAGCAACCATTTTCTACCATTCCAGCCATCTGAAGAAGGCCGCAGCGTAAACGGCCGAAACGTTCTAATAAATATGGCGACAAAGATGCTAAGAATAGTCCGAATAATGTAAATAGTGTACAATGATGGATATTTAATAGCAAATACGATGGAAAAAAGGAAAATAATCGAAATGAATTTGACTAGATTAACTGCCCAAAACATATAAAATAAAATAAAAATATTTGTTTCCAAATTGAAAATTCCCAGCCTGTCTCATTCGTGCGCATCTCTAGTCGTATCGACATAAACAAACTTAGTCCAATAAAGTCGTAAGGGACAAAGCGAGTCACTCAAAATCTTTGTTATATATTTTTTCCTCCAACACTCTTCTTGATATATCAAAATTTAAATAACTTTATCACATATATATGACACTATTCGTATCATACTTGCTGACAACACTAATATAATAGCATCATCTACATGCAAAAAAAGGCTAAAAATAATGGAAGCCTTATTAATAAAAACAAAACCCAACACTTAATAATATTAACTTTGAACCTGGACATAATATCTTGACTGTGTTTTGAAAAATGAAAACATTTTATAAAGCATACATACAACAAACTATTTCTTATTTAACAGTTAAAATATTTAATCCTTGAAAATGGCTAAATGTATAGCCGAAAGCGCTCGGATAAAAATAACATTTTGACAGTTCTTATATAAGTTATCATCCGAAAAGAAAAAAATTATTAGATAGCATGAGAAATTGTATAAATATCTAAATAAAAGCATCTTATTTGTCGCATTCAATGAAATATGCATGAAAGAAGGATTGCTACCTAAATACACAAATATATATACATATAGAAATACCTACGTTTAGGTGTGCGTCTTACGTTTCGCTGGTTTTCCAGCTCATCGGCCGCAAAGTATATCTTTTGTTTTCATGTTTTTATAAAAACATAAGATATAATTTCTGCTTTGCAACCGTAAGTCCTATGGTAATCGTTTCTTCTCTTGCATTTTTCGCTTGTAGAAATCTCTTGGAGCTTCTTGTTTACTTATCATCTAACTTCTTTAAAATTTTTCTTGTCCCCTCATACTTTAATTGTTCTCTCAGTTTCCTCCTCCTCTCAAGAACTCTTGTATCCTAGCAGATTTTATCGCCTTACTTGGGGTGAACTGATTTTAAAAATTCAGAAACTACCAACAAGATAGATAATCAAAATGACTGAAGCTGTAATAATATTCAATAATATCTGTTGTTTGTATGATAATATTAGTAATAACAGTATTAATAGTCATATGTATTGACTTTTTAATGATATTATATTATTATTAGTAGTTTTTTAAAATCCTAATAAAAACAGAGAATTAAGGAGATAACAGGCGATAGAATACGTGCTAAAATGCAATTGCTACATCTAACAATTCAGTGAAAAACAATAATTGAGATGTATATGTATAGGTGGCCACTCGTAGTCGACAAGGGCGTCTAGCCAATCCCTATTGCAGACGCTTGCCCAGGCTTATTTATTTTTATTCAACACATTTGTGTTTATTCAACAGTCATAGAGCCCACTTGTGGTTTATACTGCAAACTCCCTGTGCCGAGCCAGGAAATTTTTCTCTCCGGAATCGATCCTCCAAATCTATAAATCAACCATTCGCCCTTGCATGGAGTATTGCTGCCATATATGTTCTGGAGCCCCTGCTGTTTGCCTCAGGGTTCTTGATAAGATCCAGAGACGGATATGCAATGTAATTGGCCCTGATCTGTCATCTCGTCTGCAGTCGCTCTCGCACAGACGCGCCGTTGCCTCGCTCTGTTTTTTTTACAAATACTTTCACGGTAATCGCTCTGATGAGCTGCTTTCGCTGGTTCCCAGGCCTCATGAATTTAAGCGTCCTACGAGGCTGGCATCCCGTTCCCACCCATTCACCGTTGAAACTGTTAGATGTAGACGTCTCTTCTACTCCAATAGCTTCATGTCTCGCACATCTCGCCTGTGGAACTTCCTTCCTTATTCCTGTTTCCCTGACAAATATAATCTCCAACTATTTAAGTGTAACGTCAATCGACATCTCCAGTTGCCTTGATATATCCACTTCCCTTCTCCACATTCTTTTCCCCTTTCATTCCTATCTGCTCTCGCTCCAAATCTTCTGTAACCCCCTTGCCTTGATCGATCCACTATCTTTCTCCACATCCTCTCCTTTACAACTACTATCTGCTCTTCCTCCAAACCTTCTGTAACCCCTTGCGTGCTGGTGGCTTCCAGACTTGCTTGGGGTGAAAAGCTTAAAAAAAAACCCCAAAAAACAAACTATGCTTATCAGACTTTAGTTACAGTTTCTGGGAAAGTGCGTATTATACAGCGTGATCAACAATTTGAACAAGGCTAGCCCTCGGCCACGATGACTTGTGACTTAGTGCTAGCACAGCTATCGATGCCCACCCCAAAGGGTTTCGTCTACACAATTTCACTCACAAGGCTTGGGTCAACCAGTTGTATGGTTTTCAAGCACTTTCCAAAGGTGCACGCTGGGATTGACGCCTCCAGTCCGATAACATCAGGATGTCTCCTTCCTGACAAATCTACCATGGTGAGGTTTGAACCTGGGGCTCATGGTCATAATGCGAACGTTCTAACCGCCAATGCCCATGAATGATTGATTATTAATCATATCTTGCGTTTACAGCCATCAATAATGATCAAGGAAACCTTGCAAAGAAATCTAATTAATGCCTACAGGAAAGAAATTAGTAAAAAGGAGAAAGATCCAAACAGTAGCTTAATCGAATACGACAGAAAGGAAACGACATTTAACGACAATTAGAAGAAATCTGATTGAGACTCGTTTTAGTAGCAGGCTCCTTTACATCAAATGATAGGTCAAAATCACCGAGACGGAAATCCTGAAGTATTCTGGCCTCCCAAGCGTTCACGCACTCTCCTGCAGAAAGCATAGGTCAGTTGATGCCGGAAATTGTCTACGTAACTCGACTTGCTAAAAGAACGGTCGATAGTCAGAAGAAATGCTTCAAAGGCCACCTGAAACCGTCCACAGAGATGTTATTGACTTTAACTGCCATGAGTTCAGGGCCCCGGCATTCTCTATGTACAGGAGAAAGATCACAAAAAAGCCAGTGCATCAGATTTCAATAAAAATGTCGAAGATGAGAGAAAGAGCATAGAGCGGCCGGCATAAGCCAACCCATTTCAACTGCTCAGTGAAAAATCACTTCAAAGCTTGTATCCTCCCCCGGTCCAGTAACACAAAGGATGAACATCAGCAGTAGTTAACTTCGTAATTTTTTAATCGATATCACCATATGCAAGGCAGTAATGCCACTAAGAAGGTGACAGGTAAAAATTAGGAACAGAAAAACTAATGATTAGAAAAGCAAAAGAGCAACCAGGAGGGCAGTAGATAGCGATTGTCATTACATTGAACTTTTTGCAGATTAAAGATGGGCGGAAAACATGTAGCCGGAAGGGAGTTCCACAGGCGAGAAGTGCGAAAGAAGAAACTGCTAGTATAGAATTTACAGCTACATCTAGCCAGCTCAACGGTAAATTGAGGAGCTCTTGACACCAGTCTAGTACTGCGCTATATTCAAAAACACTATGTTCTATAGGGAAGAGCTCATGCGAAAAATTACCACGAAAGGATTTATAAAAATGGTATAGAACGGCATCCTTACGCCAGTGGGAAAGTGGCTCCAGCCGAGACGGCAGATCAGGACCAGTAATATTGCTGATTCTTCTCTGGATCTTATCATGTAGCTCAAGGTAAATAGTAAGGTCACAGAACCATATGTGGCAGCAATATTGTAGCGGAAATGAAAGGCAACAGTCCCTGGAAAACAGAAATACTGGACGAACGAGGAAAGAATGAAAATGGCGGCGCCCATGTTTTATGACAGGTGGTATCGGACGACTAACGCGAAATCTCGTTGTCTAGTGATTCGTATGTAAATCATGGTCGGGCCTCGGCGGTAAAAAGCGAGCCGTTGTTGGGAGAGACAGGCGCGTTCTTGTTGGCGAGAAGCGAAGGCTGGGTGTGTGACCTAATTTTGCCGTCTCTACGTTGCCTGTTGTATTGTTACGTCGGACAGTCGTTTGAACTGGATTTTGGCTACAAGTGTTGCGATCGAGGGACAATTCTCTTGCAGACTTATTTCTACCGGAAGTTGACACTTATTATTTGTTTTATTTTATTTTATTTTTGCTTTTTCTAAGCATGAACAAATTGTAGATTTAAAGATATGTAAGAAAAATTGTCTCGCTCGTCACAGTGATCCGAAGTTCTTAGCAGTTGACCTAGCAAGGGATTCAATATAATCTTTCCACTTCGTGTCAGCAGACGAAAAGGCGCATGAGTCACTTTCCTTGAGGATAGCATCAGCCATGATGATGGAAGGCAGAGAGGGGTCTCTCAGATGATTATTGGAGAGAGACTTAGTTTTGGAGGCGTCAAAATTAACATCTTTTTGCCCCAATTCACGAGAAACTTGAGGTTGTTTTAGACATTTCGCTGCCATTTTGACCTTTTCGGACTGCTAACCTTTACTGCAGAAACAGAAGTAAATGATTATGTCATCAGCTTAGAAACCAATTTGGTGAAGACCGTTAATGAAAATTAAAAACAGCGTAGGACCAAGCATGGAGCCCTGGCGGACACCCGGCTTAGTACGAAAGGATCTAGACGTGTGGCCGTTCAGAACAATTATCATTTCATGTTTTGATAAGAAAGACTGTATCACTCGAAAAAAGTGTCCGGAGACATTTTAAAAATTTCAGTTTTTGGAGCAGACCTGTATGCCAAACCCTGTTAAAGGCTTTCAAGATGTTCAATGCTCGAGCTGCAGGGTTTTTTTATCTAGAGCATGATAGACTCTTTCCGCAATTATCGTCAATACATCATCAGTTGACGGGACCCAAAGAGCGTGAGTTCAATATCCGGTTGAGTCAGTGGAGAATTTTCTTCAAAAACGTATAGTTGGTAATATTTTTTTTCTTTCTTTCAAAAACGTACATCTGGCAACATTATTTTTTCAAAAACGTATTATCAGAGGTTTATCGTCATACCCAGGACGCGGATGTAGTTTATTGTCGTACCCAGGACGCGGATGTAGTTTATTGTCATACCCAGGACGCGGATGTAGTTTATTGTCATACCCAGGACGCAGATGTAGTTTATCGTCATACCCGGAACGCGGATGTAGTTTATTGTCATACCCAGGACGCGGATATAGTTTATCATCATACCCAGGACGCAGATGTAGTTTATCGTCATACCCAGGACGCGGATGTAGTTTATCGTCATACCCGGAACGCGGATGTAGTTTATTGTCATACCCAGGACGCGGATATAGTTTATCATCATACCCAGGACGCAGATGTAGTTTATCGTCATACCCAGGACGCGGATATAGTTTATCATCATACCCAGGACGCAGATGTAGTTTATCGTCATACCCAGGACGCGGATGTAGTTTATCGTCATACCCAGGACGCGGATGTAGTTTATCGTCATACCCAAGATGCGAATGTAATATGAGTGTTAGGTATTTGCCCATAGCTGGGACCCTAACAGGTGCTACCAGCTCGGGTGTGGTTTGACCTGTGAACACCAGCAATTAAGAAGTGGCTCCAACCTCCTGATCAGAGGCCTTACTGTTGGACTTTGTTTATCGTCATACCCAGGACGCGGATGTAGTTTATCGTCATACCCAGAATAGGTTGCATCTGTGATAAAAGATATATTGTAAGTTTAATCTATCATAAGCTCATGAATGCGGGTAAGACATTTCCAGCCGATCATTATGGCTAAAACCGAAGTAAGAGAGTGAATCTAATTAAAAAAGTTTTGATATATTTCAGAAAAAGAGTTATCCTTTTGAAAGACAAAACAATCTGAAATTCAGTGAGATAAACTTTGAATGAAAGACAATGGTTCATTGGGAATATTGTCTCCAGAATTCCTAAGTGGAACGGCGAAATAAAAATTCTTTTTCCATCGGGTTACTTGCGTTATAACCAATTCTTTAATTGGAACAATGAGATCGATTTCGGATTATCAGAAATCTTTTCGAGCTGAATATCGGATTCTTTTAATTGGTCTTTTCGTTCTTCCAACCGATCGAACTTGTCTCGGAGTCTTGGCAACTTAATGAAGTTTTACTGCTTTAAATTCGCGGCGAAACCATTTTTAGCAAACCCTCAAACTTGATTGGTCTGTGAAGCTTGTACTGGTTGAATGGAAATCCAGGGATATTATTCAAAGCTGTCTCTTGCCAGAAATCATCATGATTCTCTTCTAAATTAACAGTGGGATTTGTTTTTCATTGGAATGAATTTTTATTCTGTCAGCAGTAAGACAGCGAACAAATGATTTTAGTTAGCGACACTCATGTTTTTTGCTATTTTAAATGCTTTATTATTCTGAGAAAGAAAAAAAAAGAGCTATAGATAGGGATTAAACATTGCTTTCCGCTGGCGGGACATGTCACATGTAATATGTCTGTTTCATGCTAGCGCAATCGTCAGGCAACTGACGATTGCACTAGCATGAAACAGACTGTCGCCTCTAAGTGTTGACTTCTATGTTCACTTTTATATTTATACATACATATATATATATATATATATATATATATATATATATATATATATATATATATATATATATATATATATATATATATATATATATAATTTAATTTAAAGAAAAAACAGACCACTTTAAGGTTCCATTAGGTATAATTTATTTCAGTAGAGATTTTATTTTTCTCTGGATCTTCAGACTTCATTTTCAAAGTTGAAATAAAAATGAATTTAAAATTTACACTTTTGAAGGCCAGTATTAAGCTTATATAAGGTGAACAAAGACGGTGGTGAGGAATAGTGTGAGAGACATGGTTCGGTTTAGTGAGCGAAGGGAGAGTTTTTAATATTGAGGAGAAGGGTGAGTAAGGATCAGGCATTGACCTATTTAATTGGTCAACTCCCCGGCAATGATATGGAAAAAAAAAGGAAAGCAAAAGGAAAGGGGAGAAGAAAAAGGGGGAAATAAAGAGATTAGAGATAAGAGATGGACGTAGGGTTTTGGAGGAAGAGGAGGGGTGGTAGAGCTTTAGCAATTTAGATAAACACTGATCTTAACGTTTGATAGTAATTTAAATGTTTTAGAACTCCACCAATATATTAGATTTTATGCTTGCTAGTAATTTAAATATTTAACTTCTCCACAAATAAATTAGGGATTTAATATAAACTGAATATTATATTAATAAACAAATAAAAAAAACTAAAATAAAAATTTACTAATAATTGAATGATGGTTAAGGTAAAATCTTAATTAGTTAGTCTAATTCATCAATTTAATCTGAAGCTATTTTTAGATGAGTAATATTTCTTAATTAAAGTTTAAGTTTCAAATCAAGATGGAGTAAGATTTGAAGGTAATAATAAAAGAATTTACTGTTTTTACATACACACATCACATACATATTTACGTAAATACATCCACATATATTCATATACATGTACAATTACATACGCATGTATCGATACATATCGGTATACACGCACATAGATATACAAATATTTACATATACATATACATATTTCCACACGCATCCATCTTTATACATATTTAATTTTTTTCTTAAATTTTACAGTTAACGTTAGATAGTGAATTATGTGTTTAAATTTAGAAATAAAATATTTTTAATATTTTTAATTTTAATATTTTTAATATCGTGAATAATGGTTAAGGATTAATTCTTTTTAATTTAAATCTAAGTGATCAATTTAAATTGAGATTATCTCCAGATGAGTAACATTTATAATTTTTCAAGTCTAATTAAAAATTATTTCAAGATGAAGTAAGATTAAAAAGTAGTAAAAACATTTCTGTCTTTACACTAAATCTCTATTTGTACAAACATACACGCGCATATACATATATATGCACACAACTATATCTTATACATATATTCATATACACCACATATATAATTTCGTAAATATATATATATATATATATATATATATATATATATATATATATATATATACACATACAGATTTACAAATAAATATGCAACCCCATACGCATGAATTGATATATATTATTATACCTACCTAAATTTACAAATACACAAACATATATACATATTTACACACGTGTCCACACACATATATATATATATACATATATACACATATACAGATGCATATACATATACACATATCCCTATATTTTGCTATTGTAGTATAGAAATAAACGAAATAAAAAACGTATTTATGAAAATAAAACATATTTCCTACATAATAGTTTACAAAATGCATGAGGTAAATATTATTAAAGACAACAGACATTTTGTGGCTATTAATTTTATTGATCAACTTTTCCAAATTACGAATAATCTTTCTCAGACAAGGAGAGAATTCTGTCAGACATTGTCCAAAATTTATTTCATAAACTAAGGAAATGATGACATTATCTCATCCCACTCAGGACTAAAAAAAAAAACTTATTAAAAGTCGAATCTATCCAGAACAGATAACGTTACAAAACTCACTAGTTTTACGAAAAACACGATTTATCTCTATCTGCCATGATAATGACCTAATAAAATCAAAAGCATGGGCCATATACCTTGTACTTTTCTTCCGAAATGAACTTCGGACAATTTCTGACGAAGTTTGGCTTATTTTGGGATTATTCTAAGTTGAAAATGTTGATTAGAAAATTAATTGACACAACATTTCTGTTGGAGTTAATAAGATTTGCTGTAAAGAATATTTGCTGCCTAAATGCACAAAATTTACAATGCACTATTTTTACCTAGAAGTAATTTCAACCACAATTTCAATCTCAAAAACGCTGTCGTTACTAAGAGATAATATAACTTTGCAATACTAAAAGTTCTCGAAAGTGCATTAATAGACACTAGCACAAATGTAAACATACGGGAAACCCTTTCCTTAAAATGACGACCTCATCATCTTTTATGTACCGTGCCTCTTCAGACCATGTTCAAACAGAGGTTTTCACAGCTTCTCATTTCTGTTGCTCTCAATAAAAGTTAACCTTTTACAATCTCTACTTGACCTTATTCTACCATCCATTCTAAGTAATTAAGTAGATTACTTGGCTTTTCTAGGTATTTTCGTCTCTTTGATATTACGTTTGAGTGTTTAATTATCTAGTCTCACTTTTCACTTTCAGTGTAATCGAATTTCAACTGTTAGTGATTTTAAGTGTAAATTTCTTTGTCCTTCCTATTCTCTTTAAATCTTCCTTATTACTCACATGTTTTTTCCATGGTATTCTTAATGTTCATTATTCGAAAATTCTCTTTGATATTACGTTTGAGTGTTTAATTATCTAGTCTCACTTTTCACTTTCAGTGTAATCGAATTTCAACTGTTAGTGATTTTAAGTGTAAATTTCTTTGTCCTTCCTATTCTCTTTAAATCTTCCTTATTACTCACATGTTTTTTCCATGGTATTCTTAATGTTCATTATTCGAAAACAACGCTGTCACTGGAAGCCGCTTCTTTCTCTGTGAGGGAATTATCCAGTATCCACTGTCATATAGGAGATAGGATATTGCATAGAAGTTTAGCATTCATTTCTTGATTTGTAGCAATATTTTTCTATATATTAATACTCTGCTTTTTTCCAGGATGACATATTTCATCTTCTTTTACTGCACTCAAAGACGTGTTTTTTTTCTCAGCGGGTGTATTTAATACGAGAACCTGTTGACCTACCAGGATTTATTATCAACGATATAATCTTAAGATGTCACTGAAGAAATGGCTACCTATCAAGATGTCATTGAAGAAATGACAGTCTATTAACTGTATGAAGACAGAATGTATGGTCGACAGCAAAAGAGACCAACCAAGATGTCAAGATCACGCAAGTACAGAAATTTTAACGTTGCCATCCCTCCCGTGGAAAAGAAAGATGTTTCGTCTTCTGGAAAGTTTTACGAGAGCAGCGTGCGGCCTCTTGTTTAACGCTAGAATAATTAATTGCAAATGGCGATGACTCTTTGCAAATATTAATGCTTTGACGCTGAAAATTTGCTTCATGACAAGGCGTTATTTTGCTGTCTCTTATATATATATATATATATATATATATATATATATATATATATATATATATATATATATATATATATATATATAATAGTGGTTAATATCAATGTCGATGTTTAATTTATTTTAGGGCAGCGATTGAGAAAAGTAAATGACATCCGAGAATATTCGTATTTATTTGTATCTCGCTCACTTGAACCGTCTTTGACTCCCCTCTTTAAAACTTCTCTCTGTTAAATTTTAACCCCCACCTTCACCTTTAGACATTCCTGTTCTTCTATCGTCTGTTATGACATCCCTATAGCTTTCATTTACTCTCGCATTCGTCCGACACTCTCATACATACACTCTCACTAAATGTTATTTTTTATTCCCGGAGTTGTTTTTTCTGTTTTGTTTTTGAATCTCTAGGTCTGATGAATTGGATCATATTTACGATTCCAATGGAATAAATTATGGCCATGGGGTACTAGTTTTTAAGCCTTTTTATTATATTTTTACTCTGTCCTGGGCATTGAGTTCTACCTGTATTCTATCCTTTTGGAAATTTTATATATATATGTATGTGTATGTATATATATATATATATATATATATATATATATATATATATATATATATATATATATATATGTGTGTGTGTGTGTGTGAGTGTGCGTGTGTGTGTGTGTGTATTAACCAATAATATTATCTGGAAAGTTTTACGAGCGCAGCGTGCGGCCTCTTGTTTTACGCTAGAATAATTAATTGCAAATGACGATGACTATTTGCAAATATTAATGCTTTGACGCTGAAAACTTGCTTCATGACAAGGCGTTATTTTGCTGTCTCTTATATATATATATATATATATATATATATATATATATATATATATATATATATATATATATATATATATATATGATAAAATAAAGAACAAATAGGAAACTTTTAGCGATCTAACATGTTTCATTTTTATTAAAGCGTCATTAGAGAATGAGATATGGATAAAAATAAGAAAGAAATTCTGGTATTTTTTACTTTTCTATTGTAAGATTCTTCTTGACTAATCATGTTTCACGTGCATTGGACTTGTTAAACAAACGTAGGTATAATTTGTTGCGGTCAGAATTCAAAAAGATACGACGCATCCAATAAAAGTCTCAATAAATTAATGGATATCAAGCCTAAATAAAAAAAACGTAAATATTCCTTTATGTATGTAAGCACCGATAGTATTTTCAACAATAACAAAAATAACGCAAAATTCAAAATCCCCTCCCTAACACTCTTTCTTCTAAACTTGTAAATAAATTAGTTAACCCTAATACAAGGATCTTTACGATCACATCCAAGAAAATCATTGAAGAAAAAAAAAAGAGGAGGGGATTTGTAAGAAAAATAAAATCCCACTAATGCTGGATGGTGCTGTGCTTACGGTGGTAAAAAAAGGTATTTTGGTTGATTTTTTATCCTTTGATACGTAGGATCATAAGGGGCGCCATGTTTACTGCAGCCGCAGGAGAAGTGGTAGACCTTAGGTAAGATAGCCTGACGTAGCTTTTTTCTTCTCCCAGACCGGCTGCCATACAAGGCTATTGAACACAGTCTGTCCTGATATTTACCCATAGCTGGGAGGAGAAAGAGAGGTTATTTGCACGTAAGTGAATGTGATGGATCCGACTAGAATTCGAAATCTATCCGATTCCTCAATCCGAGCCTCTATCCATTCCCCCCCTTTCAGTTTATATGGTTAAATTAAAGAACAATTTTTAAAAAAATATTCCATTTACTTAATTGAATATTATTTTGTTTCTAAGGACATTTTCGATTTCTTTATACTTAGCTTAGTTTCTGAAAGTCATATTTTTGTTTTTATTCCTATGTGGATTCTGGTGTCTCTCTTAAACATTTTGTCCTCTGTAACTATTCCACTGTAAGTTTTTGCATATATTTCATTTCGGTCTTTCTTTTATGTAATTACTCAACTTGAGTTCCTCTTTTTGTTGAAAACTATAAATTATCTCGTCTTACAGTTAATGCCTCTACCTAACCTTTTGATTTTTTCGATTCATAACTTACTGATTTTGTAGGGAAATCCGCAGAACCGCCATGTTGTCACCACTAGAAACCGAAAATAGCTCAGCTTGACTATGGTATGTCGGTCAGATTTTTAACTGTTACCTTCTTTTCATGGGCATAATAATGGCGGTAATGAGTGAGAGTGACAAAAATCGACGATTAACGAGGCTAGGATAAAAGAGCAACGAAATACGGCATTGTTGATCGTAAATGAAAAGGCATTATTTGAATATCCTTTGCTGTAAACTCTTGCTGTGTACAGGATATCACTGAATGGTTTTTGCTAATTACACGATGAAACTGTTTAGTTCGAAGACAAAGAGACATGAATGCAAACGGGAATAAAAGAAGTCGTTTCAAGGTGTTCATTGCGAGGAGAACACGAAACACTGAAGTGTTCATTGAAGCAAAGAATAAAGAAAAGCCATTCGTTATTGCTCCGTGATTAACACTTTAAAAATCGAGCACAAAACGCTTTTCTGATCCTGAAAGAGTGTAAAACTGAAGGCTTGCAAAGTCACCCGACGCGAATACAAAAGTTAGAAGGAGACGAGGAAGAAGCGAAAACAATGCTTTTGAAATTAAGGAATTCAATGAACCCATTGAGGCTCGACTTAAATGACATGACAAAGTATATTTAGCACCGAAAATTTAAGTACATTGTCAAAATACCGTGGTTAAAGTACACACACACACACACACACACACACACACACACACACACACACACACACACACACACACACACACACACACACACATATATATATATATATATATATATATTTATAGTACAGGCAATCGATTCGTTGGTATATAATCCGGGTGGATCTTAGTGATATTAATTATGAAAACTGATCCACAAAAGACCTCGATGTATTTATTATAATAGAACATAAGTATTTTTTACAGCAAAAAAAGCCAACAAAAAAATCAAACAAAAAAGCTGAAGGCTTGCAAAGTCACCCGACGCGAATACAAAAGTTAGAAGGAGACGAGGAAGAAGAAAAAAAACAATGATTTTGAAATTTAGGAATTCCAATGAACCCATTGAGGCTTGACTTAAATATCATGACAAAGTATTTTTAGCACCGAAAATTTAAGTACATTGTCAAAATACCGTGGTTAAATAAAGTATATATATATATATATATAGATATATATATATATATACATATATATATATATATATATATATATATATATATATATATATATATATATATATATACATACACACACACACACACACACATATATATATATATATATATATATATATATATATATATATATATATATATATATATATATATATATATACACACACACACACATATATGTATATATATATATATATATATATATATATATATATATATATATATATATATATATATATTTTTTTTTTTTCTTTTTATAGATAAAAATATTTAAGTAAATGCTCCGTTTTTATAATAAACAGTATTTATTACATTTGTTTGAATGTCCGGGAAATATTTATAGTAAAAACAGAAAATTTACTTAAATATTTGTATCTATGAAAAGAATGTATAAACATAAAAATGTCTTAAAATAATTGTCAGACTTTGTCCATTTCATAATATGTGACTTATATATATATATATATATATATATGTAATACAGGCAATCGATCCGTTGGTATATAATCCGAGTGGATCCTAGTAATATTAAATCTGATCCACAGAGAACTCGATATATTTATTGGAAGAGAACATAGGTATTTTTTACAGCAAAGAAACAAACAAAAAGAAACAAAACAAATATTACTTCAACATGAGTATAGTCTAATTCAAGCCCTTCTATAAGTGGCTATCATCAGCCCCTAAGTGTTTGCCTCGGAGCATTGTTTTAAATTTATTTTCAATGTCAGTCCTCGTCTGGTAGATGCCTTGTTAATGAGAATGTGCTTGTGTTAGCGATCGGTGGAGGGCGTAAGGTATCAGACATAGAGGCAGCAGTCTGGTGTTGGAATTTATTTTTGGATAGAGCCTTTCGTTGTTTGTAGTTAAATACCGTAGTAGTAATATGTAGTTAAATATATAGTAGTTAATTTGAAAACAATTTTAAAACAATGCTCCGAGACAGACACTTAGCCACGTACAGAACTGATTGAAATAGACTATACCCATGTTGAGGTAAGTTTTTTTTCTGTAATATATATATATATATATATATATATATATATATATATATATATATGCGTATATTTCGGCAGCATGTTTTCATTGAGACATTTTCCGTTGAATATGTTCTCTCTACTTATTTTCGATAGGATCCTTTCATATTTATTCAAATTAATTTTCGGATGATTACAGAAAATATTTGCTTTCACAATAATGAACACTACAGTATTTATCCTGTAATAAAGAATGATGACATTCTTCTATGTCGAAAGTACTCGGAAATAAAAGAAATATGCATCAACACGGTGATATTTTCTCGTCCTTCAATAATGACACCAAAACGCTTATCCGTGAATATGAAAGGATCCTATTGAAAATAAGTAGACAGAACATGTCTTAATTATTCAGCGAAACATGTCTCTCTCTCTCTCTCTCTGGATTAATCTCAGCATTTTAGGTCATATATATATATATATATATATATATATATATATATATATATATATATATATATATTAGATACTCACATTTTGCCGTTAAAAAACGAGCATACTATGATGAAAAAGGCCCCGAACTTGATGAAAGCAAAGATTTATCGTCAAAATGTTTGTGTTATTATTAAGGGAAAGACCAAAGTATTTTCGATTGTTTTGTTCAATTTGTTCATCCATTTTAGAAAATTCGAAATTTTGGTTAAAACTTGTTTTTTTTTTTCGTCAGCGGTGGGCCAAATATTATTATTAGAATTTTAGCAGCTTTGTTTAGTAAAAAAAAACAAAAAACAAAAAAAAAACACGCTGATTTGAAAATTCTTGCAAAAATCAAATAATTGTCGGATTTTAATGAAACTTTCAGAACTTATTTACAAATGCATAAAATTATTCTTTGAGTTTTTTGATTTCGACAATCTTGGTAAAGATATATTTTATTTTAGTTCTGTTACCATCCACATACTTAATTTTATTAAATTTCAAGAAATTAAAATTTCAGTCTCTACATATTTAGATTAATTAAAAGCAGGACTCATTGCAGAATTTAAATCATCAATTTATTTTTGTCAAATAGCACCAACATTTAGCTTTTAGTTGCTTTTATAAATAAGATATATTAAGGATGCCATTGTCTTTAGAAAAATCATTTTAAAGAATTGCTTTCATTTTTAAAAAAATTTAATAAGTATCATTCATTATTTTAATTCATTTAAAATTCTGGATTAATCTCAGCATTTTAGGTCATATTATTAAGTTAAAACTATATTTACGGATAATAAATGCTAAACCTTAATACCAGACATCAAACACTAAAGCTTTTCAAAAGAATTCTCAATTTTTTTTTATAGTGTAGACAGCCATACACGACATTACCAGAAAATAAGTACGATGAGCAAAGTAAATTTTGAATCAATGTTTGTAAAATTAGATTACGAAGAATATTTTAAAAAATTTTGAAGTTTACTGAGTACTTCAAAATTATATGATAAAGGCGCTCCCGTTATTTTGAAGGACAATCAATCTGTCATCACCATGTTATCACTTCTCAAACACATAAACATGGCTGCTGTCCATGGAAACAGATTATTGTTTGCTTTAAAACCGCATTTCAGCATTATATCGGCGTATAAACAAGCACTCTTCTAGCAAGGAAATATTCGATAAACACAAAATTATCTATAACAAAATCCTTACCGACAGTGGTTACAGATTTTCCGAAATTAAATATAGAGAAAACTGTAGTTACTCTACAAAAACAATAGAGGAAGGAGAATAATTTGGTATACATGTAATACAAATGTAATATTATCCCCTATCTCTATCTTCCCTCCCCTACCTCTCAATCTTAGGACGCTTGTGAGATGATGTGCCTAAACTTTGGCCGACGTTTATCAGCGAAAAAATGTCCACAGACCAATCAACATTAAGCACCCGGTCCATCCATCACCAAACTGCTATCAACAAGCACTATTGTTTCACTCAGATACTTATATATATATATTTTGTATGTATATTTTTCTTCTCGAACAAATGGAAAAAAGGAAGTGACGTTTCACATCCGGCTTGCCTACAAACAGGATTGTTCATAACCATTTCCGACCCTCACCCGTCGATGTGCAGTTGAAATGCACTGAAACCAAGTTGCATCTTTGTTGTGAGTAAAATGGTTTTGTCTATATGATAAAATTATAATAAATAAATAATTATCGCTCTACTATCTGTATCGAGCTCTTTTTTTAATTAACGCTGCGAACGTTGGAATTTATATATTACTTTCGTTCTCATCGAATCGTATATATATATATATATATATATATATATATATATATATATATATATATATATATATATATATAAATTCCGTTAATTTCAACTGACAAATATATTTGAAAAATTAAAAAAATGTAATCCCATTATAATATATAACGGCTTCAACATCGTGATAAACAGATGTTTTTATTAAGATTTAAATTATGTAACAGACAGTCTATACTCAGCACCTGAAGACTGCGTTGTTCACGAAACTCCCAGTCGTGCTATCTCGGAGGGAAAATACGTATATATATATATATATATATATATATATATATATATATATATATATATATATATATATATATATATATATATATATATATAACGCTACAAATCAAAACCTACCCACATTTCTCACCCACACAAGATAGACATGCTTACGGAGGTGTTGAGGCCTCACACTTATACACACCCCAACACGAATATACACATTGCACACATCATACTCACTGACTCCCTAAGAACCAAATAACACACACACACTTAACAGAGACACATCCCCTTTCCAGGAACCAATAAATTTGTTAAAATGACCAAGGGAATTTAGAGCAGCATGAATCCATACAGCTCTTATCTTAAGTAACATCTTAAAAGAGACTTTTTGACCAACACAAAGCCTGACCAAAATTCGCGTTAAAAATATAAAAAACAAATGAAAACTACAGACAAAAGTTCATTTTCTCCATCAAGACATTGATTTCTGTCGTTCACTGCTACCAAGAAGCAGAATTTTTTTCTCCCGATGATGGCCATGTTGGCCGAAACTAGTCGAGGAATATAAATGAAATAATAATAACGAAAGAATATTAATCTACAACCCAGAGTGCCTGAAGATTTTAATTTTTTAATATTTTTTATTGTTCAATATATATATGTGTGTGTGTGTGTGTGTGTGTGTGTGTGTGTGTGTGTGTGTGAAATAAATTAAATTTTCATTCGGTGTTCCATGTATAAGAAGTTCATTCTCGACTTATATTAGTCTAAACGTATTTGCCGCCGTTTTATAATATGATTTTGAATGTTCATTCGTCATTTTCATGCAATAAAGTAAATCATTATTCATTTCAGAATTTCAATAACTGACTACTCAAGATAATGAATTCCATGAAGTTTTAATTTATCCTTAACTTACTGGGATCTAATAATGAATTGAATTATAAAATTAATTTACTGATAAATGTCTCTAATTTTCAAGTCAATCATCAACCAAAAATAGCTCGAAAATTTATCTGGCATGAATATTACTGTATATGGTAAAAAAAAAAAACAACTTAAAAACAAGAAAACAAAAAATGAAGTTTGGAGAAATCAAAAGGCATTGATAAAGCAAAGTTAGGATATTGGTTATGGCATTTCGGAATTGAAGTAACGTCTGACTGCGAAGTCACAAACTAATTAAGGTAAGGTTCCTTCAACAATTAGTGAATGTGTTTATATATATATAGGCACGGTGGGGTAATGGATAACGGCTTGGAATCGGAGAGCCGAGTTCGAATTCCAGTCGAATCCATTACATTCACTTACGAGCTAATACCCTTGGGAACGGTGTGAATCGTCTTCTTCTCCCTCCAACTATGGGTAAATAGCAGGACAGACTGGGTTCTATAGCCTTGGATGGCAACTAGTCTAGGAGAAGGACAACTCTGAATTCAAAACCTGCGGAGGGTCGTTTGAGGACCTTGTGACATTCGCTGCACCAGGTCCCTGTATTCGTCCCTCCAAAAAGTGTGGATGGCCCTGCACAAAGCCTTCACCACTATAATCAAATCTCATGTGTCGGTGTCAGGCTTTCAGTTTCTGGGAACTGATCTGCCTGACCCTCATACGTCGAGTTCGACGGGAGAGTCCATCATATATATATATATATATATATATATATATATATATATTGGACTCTCCTGTCGTGAACGATAAATGAGGGTCATTATTAGTTGGTGCCTTTCATTTTAAACTTATGCGTGCCAGAAGGAGCTATTGTGAAGAAGATCAGGTAAGGGAAATACATATGCATTCGTAAATGTAATACTAGCCCAACATTGCTGCGGGTGAGAAAGCAACACTGACAGATGAAATTTGTTAAAGCAGGATTGTGATGGCGTCTCTGCTTCAGAGCTCGACAATGCTGATCACGGTGCTTCAGGTTACTCTTTTCAAAACCATTTAACTTAATGAAACATGTCTTATGCCATTTCTTTCAGTCTGATGCTTGGGTCTCCCCGGTTTTGAGATCAAAGTTGAGACGTTTCAATTTGTCTTTCAATTTGTCTTTGTAGCATAAGGGTTGACGTCCAACTGAACAGTTGGAGTTTCGTAGTTATCCATAGAGCACCTTATATATATATATATATATAT
>OZ038476.1:142247036-142269536 GCA_964036315.1 Acanthosepion esculentum
GAATGCTGTCTTGGAGAATATGAGACACAGAGGACATTGAAGGCAGGAGGGACTAAGGAAAGCAGCAAATTGCTTACCTAATGAGCTTGGGTAAGGGGACAGGAGAACAGGAACCGCCTCTCGGTGAAAAGAATAATTACAAAGGATAGGATGTTTTGGAGAGCCATTTTCGTCCACGTCCTGAAGGGATACGCCACATAGAATAAGAAGATGAAGAAGAAGAGTCTTATGAGACGTATAGATTATTATTTTGCTATATAGTCTGATCGTGATCAAAAATCAAGAATATAATGAAACCTGTCAAGGTTCCAGTCAAAACATCTGACGTCCTCAGTATGACAAATAAACTACTTCCGGCATCAAGTCCTTTCATCAGGTTTTGAGGATCGTGGAGCTGACTCATAATTACCGTCGTTCCCAGGTCCGACCTGTCCCGGGGTGGTAGAACCAGTTAGGTTCCTAGCTATAGACAAATAGTGACCCCCCACAAATTGGTGACAAAACATTATGAAGTTATAAAAATAAACTTTTATAATTCAATTACCAGCAATACATTTTTGAAAAAAAATATTACCAAAAACTGTATTTGTATCTCGACAAAAACACTTTTTACAAAAATACGTCAATGAAGCCTGATCTACAAACTGATGTCTTACAAAGAATACATATTCTATTCATACGAACGTATACTAAAAATATTGTCAGCATTAAATAACACATTGAGATTGATATGCCGTAAAACAAAACAAACCAATCGAAATATCTGACTCGAAGATGGTGCAGATTAAATTTTAATTTAATCGTATTAATTTCGTAAAAACAAAAGATAGGCATGTGCCTTATTCAGCATTGACTCGGCTCAGCGATGTTAGGTTGAGCTGAAGATTGTTGACATACATACAAACAGGAAAGATGGAAAAAATGAGGCAATCGTTGTAGATTTGGCAGAGAACTGGAACCAACTTGGCACATACATGAAAAAGGCTCTCCATAACTTAATAACTCTCCTCATTCTTGGTAAGATGTGTCTTTTTGTGGCAACTCCCTCTTCAGCCAACCATTTACACACGCTTTTAAAGTAGGTTACTCGCTGTTTCGATCTATCCCTATATCCTTCAATTTGTCTTATGGGCGTTAAATTCTCCTAACCGTCCTTCATCATTATATTTCATAGAAACTACTTCTGTGTCCCTATGATACTAATTATTATTTTTCTTAAAACTTCTTCTTTACTCATATGTTCAATCTATGGCATTGCTCAGCCTCTGTTGGGTCAAAGCACTTCTTCATCTGTGCTGAGATTATCCAGCATTCACCGCAATAAATGAGGATTGATATTGCATAGCAGTTCAATACTCTTTGTTTCCAATGAAATTTTTTAATACGCTGCTTAGCTTTTCGAAGGTATATTCACTCTTCAAATGTGTCTCCGGTTTTCGGTACCAAATAGGAATTTAAACTACTACTCAGAAGCACTCCGCAACAAGGCAACATTCCTAAACATTTACCCACGAATATGTCCAGTATATATATATATACGTGTTCCGTCTGAAAAGTAACGGGACATATGTCACAAACAATTTATTTCAATTCCAAACCACAAACTACATAATAGAGTAATCCCCCATCGAGACTAATGCAATTTTGCATCCGTATCTGCCACGCTTCTATGCACTGCTGGAAGGATTCTTCTTGCATGCCACCCAGCTTCGTCATTACGATCCTCTTAATGGCATTCACACCTTCAAAGCGGATCTCGCCATTCGGTTTGTCCCTTTCCGCATCCGATTATGGTGGCCATTAAATTTATAACTTTAACATGGTTGGTTTCCGTACGTGTCTAAATTTGTGTCTAATTTGCCATTTTGTCTTTATGAATATCCAAGTGCTCTTCTCTCTACTAATATCATATAATTTATTAAGATTCGCGCTTATCTCTTGGACAGAAGGCGGTTAACACCAACCAGCAGGATATATATATATATATATATATATATATATATATATATATATATATATGTATGGACATTTCATCGAATACGAAAAGACAGGGTGCTTTTATTTAGTTTTTTTTATACAATTTCTCATGTGATCTAATATTTTTTTAATAAGAAATAGATTGTTGTATGTATGTTTTATAAAAGGTTTTCATAAAACAGACACACAACAAACTATTTCTTCTTTAACATTTAAAATATTTAAAATATTTAATCCTTAAAAATGGCTAAATGTATAGCCGAAAGTGCTCGGATAAAAAAAACATTTGAACAGTTTTTATATAATTTATCATCCGATAAGAAATGAAAAATATTAGATCACATGAGAAATTGTATAAAAAACTAAATAAAATCCCCCTGTCTGTCGTATTTAATGCAATGTGCATATATATATATATATATATATATATATATATATATATATATATATATACACGACTTTATATATAAGAGTATATGTTGATTTCAATTACATTATTTACATTATTCTTCATTGCCATATTCACAATTTCGGCCGTTGTTCTTCAGGTGATTGGAATATCGAACCGACTCTTTATTTCATCCACTGGAGTAGATTGTTCTAGTTCCACGTGCAACGCCTCTTCCGGATGTCTCAGTTATTTCGCATTAACTCAACTCTCCAAGTTCTGGTTCATTACTGCTGTAGCCTGGTATTGAATGTTGGATCTAGTCACTAGACCTACACCTTTATCCACAGGGTCTGTGTATGAATTTTTGGGATTATGAACCTAATGTCGCAGCAACATATTTTTCACCAGTGTTGCTATTGCAATTTTTCTGTTCTTATTATTGATTGTTTTTACCAGAGCTTATATTGCAATTTTTGTGTTTTGTAGCTTTTCGCTAGGACTCCTTAATACTGGTTACCATATTGTATTCCTTTCTATGCCTGGTCTTCTCAGGAGATTTTTGTGGCCTAGCATACGTTCTGATTCCTTAAGATTTCGTATTTTCTAATGATGTTCTCTGTTTATTATTTCAAACTCATCCCACGGGGTGCGGTGACTTCTCTTTTCCCTTCATCTAATACTTTCGCCCCAGCCCCTCAACCTCCGACGTCTTACTCTCTCGGTTGAGGTGTATACTCGGTCTTAACCGAGTGGCCGTAGAACCCCTGAGCATCCGTAGATCATTCGACCGGTCCACTGGTTTAATCCTGCCCACGTAGTGTTTGGTTTGATCCAGAAAGCAGAAGGGATGTTCATCCATTCACGGTCGACTGAAGATGTAGACACGGCTGGAGAGTCTGTGCTTAGAAATTTAGAATGCACCCAAATATATATATATATATATATATATATATATATATATATATATATATATATATATATCTGCGGAAAGCTGGACAAACAACTATTCAGTGGTTGAATTGTTAATGTCTTTTATGTAGCAGATGAGAATAGTATAGAAAAGAAACGGGTTACAGAAAAGAAAAATAATTGACGTAAAAACTCATACACTAGATTCCAGAGAGAGAGAGAGAGAGAGAGAGAGAGAGAGAGAGAGAGAGAGGGAGAGAGAGAGCGAGAGCGAGAGAGAGGGTTGTGATTAATTTGTAGTTAAATCGTCTCAGAACGATAATCTACTCATGCGATGGAGAGATAAAGATTTCTGTGAGCGGCTTAAAGTTTATAGTTGCGTTCCTCCTCGGCAGTAGTAACAGTAGTAGTAATCTTCGTGGTAGCAGAAGTCGCGGTACTTATATCAACAGTGCATGTTAGCGGACGCTTTGTTCCAATCACTGACATCACTTTCATACTTCTTCGAGCCTTCAATTCAACTTTGCTCACTTTCAATCTCCAACATCTGTCCACCCAGCTCGACTGCACTCGAAGTCAGACGAGCCAAAGACTGCCACTATCTCTAGTCTCGCCGAGAATGTTCACCAGTCTCTCTGATTTTTCAGCACAACTACGCGTTTATATAGAAAAGTCCGGCCGGTCACAACCAATCCTCGGTCTCACACGCAATCATCACGTGGTTCTGGCTGCTTCAACCAAAATCATGTAAATTCCAAAGGTCCTTTTATATTACTAATTTCTATTTATAATTTTAACCGACAAAAATTATTTCGACCATTTTCTATTATCTTCTAATGACCCGGTTTCATGGGTACAACTCCTGCCCTAGATCAGATTTCTTCATCAGTAAAGAAAATGCTCTGATCTAATTTCGCTACTCAGATTCACGCCAAATTCAATTAATATATATATATATATATATATATATATATATATATATATATATATAGCTCCATATATATATATATATATATATATATATATATATATATATATATATATATATATATATATAGCTCCATATAGTCTCCACTTAGCTTCAGGGAATCCTAAAACCCTTCTTATGTTAGCTTATCTAAACTCTTCCTTTATCTCATTATAGCGAATTTAACATTAGTTTTGAAACCGGCTGCCCTAGGCGTGCAAAGGTAGAGGTATATATATATATTTATATATATATAGAGAGAGAGAGAGGGAGAGAGAGAGAGATATAGATGTGTGTGTATTGTGTGTGTACGTATGCGTTGTAGGGGTCTGTGCGGGAGTATAAGACTTTATCGCCTATGGGGTGTGTGTGTCACCAAGAAATGTATACACTTCCAGTATATCTTTGAAAATACACACCCTTCTCTCATTGAAACCCCTTTTTAAATCTCCCCTCTGTTAGATTTTAATGCCCTCTCCACCTTCGGACCTCCCTGTCTCTCTCGTCTGTTACCCCTCTATATAGATCACGGGTCCCCCCACACTATCACACATACTCTCACCAATTTTTCCCGGAGTCTTTGTTCTGTTTTCATTTTGAATCTGTAGGTCTGATGAATTGGATCGTTCTTACGATTCCAATGGAATAAATTATGACCATGGAATATTAGCGTTTAAGTCTTTTTATTATATATATATATATATATATATATATATATATATATATATATATATATATATATATATATATATATAAACATGTGTGTGTTTGTGTGTGTGTTTCCCCGAATCTCTTCAGTATTACATTATATGTTGTCAACTACGCCCGATATTTCTATTTCCCCTCGTGTTATGGCTTTACAATGTTCTTCCAATCTTACCTTAAGGAGGCGATCTGTTTCACCTTTATTTTTTTTTTACCACAGCTGCACGGGATGATGTACTCACAGTTCCTTCATCATGTTCTCTTCTTTGAGGAGGTCTTACTCGGAAGATGAGTGTGTCAATTGTTTAACCCCATTTGAAGTTTGTCCTGATCTTGTGTATTTTATCGGATAATACATTCACATAGAGCAAGGATACTGAAATGCTTTCCTGAGTGTTGTTATCCTCTTGTACACCTCTATTCCAGTCTGTCGGAGCTACTGCCATGTACACGGCGTAGTTGTTACGTTGTAGGGTGCTGATTATGCTGATCATTTCTTGTTCATATGTCTCTGGGTCGCCACTTAAGACTTTTGCTCGATGTTGTAAACAGCGGGCGATCCTTTTTTTTTACACTGTATGGGTGGTGTGAGTTAAAGTCGAGGTATTGTCCGGTGAATATAGGCGTGCGCTATACGGGTGTCTTGAACACACGCTCTGTTCGAGATATTAGTACACCAAGATTTTTGGTCTCTCTCTCTCCATTGTAAACTGTATCGATGATCTTATTGTGTTCACATGGTCCAGTAGTAGCTGGACTTCTTCCTCGTGTGGTCAGAGTATGAAGGTGTCATCTACGTACCTCAGCCATAGTGATGTAGATTCTAATACCATTTCCTCAAAGTATTCCATATATAGGTTTTCCATCGTGGGTGATAATGGCGAGACCTTTTCGAAGCCCTCATCCTGTCGATATATATTTGATCCCATTCCAAAATGTGTTGTCTGCGTACAGAATGTAAGAATCTTCAGGTTATCTATTGGTATACTGGCCTGTTCTCCGAGGGATGACTACTGGGAGTTCCTCCTCCGTGTGTGCCTTGGGGAACAAGCTCACCACGCCCAGGTTCACCATCTGGTTGGATTAGATGGGAGCCCTTTTAATTATTTCCACGAAGTGGGAAGAGTACCGGACATACAATGGTGATTTTCCTATTAATAGGTTGATTCACAGAGGTCATACACAGAGCCAGGCAGCTAACAATCGCTTTGTGAATTTTTGGAAAAATGTATATGTGACGTAGCTTGGTGTAATGCTGAGACAACTGCCTGTATGTCTTAGTTGCGAAGCGGTCCTTGTTCGTGATTGGGATTTGTGACAGTTTGCGTCCCGTTTCCATTGTACAATATTTCTTTAGTGGTGGACGAAATAAAAAATTCGGTTCAAAATTCCAACCACCTGAAGCAGTCCGGAGCGTATAACGGCAGAAACGTTTTGAATATGAAAGCGAAGATGAGGGTAACAGTCCGAATAATGTAAATCATTTAAGTAATCATAATACCTCATCACAGAGATATAGACAGATATTGAGTTGAATTATTTTATAAAATAATCATGTATCGGTTTCAAAACCATTATTCGTATTCGAGAGATTGCTGAAAGCGTTTTACCCAATTTCTAAAATCTGACAAAATGACAAAAATATGATTTATTCTGGAATGGTTTCTTGGACTGGATGAAGAAATTTTCTGAACCATGTTGTATACACAACATTTATTCATAATAAAGGAAATATGTCTTGCTTAAACAAATGCTTCGACAATCGTGTTCAAATTACTCGTTTAGTAACATCAACCCATTGTTTCATTGTTTCCATTGTTTCTTCAAATTTCCAAACCCGTCTTCAAAGACAGTCCACTTTCAAATTCGCATTTTCCAGCCTTGTACCGGTCTTTAATTTTGTCCATAACCTTTCAAAGGCAATTGTATCTTTGAAAGAAACTATTAATTATTGAAATCTGAACTTGGATGGATACGGATCTGAAAATCTTAGCGATGCAATTCATTTCCAAACTCCTGTGCACAAAATTTAAAAAGAAATCAAATCGTTCGGTCATGGACACAAGATCACTCAGTGTCGTATAATTGCCGACTGAGCAAACCAGGATATCCTTTCTTCACGCATGCGTAGAAAGTTTTCCGATGATTTGCTACCCACGTGCATTAGCCCACATGCGCAAAATGTTCTCGAGATATTCAGATTGCATCATTATATTCCGGAAATACTTCGTATAACTGATAGAACACACCTTATCTGCTTTTCGTTACACATTTTATTCAAATCTATAGCATAATTATTCACTTATTAAAATGATTCTTCTCTTTCTATGGTTGTATATTGCATTCCAGCGAAACTCTCATATAGAATAAAAGAACGACTTCGATTTTAGCGATGGTGTGTTCAGAATAATTTTAGTTATCGTGAAATGAGTGAAAACATGATGTAAGCGATGTTATTTTATGGATACAAAATAAGTGGTAGTCTAAAGGGGCCGGATCTGAAGTCACTATGTTTTGAAGATCTTCCAATGTCTGCTCCATAGTCACTTCCTATGATGTGTTATGCAAAGGAGACATTTATTGTCATTTAACAAATATGTTATTTTTGTGCAAATATGTCATTTAAGCTAACATATAATTCTGCTTTTCTGTATGCCGTTATATAGTTATTATCTTGGTATTTATCTAACTTCATCAAATACATCAAAATTTCGAACCCGGAAATTTTCAGATCCTTCTTTGTCCTTGGCTTGGAATGTCTTTTGTTCTAATTAGAAAACCATTAGCGCCATGTTCTTTCATCGTCTACATCAGCTCAAGATTCTATGATTCACTGCTTAAATTCAACTGATGTTTTTTCAACTGATGTTTTCACCAGACACAAAGCATAATCTTGCGTTGGTCCATAGACGGTCTTGCGGTGTGAGGGACAGCATCCTGAGGAGACAACCAATGTCTGGAACGCTTGGGAGTTTCGTACAGAACCCACTTTTCATCACTGCTAAGCACTCGATTGAATAAGGATGCGGTACGGTGGCGTGAAAGCAGCGATATGTAGGCTGCCACTCGTTGTCCCATGTGGACCTCCAACAGCGTTTGCGGAACCCACTTACTCAGTTTGTACGTCTTACCTAGGCGGTGCAGGTGAAGTCTAACTGTTTCATCGGAAACGTTGAACTGTCTTGCAAGTTCACCACACGTTAGACTACTGTCCTCTTCAATGGTCGCCTTCAGGACTCCGTCATTCAAGACCCGTGGTCGCCCACTGCGAGGCTCATCATGGAGGGACAAATCTCCCGAACAAATCTCCCGACTGGAATTTTCGAAACCAACGCCTTGCAGTACGTTCATCCACAGCACTATCCCCAAACGCTTGACATATGCGGCGACTTGATACAGCTGCTGATAAGCCCACTTTGAAGTCGTAAAGCAAACAGCGCCGAACGAGATCTCTAGACAATTCCATCCTTCTCATAGCTGTCCGGCTTATAACTGATGGCCGGGCACGGTGCGCGTGTTTTTATAACATCTGATGTTCCTAATTCCGACTGTCCGAATTTCAAAACAATTGCTACAATCATTTCGTATATTTCAACTTCATTCAATGACTAATCAAAAAACGTACAGAACATTTTTGGTTACTTTGTATGTATATATATATATATATATATATATATATATATATATATATATATATATATATATATGATGAATTATGAATTTTATTTTTAATCCAGGATATTTTTTTAATTCGACATATTTTTTTGATGCAAACAGCAGATATGTCATTTCGAGAATATCTGAACGAGTGAGTGTGCTTTAAATGCAAAATAGAACTTGTTTGATTCGAAGATATTCGATCCCGAGCGCTAACACCACGCCGATCTGACGGTGGTTTTTCCTTCAAAGGGATTCTCAGGGACCCACTTATCCATAATAATTTTTCTTGAGTGTTAGTAAATACTGTTTAAGATGAAACGTAGCGACTATTCAAATACTGGTATTCACTAAATATAAAGATCCATGTAATACTTACTCTACCTGCACACATCCAATTAGTGAGTAATAAATGCATCTACATTGGTCTCAATTGCACATACCAATATATCGTAACTGTGCGGGTTTCAATTCTCGGTAGTGGATGCGCACTGCTGATGAGTCCAAAATATAGGACGAAACGGCTGTCCAGTGATTTCTGCATTCTGTTGAGGTTTCTTGTAGACTCGATAAATTACTTAATTATATTTATATCAAATGCACCTAATAATTTCTATCGCGCGCGCGCACACACACACACACACACACACACACACACACACACACATATATATATATATATATAAATATAAAAGTGAACATTGAAGTCAACACTCGGAGGAGACAGGCTGTTTCATGCTAGGTGGCCTGACGATTGCGTCATGCATGGAACAGACTGTTGACACTAAGTGTTGACTTCAATGTTCACTTTTATATTTACACACACTCTCTCTCTGATATTGAGTACTTTATCCCATAAATATAGCACACCATAAGACTATATTTCTTCATATATATATATATATATATATATATATATATATATATATACATATATATATATATATATATATATATATATATATATATATATATATATATATATATTAAGACATTTTATGTTTATACTTTTTTTTTATAGATACAAATATTTACGAAGAGCGTTCGGTTAGCAAGGTTGATTTTACTGTCTTTAATCTACAATCTTTCATGATTCTCTCACGTACATTCATATCTGCTAATGGCGTATCCAAATGTAAACAAAGGACGTCACACATTATCAAATGGACAAAGTCCGACAATTATTTTAAGACATTTTTATGTTTATACATTCTTTTTATATTTTTTTTATTCTGTGGCCCAATCGATTAAAGGCTCGTCAGGCTATATGACGGTTCCGTATAGGATACAAGTTCGATTCCTCTCGGAGGACGAATATTTTCTATGAAAATTTCTCGGACATTGAGGCCGGTAAATGTTGTTTAATAGTGTTTATTATAAACAGAGCATTTACTTAAATATTTGTATCTATAAAAATAATTTATAAACTTTAAAATGTCTTAAAATAATTGTCGGACTTTATCCATTTCAAATTATATATATATATATATATAAATCGTCGGGCCGACGATTGCATCTAGCATGAAACAGTCTGTCGCCACTAAGTGTTGACCTCTATGTTCACTTTTATATTTACACACGCTATATCTCTGATATTGAGCACTTTATCCCATAAACATAGCACACTTTAAGACTATCTTTCTTCATATATATATATATATATATATATATATATATATATATATATATATATATATATATATATATATATATATTTATTTATTTATTATAATTTTATCATATAGACAAAACCATTTTACTCACTACAAAGATGCAACTTGGTTTCAGTGCATTTCAACTGCACATCGACTGGTGAGGGTCGAAAATTGTTATGAACAATCCTGTTTGTAGGCAAGCCGGATGTAGAACGTCACTTCCTTTTTTTCCATTTGTTTGAAAAGAAAAATATACATACAAAAATATATATAAGTATCTGAGTGAAACAATAGTGGTTGTTGATAGCAGTTTATATGCAGTTTATATGCACTATATAGAAAGAACAATCCAAAATCTGGGTGCTAGTATTAAACCACACGTACCTACAAAAATCCTGAACTGTAATTATCCAGCATCAGATGTTCTGACCAATGCATACGGGTCTTTCAAAGCGGAACACCTGATAAGTAACCGCAATTTCGGTGTGGACTCGTTTTTCGTCTTGAGTAAGTCCCACTCACATTACCACCATAACATATTGGAGGCCATATATATTTTATCAATGAAGTCTTCGCTGTGTAAACAGAAGGATTTTATTAATAATCTATACATATTCATTAACATCGATTTAGGACCGTTGAGCGAGATTCAAAAGCAAGTTCGTTCCTTATATTATTCTTTTAATTTTAGTCATGGCTTGTGCAACCTATATAGATTTTTATGCTTTCAGGATTTTCAATAGAAGGGATATTGCATTGGTATACTAATGATTCCGTGCGACATTTATTTTGTAGAGGACAGTTGTGAGGGTTTCTACAGTTACATAATTCTTGTTTATCTTCATCTGTTTTTATTTTTATTTTTCTATTGTCTATATTTTTTGGTTTCTGGTCTAAGTGTTTATTTAATATATTAGCATTGTCTTTCTTAATATTTTTTCTAAGTTTTCAGTACACTTGTAACTTAATTTTAGTGTATTTTTATTGAAAATATTACGTAATTTATTTTCTCTAGGAAAGTGTTTGACTATTAATGCGAGGAATTTTTGTCCCAAATTGTTCTTTACCATTTGGTTGTATGGGGGTGCATACCAAATTATTTTTCTACTTTAGCTTTTTCTATGCTTTCCATTCTCATTTTTTATATAAGGTAGTATTGAGTTTTTGTAGCCACTATCTTTTAGAGCTTTATTATAGAAATTAATATGTTCATCGAAAATCTTGTCATTTGCTGAATCTGTACTTATTCCTTTCCGGATAGATAAAGGTATATGCTTAATTATAGAAGGGGCTGATTTGATTTAGGGCGTATATATAAAGGATTGGTATTGGGTTTTTTATAAGGTGTGTATGTATTTTTCTTTAGATCTAATGTTATATCAAGGAAGGTAACATTTTTTAATTTAGTGCTAACCGTAATTTTTAAGTTCATGCTTTTAAATACTTTGTATGTTTCTAATTCTATCTATTTTAAAGTTAGTATATATATTTATATAGCATATATATTTATATTTTAAATAGTTAGTATATATATTTTAGTATATATATTTATATATATATTTTAGTATATATATTTATATATATATTTTAGTATATATATTTAGATTTGAAATAGTTAGTATATATATTTATATAGTATATATATATATATATATATTTATATTTTATATAGTATATATATATATATTCATATAAATATAAACGTGAACATAGAAGTCAACACTAAGAGGCGACAGTGTGTTTCATGCTAGATGCAATCGTCCGGCCACATTGAGCATTTACTTAAATATTCGTATCTGTAAAAAGAACGTATAAACATAAAAAAATGTCTTAAAATAATTGTCGGACTTTGTCTATTTCATAATATATATATATATATATATATATATATATATATATATATATATATATATATATATATATATATATATTCAGATAATAGGAAAGAAAAATCAGATTTATAATCCAGATATTTTTTAGCATTTATTTTTATTTAAAAAAAAGGAAACAGTGCTCGATAAAAAATAGTGCATAAGATTATAATTATTTAAAAAAAAATATGTCTCCATCGTGACACAGAAATTACTGTTTCGAAACCGAAACTTAAAACTTTAAATTTAACTTTAAAATTTAAACTTAAAATTTGGAGCTCGGTTCCATTCTCAAACAATGTTAAGAATGACTGACGAAACAATTGCATTTACTCTATTTTTTAATTTAATTTGGTGGTTCTAAGAGAACTCTTAGTTTTTTTTATTAAGGAGGTGGGTGTTAGCTTTTATACGAATGAAGATAGCAAGTGGCTCTTTGTGTGACAAGTTTGTTGAGTTTGGGTGGGAGTTTAAGATTTTTGTATGGCTACACTGACTTTCTTTCAAGCTGTCAAGTTAGTAATGTCTGGTTTATTTTTAGTCGATACGCGTACTTGAGCAGATACTCCGTTTATTTATTAAACAATATATCTATTTTCGTCTACCGTCTTCCGTCATGGCAGGAGACCCGTAGTTAGATCCGACGAGTTTTAGGCTGACTAGGCCAGTCAAATAGTGCCTTAACACCAATCTTTCTCAGGCCCTCGAAGCATATCCGTTAAGTTTCACATCCTCACGTAAACAAAGCAATTTCTAAAGACGTGATGTATTATTTAAATTTATGCGATGGATTTTATCACTTAAACATTACTTTTAGTGGGTAGATATATTTGAGTAGAGGCCCCGTTTGTTTATTAAACGGTATATATTTGCTTTCGTCTGCCGACCTGAATATACGAGAAATATTATTAAAGAAAAATATGCCCTCTCAGTCGGGATTCGAACCTGTGCACACCGTGGCAGGAGAAACGGTCGTTAGATCCGAGAGAACAGGATGTAAATAAGGTAATTATGAAGGCCAAGAAAATAAAAATATCGATTAAAGAAAATTGTTTTGCATAAAAGTTAGATTCTCGTTGGCACATCTGAATTGCAGATATGAAAACCCTTTGCGCTTTAAAAGAATTACTGAATAAAATTTACGAATGTATTTTATTTTTTTGTACATATATTTTTTTATATAAAATTATTCGATGGAGCGAGCGTGAGAGCAACGACGAGATCTTAAAAAAGTTGCAAACAAGGAGGTGGCTTATACTTAATACCAGCAAGAGACAGCTGAAGTTTCTGGGACACCTAATGAGGAAGGAGGTCCTGGAGAATCTGATACTCACGGGTCGAATAAAGGGAAAGAGACACAAGGGAAAACAACTCGTAATATACCTGACGGACTTAAGCAATTGGATGACAGAATGTGGTCTACGGGAGGAAGCAGAGGAGTGGGACTTTTTGAGAGCTGCAAAGGATAGAGGGAAGCACATAAAAAGAAAGAGAAATGCTCTAGGGTATTCTTTCATTTCAATTGTAAGCGTCTGAAGATCACGATAACGTGAAACTCTGGTAACGAGACGGGCTGACCTATGAGAGGAATTAACACTGTGAATCGTTTTTAGCTCTACCATGGTAATCTAGGCGTTGAGCGGTTTTCTTTACTTCGTAGGTAGGTGATTGCCTTCGGGTCATTTTCTTTTTTCTTTCCTTGTTCGAGATTTTCTCTTGATGAATGTTTTAGGTCTTTTGGCAAGTTATCTGATGGTTACAGCAATCAGACAACTTTTCTTTAATAGTACGCACACTCGATAAGCGAATATTCTTTACTAAGTGTCATTTAAAATTATTATTTATATATTTCAGTTGATGCCTAGTTTCTCGTACATAATTAAATATACATTATACCGTGTCTGAGGAAAGTACTTGCGGTGGTGAGAAGCCATTTTTAAAGAATTTTGATGAGTTCTTTTCATCATAATTGAAAAATCGCATCTTCAGCCTCTCTGTGTGTCTCTCCGTGTTATTATTTTTTTTAGATATTGGGCAAAGAACATTAGTTGGTTGTTATCCAAATTTCTTGCATATATATACATATATATATATATATATATATATATATATATATATATATATATATATAAAAGTTAAAATTGAAGTCAACACTTAGAGGCGACAGTGTGTTTCATGCTAGACGCATGATTGCGCCTAGCATGAAACAGACTGTCGCCTCTAAGTGTTGACTTCTATGTTCACTTTTATATTTACACACGCTCTGATATTGAACACTTTATTCCATAAATATAGCACACCTTAAGACTATATTTCTTCACACACACACACACTATATATATATATATATATATATATATATATATATATATAATTAGGGGTGTTCTTGCACATCCTGGGTCCCAACAATAAATCTCTAGTACGCATACTACAAAAATATAATAAAAGGCTCAATGGCAGTGACTTATCTGCTGGTCTCAATGAAATCTGTATCAAATAGCGATGCCTGCCCAAATACACAATACGCACGTGCATACACGCACGCATACACACGGACACACAAATATACACTAAAGCATTAAGCAAAAAACAAACACCCGCAGAAAAAGAAAAGAAAAATCTGCTTAACACCAATAATAACAGCATCCCAATTATCACACAGATTCATTACATTAAACCTAGTCTAAAATGAACGAAAACTGAAAAAAAAATCTTCAGTCAATTGGTGAAACCTCCTGAAGAGTTAACTGAACAAAATCGGAAAAAGTTCGTCTACGAAACTCTGGAGCCGAGGTGCTGTATATAACACCAGTAGTGATTGGTTAAATTGTTAGAACTGTAAATCGTCGTCAAGGGGAAGTGTAAACAACACAAAGTGGTAAGAAATAAAGACTTTATTACACTAAGAGTGCAATTATTGAACAACTGACTCAGAAACATGCACAGATGCAGACAAGTAATGTCAGTCACGGTGAATATGCCAAACATTCAAGAAACAAGCATTAAACTTTATATTTTACTAAAGTGTCTTAGACTAATGTACGTAATCCTAGAACGACGGATATGCAATGTAATTGGCCGTGATCTGTCATCTCGGCTGCAGTCGCTCTCTCACAGACACACCGTTGCCTCGCTCTGTTTTTTTTTTTACAAATACTTTCACGGTAATTGCTCCGATGAGCTGCTTTCGCTGGTTCCCAGGCCTCATGAATTTAAGCGTCCTACGAGGCTGGCATCCCGTTCCCACCGCTTTACCGTTGAAACTGTTAAATGTAGACGTCTCTTCTACTCCAATAGCTTCATGTCTCGCACATCTCGCCTGTGGAACTCCCTTCCTTATTCCTGTTTCCCTGACAAATATAATCTCCAACTATTTAAGTGTAACGTCAATCGACATCCCCAGTTGCCTTGATCTATCCAATTCCCTTCTCCACATCCTTTCACCTTTCATTCCTATCTGCTCTCGCTCCAAATCTTCTGTAACCCCCTTGCCTTGATCGATCCACTATCTTTCTCCACATCCTCTCCTTTACCACTCCTATCTGCTCTTCCTCCAAACCTTCTGTAACCCCTTGCGTGCTAGTGGCTTCCAACCTTGCTTGGGGTGATAAGCTTAAAAAAACCCCAAAAACAAAACACTAACCATGGGTATATAGTACACAGCTCGGGCACATCGAGGAGGTGTAATGGTTAGCCAGGTTGTGAGTTTGATCCTCACTGGGTGCCCCCTACTTTCGGCCTTGTGCCACATCTAAGCTATGCTTGGAAAATCACTATAGTACACAGCACAATTTTTCCTATTTTTAATTACAATTTTCAGTACCTGATTTTATTACCTAAATAATATGTTTTTCAGTTTCTCTTAATGTTAACGCAAAGTACAAAGTTTGAAGTCTGCATGTAAAATATTTCAAATAAAGATTTATATTTAATTTTTTTTGTTGATATTTTCAATTGTAGTGGTGTAACTTTAATTGATGGTTAGTGTTCTAGGGTTAAGCATCATTTTCTATATTAGATCTCAATATCAAGGCATGGTTTAAATAGTCTATAACGACTGATCTAGCTCATATAATATACTCTATTTAGTAGATTCAGTACAATAGTTCAGTTTACAATGCACATACATATGGATTTCGACTCTCCAGATCAACTTCCGATGTGTTAAAGGTTATTAACTGGAGTTTTTCTAGCTTTCGTTATGTTGGTTTCGATTGGCGATTTTTTAAGCTTTTTTCATTCATGACAGCATTTTTCATGACGATATTTTTCGCGGCCTTCATGTATTAACTGACTCCACTGAAAATACATTCGTTGTCAATGCACTTAATCGCAACGGCGACGCACGGGAGTTTTAACACCACAGCGCATGCGTGGTGCATCAAGTTAAATGTTTGTGAAATAACATAGAAATGGAAATTCAAGTGTTTGAATTTAATTTTCGCAACCCCAGCATTTGCTTAGCAACCCCAAATGCAGTCGCGACCCATAGTTTTAGAACGGTGGTTGAGATATATTGAAGGCGTTTATCACGGTTTTTAACATGATTACCTTTCTCACAAATAGAAATTGACTGCTGACCCGAGATGAAACAAATACATTGAGTCAATAGCTTCGTCCACCGCAAGGAAAGTTGGCTCCTTGTGCTGCGCCAAGAGATTTTTCTCGCCGGAGTCGATCCTTCAAATCTACCAACCAACCATTCGCCCTTGCATCGAGTATTGCTGCCATATATGGTCTGGTGCCCCTTCTGTTTGTCTTAAGGTTCTTGATAAGATCCAGAGACGGATATGCAACGTAATTGGCCCTGATCTGGCATCTCGTTTGCAGTCGCTCTCTCACAGACGTGCTGTCGCCTCCCGCTGTCTTTTTTACAAATACTTTCATGGTAACTGCTCTGAGGAGCTGCTTTCGCTGGGTTCCAGACTTCATGAATTTAAGCGCTCAACTAGGCTGGCATCTCGCTCACATCCTTTCACTGTCGAAACTGTGAAATGTAGCCGTCTCTTCTCCTCCAATAGCTTCATGTCCCACACCTCTCGCCTGTGGAACTCCCTCCACTCTTCCCGTTTCCCTGATAGCTATAATCTCCAACTCTTCAAATGTAATGCCAATCGACATCTCCAGATGTCCTGATCTATCCCCTATCTTTCTCTTCATCTTTTCTTCTATCACTCCTATTTGCTCTAGCTCCAACTCTCTGTAACCCCTTGCCTGCTAGTGGCTTCCCGCCTTGCTTGAGGTGAAACGCTTATAAAAAAATAATAGAACTGTTCGGCTGCTTTTGGCCGAATTTTAGATTTTGATAAATATATCTTATCAAATCACGAAATGAAGGTTGTCATGAACGGTTACTTTCTGGAATTTCTATATAAATGCAGGTGTTCCTGGGCCTCTCTCCTCAAACCAAACTTATTTCTAATCTTTTATTAACGACGTACGACATGCCATCAGTATCTATACGAAGGGCACCACTATTCACTCCTGTCATAATAGTAAATTTGATAAATTTGATAAATTTGAAACAGTCAAATTGGCAGCTGGGTTCTGAAATGACGTCTATTCTATTGTTAACTGGGGTACGGCATCCCTTTTCAGTTTTTACGGCCCCCAATCCAAATTGCGCTCCCATAAAACGTTTTAGAAAAAGTTTTTTATTGCTATTAATCAGTATGGCTAATGCTAACCTCCAGGTGAGTAACTCATCTCGCATTCTCGGTCTAACGTTTTCTGCTGATATATATTGGAAAGAATATTTCGAGTCAATTACTAAGTTTTCTGCTAAAAGGTTTTTGTCCATTGTGTCGTAATAAACAATTATTCTCACCTGAATATATCTTGCATATTTATAAGTCTGCATATTCTACTCTATATTAAATTCTATATATGTAGAAATTCTTGACAAAATCCAGAGAATAATCTGAAATATTATAGGTCCTGACCTGGCATCTCGGTTACATTTGCTTACCCACTGCCGTAACGAAACTTACCTGTGCTTTTTTCTACATATACTTTCATAGCACTTGTTGTGATCAGCTTACGTCTTTGCTACTTCGACTTTATGTATTTAAACGTTGTAATAGATTGGCAGCTAAATCTTTTGAAATTTCTAAGTATTTTTTATCCTGTACAAGGCCCGTGAACCACTCAAAATAGAGCGTTAGATAATGACAGTGATATATTGATATGAGGAGAAGGTAACAGTTAAACTTAGACCTGAACAGGCTACGATTCTATTGATCGAGGAAGCGCCCTCTTGGGAGTCGTTTCCACAAAGTAGCGGAACTTGGGAAGAAAGTCGGCCAAACGTTTGCCATTTTCTTAATGCAAGGTCAGTCTTCATCATCTGTATCCTTGAATCCTGTTCTTTTTATTGTCCTTTTAGCCCAGTAACCTTTTCTGTTTTCCTTCATTCTCAGTAAACTTTTGCGTTTTAGTGGCTTTATCGCCTTGCTTGGGCTGAAATTATTTTAAAAAATCGTCTAGACTAGCTACACTGAACACTTGATCATATTTGCGAAAGCTTGTATCTAATAACCACAATTTTCAGAAGAATTGTTAAAAAATAAATACGGCATAATACGTGATGAATTCTTGAAACAGCCATCTGGTTTGAATTCATAGTTTCCTTCTTCTAGACTGGTTGCCATTTAAAGTAAGAGAGCCCAGTGTACCATGCTATTTAATCCATAGCTGGAGGAAGATGTTATGTATTTCCAAAGGACATTTGTGAAAAGTTACCGGAACAGTATGAAAACAAATATGAACTCGGCCCTTGAGCAGATGAGCATATCTCTAACATTTCCTTAGAGGATTCGTGTAACAGGTTTGTAAGCTTCAGTATGTCTTAAATCAAGATAGTACCGTTTAATTGTCATCAAGCAGATTCTGAATCATAATGAATGGTTGTACTCACAAAGCGACATCTTGATTTGTACGTCTGTCGGGACTCAGGATAACCCCAGACTTCCAGTGAAACTCATCTATACAATCCACTGCTAAATCCACTGGTCGAGTTCATGTACATCTCCAGAAAGTACAGGAACCATTCTGTCATGATTTATCTTCGCAAGAATCGGATCAAACCAAAAGTGGAGTATTCATGTCATATCCTAGCGGCAGCTGTTCTCTTTCCAGTCTTGATAGACTTCGATTATATCTATACTGCCTTGTACGCGACGAATTATTATCCACTCTGCAAAAGACAAAAAAAAATCGACAAGCCTCTCCCTATTCTATCGTTATTTCCATGGGAAAGGTTCTGACGAGGTACCATCATTAGGTCCACCATTCCTAACCATAAGAGCTGAGACCCATGCCACGTGCACTGTAGCGAACAGCCTTCATTCCCTTCGTATTAAATTACAAAAAGTGAGTTCCACTTTAGTAGTTACTTCCCAAGAACCGATACTTAGTGGAACCTATTCCCAAGAGGATGCTTTTCTGGTCACTACAATCTTAACTTGTTCAAGTCTAGGGTTAGTCGTTATCTTCCACACATATCGCCATATACGGATCCTCTTACTCTGTTCGCTAACAGAACCACGTCCTTCAGTAAGACTCTATTTTGACTGTCTCTCGGGATTTTATAAGGTGAACGTTAGTAAAAAAAGAATAGAAAACAACAATCCAATGTTTATCTTGAGAAGATGAGTCTTGACAATTTTCAAGTATTGTCTATCCTATATATATCGTCCACCCGAATTCCTTCCATTTCTGTTGAACACCAATAGAGATTCATCTCTTGTTTCCTGTTCAGAATATGGTTTTACCGGTTTTCTTTCTTTATTTCTTCTCCCAGGGCCACAGTGATTTAACTGTCTTAACGTTTTGGTGATCGGACTACGTAATGGCTGTGACTCTCCATTGTGAGGGTACCGGGTTGGCAGTTTGCAGCCTGCTGCTTCCTACTGGTTGTTAGGATCTAAGACAGGCTGCTTTGATCAACAGTCGCATAATATCAGGGTACTTGTAATGCCATGTCGCATGTGGGTAGGTGTCCATGCTTGTATTAAGTGGGCAACCATGAGGCCACATTATACTCTGTTAACGGCTATTCCATGACTGGTTTGTATTACCCTCGACAACAGATAGTGACATTTATGGTGGCCTTTTCTTTCTCTTTGTCCGAAAACCAATTTCATGGAAAAGACAACAAAAAGAAATACAACTAAACCAGTAATCAAAAAGTCCTTCAGCCTTTCTTTCTCTAATATTTATGGTATCCGTTCCAACTTTTGGAGCGTATAATCTTTCTTCTTGGAATGGTCGCCCGATATCTTTGTCTTCTGTGAAACTAACTTAAATTATTCCATTGCTACTAATGAATCATCGGTTCGAAGCTATATTCCTTTTTGCCGAAAAGATTCCAACATCAACATGTATGGCCTTGGTGTTTGCAGCCGGTATAATCTTCTGATAGCCAGAGAATTGTCTCTCGAGGCCCAAGACTACTAATTCATGTGCTCCCTTCTTCCGAGGACTGCAGCATATTAGACATACTTGCTGACAGTATAGAAAAGCCACTTTCCTTCCATGCATCTGCGAACATCTTTGTCTTTGGTGACAACACGTGGCTTAAACATTTGAAGGGACTGATGTTGCCCGTATCCGTATATTACATTTTTCTATTGCCTAATCACTTACTTAAATCGTGGACTACCATATTCGTTTCCCTAGCAAAACCGAGTAAGATGGTTCTCTTTTTTTATTTCTTACCTTCACTCCACGCTCTTGCAGTGCTTCGCAACACTATCCCCTTTGTAATTCTGTGTTAGCTACTGATAATTAGCTTCCAATTCTCTATTAAACAGGAACCCCCTATCCACAAGACATCTTCCCGTCACCAGCGTGTTGCTTGCGACTCACTCCGTGATTTGCTTCGTGGAGCCACTTTGGGTGACATTTTAAAACTCCTAATTAAAAAATTGCGGCACTGTGGTTTATCTTGAGTCAAGGTCACCATGGACACTTTCATACGTCACGGAAACCTCAGTCCTCTCCGTGGATGGTTCACACCAGCATTCTCGGCCGCTATAGCACACAGGAACCATTAATTCCAACTATACCAGCGTGGCGGCTCTCGTCACAACAGGCGCCTATTTGTTACTGCTCGCAATAAATATAAGTGAATCCTCGAAAGTCCCTGTTTGCCGAAATAATGAAACACCGCGTAGCCATTAACAATTTTGGCTCTCACGATTAGTGGCGGCACTGTAATACTAGGGCATTAAATAAGTGAAATCTCTCTATCCACCCCTCCTCTTCAATTAATATGAGGTGTTATCGTCCTCTGCTGATAAAACTGAATGATTTGCCCGTAAATTCTCCTCAAACTCTCCTCTTGACTCATCCCGAATATCCCTGCCTAGCTTCCCTCCTAGATCTGAGTCTCTGTTGAGTGATATGCATATAACACCTTCCAAGGTTTCTGTTGTCATCTCTAACCAAGATCCACACCGAAGCATATGAACCCGATGGTTTCCCTGTAATAGTCATTAAGAAGTGTGCTCTCGATCTGTCTCCTGTTCTCTCTGAGCTGTTTTATAAATAACCGGCTGCTTCTTGCTTTCCTGTTTCCTGGAATCATTATCAGTTGTTCTTGAAGAACTCTGGTGAGCCGTCTGACCCTTCCAACTATCAGCCTATTGTTGGAGTTTTTGGGTACCCTATGTACTAGTGAGCCAACCAAAATGAGCTGACTCATTTTATAGTTCACCAATAGAAGTTCTAACCAATCAGATGGCTCAAAATATTCAATTTGACGTGTATAAAGGCGGCCATGTTTTTTTTTCCGAATATTCACTGCCAACCTCTGATATCGAAGACTGAAGAATTACGGAACAGCTGCTGGTGGTATTGGCGATATAGTCAGATTCAGTAGAGGGTCTGACTCGTGAGTGTTAATCTTTAACGCTGTTTCATTGAACAGATTATGTACTGCGCTGGATTCTATATTCATAGACTATGGTGAACATGGTCAACACCTATTAGAATTCTACGTCTTTTTTAAAAAAGAAGAATAGGAAATGTCACTCGTCCTTTCTGGTGGCTCAGCTCCAGTCGCATACCCACCGTCGTAATGTTGCCTATTTTCTATAAATAATTTAATGGTAATTGTTCAAATGAGCTTTTCGCTATGATAGCCTGAGTTTTTTTTTTAATTAAGCGCAGCACTAGACTGGCGTAGAGATATTCATCAATTTACATTTGAGCTGGCTACATGTAGCCGGAAATTCTATGCTAACAGTTTCTTCTCTCGTTCTTTTCGCTTGTGGAAATCCCTTCCGACTCCACACTTTCTAGCCAACTTTAATCTTTTATCATTTAAATGCAATGTAAATCGCTATCTACTTTCAACTTGATTAA
>OZ038476.1:142277036-142409536 GCA_964036315.1 Acanthosepion esculentum
GACATATGAATATAAATAATATAAATAGATATAAAGCAATGAAGGTACTACATATAAATATAAATAAATATAAATAAATAAGGTACTACATATGAATATAAATAAATAAGGTACTACATATAAATATAAATAAATATAAATAAATAAGGTACTACATATGAATATAAATAAATATAAATAAATAAGGTACTACATATAATATAAATAAAAATAAATAAATAAGGTACTACATATAAACATAAATATAAATAAATGTAAATAAATAAGGTACTACATATAAATATAAATAAATATGGTACTACCTATAAATATAAATATAAATAAATATAAATAGATTTAAAGCAATGAAGGTACTACATATAAATATAAATAAATATGAAGAAATAAGGTACTAAATATAAATATAAATAAAAATAAATAAATAAGGTATTACATATAAACATAAATATAAATAAGTAAGGCACTACATATAAATATAAATAAATATAAATAAATACGGTACTACATATAAATATAAATAAATATAAATAAATGAGGTACTATATATAAATATAAATATAAATATATATAAATAGATATAAAGCAATTAAGGTACTACATATAAATATAAAAAATATAAATAAATAAAGTTTTACATATAAATATAAATAAATATAATTAAATATAAATAATAAGGTCCTACATATGAATATAAATAGATACAAATACATAAGGTACTACATATAAATATAAATATATATAAATAGATATAAAACAATGAAGGTACTACATATAAGTATAAATAAATAAAAATAAATACAGTTCTACATATAAATATAAATAAATATAAATAAATAAGATACTACATATAAATATAAATATAAATAAATATAAATAGATATAAAGCAATGATGGTACTATATATAAATATAAATAAATATAAATAAATAATGTACTACATATAAATATAAATATGAATAAATATAAATAAATAAGGTACTACATATAAATATAGATAAATATAAATATATAAGGTACTACATATAAATATAAATAAATGTAAATAAATATAAATAAAGTACTACATATAAATATAAACAAACATAAATAAATATAATTCAATAAAGTACTACATATAAATATGAATATAGAAAAGGTATATATATATAGATGCAGCAATGATTATGTTAAGTTTTTGTTTTCAAGTGACGGAAAATATAGAAATAGATAGAAAAAAACACTTTTGTTTCTACAATTTTCAGCAAGATATCTGTTTTATATTATCAAGAGAGAAGAAGATAATTTTTAGCGATAGTGACCGAACGTCATCAAATAGCCTCCGTAATAAGTTTTGGAATTTTCAAAACCTCTTCTATAATTATGCTCTGCTGTTTCATTTATAACCACCGAGAATTTGTTGACCGAACACACCTTAGGAGACGATCACAGTCAGACGAATCATAGACGAATCATAGACAGACGGATCATAAACAGACTGATCACAGATAGACGAATCATGGTCAGACGGATCATAGACAGACGGATCATAGACAGACGAATCATAGACAGACGGATCAAAGAGAGACGAATCATAGACAGAGGGATCACAGACAGACGAATCATGGACAGATGGATCATAGACAGACGGATCATAAACAGACGGATCACAGACAGACGAATCATGGACAGACGAATCATAGACAGACGGATCATAGACAGACGGATCATAAACAGACGGATCACAGACAGACGAATCATGGACAGATGGATCATAGACAGACGGATCATAAACAGACGGATCACAGACAGACGAATCATGGACAGATGGATCATGGACAGACGGATCATAGATAGACGGATCACAGACAGACGAATCATAGACAGACGGATCATAAACAGACGGATAATAAACAGACGAATCATAAACAGACGGATCATAGACAAACGGAATAAACATTAAATAAACATATAAAATTAAATAAAAATAAGTAAACGCCTTTTGGTGAATTGTCTCAAACAAAAGAACCACGAAAAAGTAACAGTCTTCTATTTTTCTAAACGTAACACTAAACTCATGCTCGAGACACAGATCAGAAGTGATAGGATCAGATGATTTAAGCTTCCCTTTCAAAATTCGAAACCTGAGAAACATCGGGAAATAGGAATTTAAAATGTCATATAAAAATGGTTCCACTCAAATAACTCATCGAAAAAACTAAATATGCTGTGTGGAAAAAACTTGAGCATGAACTGCGATTAAAAGCCGTACAGTTGTGGCAGGAAGTTTAAGGAGAAAATCTGTGACCCCATAATAAGTATGATTTTAGGAACGTTGAAAAGCCGGAGTTTAAAATCAGAGAAACCGGCCATGTGTAAATGGAAATCAGGCTGGAAGACGCCAAAGTTGAATGAGAGAGAGTTGGGAATTAGGATGTTCGAAGGTAGCCATGGACTAACTGTGTTTAGAGCATACGACCAGTAGACAGAGCATGGATGTTAATGATATATATTAATCAAAAAAGAAAGAACAAATGAGGAACATTTACTTTCAAAAACCTGAACCGTAAAATGAAGTTGCACATAGATTTAGTCGGACAAAGTAATTATGGGTGTGATACAAAACGAAAAGAGATGAAGGTATTAGCGCGAAAAACACAAGGTATAATTAGTAGCAATCTATAATTCCAAGATGGCGTCCGATCCATTCTACAGTCTTCCTCAGCCTAATTATATAGCTGATATGAGGTTTTTTGCCCGTGCAATGTTGGAGACGTAAGCAAATATTTATTGACAGAAATTCTTGTAATATAAGTTATTTCATATTCGAAAAGCGGTAGCATATAGACTGTTCTAAGTTTTATAGGGAGTTATGGTCTAACTTCCTTTCTTCGTAAAGAAAATGATCGAATGTTATTATGTTTGTCTTGTTCCTGTTGCGTTAATACCTTGATATCTATTCATATTCATATTACGTTATTATCCTAATATCTAATGGACTTAATTATTTTGAAACAAGCCTACATTAATTGGACCTCAAAGTATATTAAACTCCGTACACTCGGAAAAAGTCAGCTATATATCTCATTAAGGTTGACCCTAAATTGTACTGAATTTCTGACTTGTTTTGTTCATCAGTGGTACATTAAATTCTGATTCATTTATTTTCCTCTTAGTGTATAGCCATTTCATGGCTACGTAAATATGCGTGTTCTTTCCTAGTAAGAATAAAAATTTCCATTTGCTCCCATGTTCCATTTGAGTGGGTAAACTTTATTATGTCGTCTCCTGTTGGCAATGACACCCGAATAAAAGCATCGGTTGTTTTACGGCTCGTCTTCTTTTTCCTTGCTTTCCACTTACGTTCTAAACGTCAGCAAGCGCAGTCCGTAATGTCGAGAATGCCGACAGATAATAATCTTCATATTATTAGACGCAGCCGTGAATGTTTTGATGGATTTAAATGGCTTCTTTTCGTACATAACCCGTCACACAAGCACACCTCATATATATATATATATATATATATATATATATATATATATATATATATATATATATATATATATATATATATATATACAAGATTGGTGTATACGGAATAAATTCCAATGACAAAAAATACTATTCTTAAAAGAGTGCTCGATACAGAGTAGAGCAAATATAATTATTTATTCGAAAATTATAACATAAATATATTATAAATTCATTACAAAGATAGCCATTTTGTCTCAGCGCTTCTGGTGTCTTATCAAGTGTTGGTGTTGAAAATATATATATATATATATATATATATATATATTATTTTATTTACTCGTGAACTAGTAAGATGCTAGTGAGAAATATCCTTCTTCGAGACACTTGCATTGGCGCGACAGAATCCCAAAGAACTGTAGGAAATGACAGAAACCACATTCAACAGCAGCAACAACTAAAATGCGGAATTATTTATTTATTTTTTTATTGCTGGTAATATTTTGTTTTGTCAAAAATCTGTTTCTGGTAATATTTTCCTTCAAAATTGTATTCCTGGTAATAATTTTTTTTCAAAAACTTATTGCTGGTCATAGTTAACTATTTGCCCATAGCTGGGACCCTTACAGGTGCTACCACCCCAGGTCACGGTGGACCTGGAAATACCAGCAATTAAGAGGTGGTTCCACACTCCTCAAAAATTCCTGATCAGAGGCATTGCTACTGGATGTAGTTTATCGTCTTACCCAGGACGCAGATGTAATTTAACGTCTTACTCAGGACGGGGCTGCAAAATGACAGTGTACTTAAGTGTACTTCAACCGAAAATAGCACTGACCACCGAGGAATAGAAGTTGACTTTTTCTGAAAAAGTAAACCAATATCATTAGCATTTCCGTGCTATATTTACATTATTCGAACTATTGTCCTCATCTTTGTTGCCATATTTATTACAACGTTTCGGCCGTTGTACGCCCTGGCCTTCTTCTGGTGTTTGGAATGTCGAACTGAACCATTTATTTCACTCAATGGGGTAGACTGTTCTAGTTCATCGGCGAATGAGAGCAAGTCATCCACATACAAGCTTGCTTCGCTGTATCACAGCTCAGGAAAGTGGCTAGACATCTCTCCCCCACTCTCTCTCTCTCTCTCTCTCTCTCTCTCGATATATATATATATATATATATATATATATATATATATATATATAATGAACATTGGAATACTTAATATGGAAAATAATGTTTTGATATTTGAATTCTGTGTTGTTTGTTGTCATTTGCTCCCTTAGATCATGTTTATATATTGTGGTGTTAGTGTGCTTGGGTGTGTGTGTAGCTAATTTCCAGTGGGTTTATTCATTATATGTCTTTATATGTCTTTATATGTCTTGTGATGTGCGCGTGTATGAGTGTGTGTGTGTGTGTATGTGTGTGCTACTGTGGGAAGTAATGGGAAAGTATGTGTGTTTATGATTGTGTAACAAATTTCTAATCACAGAAGATATAAACACTTGGGATCTACTTGACGAAGGAAAACAAACAGCGCAGAATTCGAAATACTGCAGCATTTTCTTCCATAATTGATCATCCCTAAAAATGTCTAATGAGACGAAAATAAAAGCGAAACATGCTAAATTTATATATGTTTTCTTGTTTCTTCCTTTATTTAATAATCTGTCGTATGTAACCCGTTATTTTTCAATTTACATACGCGCGCACAACACGCCTATATATGTGCGATTCTCAGACCATCTGATCGCATGTGGGAGTGAAAATAATAGTCGCCATATAATGTTGACTCTTATGTTCAATCTATCTATCTATCTATCTATCTATCTATCTATCTATCTATCTATCTATCTATCTATCTCAGTGTGTTCATATCTATCTATCTATCTATCTATCTCAGTCTGTTCATATCTATCTATCTATCTATTTATCTATCTATCTCAGTCTGTTCATATCTATCTATCTATCTATCTATCTCAGTCTGTTCATATCTATCTATCTATCTATCTATCTATCTATCTATCTATCTATCTATCTATCTATCTATCTATGTATCTATCTCAGTCTGTTCATATCTATCTATCTATCTATCTATCTATCTATCTATCTCAGTCTGTTCATATCTATCTATCTATCTATCTATCTATCTATCTATCTATCTATCTATCTATCTATCTATCTATCTCAGTCTGTTCATATCTATCTATCTATCTATCTCAGTCTGTTCATATCTATCTATCTATCTATCTATCTATCTATCTATCTATCTATCTCAGTCTGTTCATATCTATCTATCTATCTATCTATCTATCTATCTCAGTCTGTTCGTATCTATCTATCTATCTATCTATCTATCTATCTATCTATCTATCTCAGTCTGTTCATATCTATCTATCTATCTATCTATCTATCTATCTATCTATCTATCTATCTATCTATCTATCTCAGTCTGTTCATATCTATCTATCTATCTATCTATCTATCTATCTATCTATCTATCTATCTATCTATCTATCTCAGTCTGTTCATATCTATCTATCTATCTATCTATCTATCTATCTATCTATCTATCTATCTATCTATCTCAGTCTGTTCATATCTATCTATCTATCTATCTATCACAGTCTGTTCATATCTATCTATCTATTTATGAATGTGTGCTGAGTAAGTTTGGGGTCTTGAATTAAATGCAAAAAATTAAAATTGTGATCATTTAAATTGATTACAACACTTAATAGTTTCTTAATATACTTAACTTAAATGTTGATTTTATTGTGAAAAAATCTAAAAAAACTATTTCCATGATTATTTCATTCCTCAAATGAATCTATTAAGGAAAACTCAATTCCTTAATAAATTAGGATAGAAAGAGTTTATATAATTTCGCAAAGATAACTTCAATATACCGTTTTTATTTTTGGAGTCCAGAGTAAGTAATAAAAAAGAAACATTTTTTTTTACTGTTTTCTTTCTCTTTGTGCTCCGGAAGAGATAGATTTGAAGGCGACTCATCAAGCTTCCCTCTGCCAATTCCGCAAACACTTCGGTTTCTCAAAGAAACACTTTGGTTTTTCAAAGAAACAAAGATCACATCGCTTTTTTTTAGTCCGGCGCTAACATCAGAAGATGGCAAAATACAGCAAACATTGTTAAGAAGCAACTCTGACGGACAAAGCGACTCTGATGGACAAAGCGACTCTTCGACAGATAGTTTGCAAACGGAAAATTGTTATGATTTATTACATCGCATGAAAGTTTTTTTTTATTAAGTGAGTCAACGATGTTTGAATCCGCTCGCAGTCGTGTTAGATCGAGTTATTTTGGCAATGATCTGACTGAAGTGAACAGGAGCGTAGGGGGAGAGCGATAACTCAGAAGCATCTTTGCATGAAAAGGCGGGAAAGATATCAAATGGTTAATCTAAATAGAGGTAGAGGCGCTCGGAAATAGTAGAGGAGAAGAAGAAGAAGAAGAAGAAGAAGGAGAAGAAGAAGAAGAAGAAGAAGAAGAAGAAGAAGAAGAAGAAGAAGAAGAAGAAGAAGAAGAAGATGAAGAAGAAGAAGAAGAAGAAGAAGAAGAAGAAGAAGAAGAAGAGGAGGAGGAAGAAAAGAAGAAGAAGAAGAGGAGGAGGAAGAAAAGAAGAAGAAGAAGAAGAAGAGGAGGAGGAAGAAAAGAAGAAGAAGAAGAAGAAGAGGAGGAGGAAGAAAAGAAGAAGAAGAAGAAGAAGAAGAAGAAGAAGAAGAAAGAAAAAGAAGAAAGAAGAAGGAGAAGTAAGAAAAAGAACAACAAGAAAGAAGAAGAAGAAAGAAAAACAAGAAAAGGAGGAAGAGGAAGAGAAGAAGAAGAAAAAGAAAGAAAAAGAAGAAAAAGAAGAACAAGGAAGAAGAAGAAGAAAGAAAAAAGAAGTAGAAAGAAGAAGAGGAGGAGGAGGAAGAGAAGAAGAAGAAAAAGAAGAAGAAGAAGAAGAAGAGGAGGAGGAGGAGGAAGAGAAGAAGAAAGAAGAAGAAGAAGAAGAAGAAGAAGGTATGCATAGAAAAGCAAAGAAGGCATAGGAGGAAAGAAAGCAAAGAAAAAGAGAGAAGGGGAACAAAAGAACGTACAAGAGAAAGAATTCGTAAAAAAAAACGAAGAGAATGAAAAAAATGATTTAAAAATGAAGAGAAAAACTCTCCATTATTGGCCTTATGCAACACTGGTTTAGTAAATAAAGAAAAAAAGAACTAATATTGATTGTACCTTGATGTAGAATAGTAGTTAACACGCTTCTTTTGCAAACGATTTTACTGGCATCTTCAGTGTTTATTCATGCTAGGATTTTAAATGCAGAAAGCAGCTGCGTAGTAGGGTTTGTATGCAAAACATCGAAAACAGCATTGGAACCGCAAAAGATGCCTTCTCAAAGCTATTCAATGTACTAACAAACAGGAAAATAGAAACAAAGAAAAGCGTGCAGGATTGCGATGCCTCCGATAAGGCAGTGAATGCTGGATAATTTCCTCACAGATGAAGAGAAGACTGGGGTCACAGAGGAATGTTTTCCTTTTCGAAAAGGGCGCTGAGAATACGTATCAGGTTGTTATATTGTAGATAATACGATATAAGCAACTAGGTAATCCCGAGTGGAAAGATTACTCTAACACAGGAATTAGACAAAACAAATAACAAGGGTTTTATTGTATGGAAAGTACAACGAATAACACTTCTTAATAAGAAAAAATAGGAAAACGGGAGATACGTCACGGAGCTCCGTAGTGACACCTGGTACTACAATAGTTCGTCACGTCTTTTATTTTCTCCCCATTCACGTCTCTATGGACTGACCAATTACTGTCGGGGCGTGACAGGTTGTTCCACTATAACACAGGTAATCATCTAATTCTAAAAAGATGAGAACAAAGAACATTCATACTTTGCATCATAAAGAAACAGCTGATATTTATTGGACACATAATGAGGAAGGAAGACATGGAGAATTTGACACTCACAGGATATATAGAGAGTAAAATGGGCATAATGAGACGGAAAGCTCAACTGATCTGCTGGTTTGAATGGATATTGGAATAGGTGCTGGGATCGATAGCAAAAAGACAAGCGTTACTGAGAGTTAAATGGGATAGGACATTATGGAGAGCCATTATTGCCTATGTCCCAAAAACACAAGGCACATAGAAAAAGAAGACCAAACAAAGTGCAATGGGGACATTTTCATACACTTAATAAAAAAAAGGTTGATTTGGAGGTGGCGTAAAGGTTATAAGCGGAAAAGGTGGAATTAACGAAACCAGTTCAAGATTCTTCCATGTCCGTTGCCTTTATTTTGCAATAAAAGTACTGGAAAAGCCATTAATCTATGTATACTCCTCCAGCCACGGGTTAAATAGTAGGGTATACTAGGTCTCCAACTTTTGGCTGGCAACCAGTCAAGGAGAAAGATAACTCTAAATAAAATTAAGTCCAGGGTATAACGACAAAATACATCCGACAGCAAGGCTTCCGATCGGGAGATTGGAGCTTTTGAGAAATATGGAGCCACATTTTAATTGCTGTCGTTCCCAGATCCACCCTGACCTAGGGTTGTAGCATCTATTAGGGTCAAAGATATGTGCAAATAGTAAACCCACACTATGAAAGTATAAAAATACATTTTTATAGTAGACGTACCAGCAAAACATTTTTATATAAAACAATTACTAACAATACCTATTTATAGTAAAATTGCCAGAATTACATTTTATAGTAGAATTATCAACAGTACAGTTTATAGCAAATATGAACAACAAAAAATATTTTATCTGTAGGTGAAGTCATACTATCTCTCTCAAAATATATTTAGTTAAAGCCATAAAACTGTTCATAATATTTAGATTTCGGCATTAAATAACCTACAGACGTATGGATAAGCTGCTAAACAAAATAAACCAACTAAAATCCAAATATTTAGATTTTGGCATTAAATAACCCATAGAGGTGTTCATATGCCGCTAAACGAAATAAACCAACCAAAATAAAAATAATTACATTTTGGCATTAAATAACCCATAGAGGTGTTCATATGCTGCTAAACAATAATCAACCAACCAAATTCCAAATATTTAGATTCCGGCATTAAATAACCCATACAGGTGTTGATATGCCGCTAAACAAAATCAACTAACCAAAATCCAAATATTTAGATTTCGGCATTAAATAACCCATAGAGGTGTTGATATGCCGCTAAACGAAATAAACCAACCAAATTCCAAATATTTAGATTTCGGTATTAAATAACCCATAGTGGTGTTGATATGCCGCTACACAAAATCAAGCAACTAACATGAAAGAACTCTTTCATGATATTAATCCCTATAATAACGTACAATTTCTTAAAGAAATGAAATCTATATTCCAAAATATAATTTTAAAAAACTACAACTAAGCGCATATATCACCACCTCTGGGAATTTTGTTCCCAAAAACATGTATATGCACACAAGCTGAGTATCGTCTACCATGTATTCAATTGTGAGAGCAGAATAACATTTATCATATTTATATTAATTCAAAGATCCCAACAAAATTGAATCTCGGCCTTAAATGACCCATGTAGGAGTTGATATGCCATTAAACAAACAAATCAATCAACTCACTCTAAGATTTTATTCTTGCAACCCGCAATTAATTTTTTAACTATGTCACTCTTTCATTTTTTATCATTTTATATCGCCAAACAATTTCTTTTGATGACTTAAATATCGGAATTATCCTTTGAGTCCTTGTTTATGATCCCTGTGCACCGAAAACGTGTACGATCATGGTTCTCCACCACTTGCTATGATTTGTACTTCTAAGCAATGTTTCCCTTCTTCCCCGCTCTTCCATTCTAAGCAAATGCATTAGACACGTCACTCACTGTTTACTTCTTAACTTCAATTTGTCCTATGAGTGTTAGATTCCCCACGCCCTCTTTCCTTATGTTTTCCGGAAATATCAACTATTTTAAGTATATGTGTCTTTCAATCACCATTTTCTTAAAAATTCTTCATATACTTAATCCATGGTATTCCCAGCATTCATCTGTAGAACCACATCACTTCCGCTTCAAGTACTATATTAAACAGTGAGAGAACTGTCCGGAATTCAATTTTCCGTCTCCAGAATTTATCTTAAACATTTATAAGTTTACTATTCGTCCATGCATTGAATTTTGCTGTCAGATCAAGTCGGTTTGCATCCTCTATGTACTTAGTGGTTATTGATAAAACCCAAAGAAGCATCTGCAATATTATCTATCCTAACATTGCACCTCAGCTACAGCCACTTTCTCACCGCGGTAATGTAGATTCTCTGTGTCTTTTCTATAAATATTTTCATGCTCATTGTTCTGACGAAATGTCCTCTTTGCTAACTCGAATTTACGAATTTAAGTGTGGTACTTGATTGGCAGTTAGGTCCAATTATTTTACACTTGAAATTGTTAGATATAAGAGTTGATTTTATGCTAACTGCTTATTGTCGCGCACTTCTCGCTCGTGGAACTCTTTTTTGGATACTTGCTTTTCAATCAACCTTGATCTACAAAATATTTAAATGCAATATCAATCGTTATCTTCTGTCTATTCTTTTATTGTCCTCTCTCATTAATAATGTTATTCTTTTTCTTATATTTTTTTCACAGAGTTTCCTTGAGTTTTACTGGATTTATTGCATTTCTTGGCTTGCAATGATTAAAAAATATTACTATTTGCCTGAATATTTACTATTCAGCATCATCGACTATGTTTCATACGAATTTACCCTAACAATTATTACTTAAATTTTGAACATTAATTATTACTTAAATTCTAGAAATGTCTTTATCCCAATGCACATTCGGAATACTTGCTCTTAAACAATTTTCTGAATTAATAAGAAGAATTAAAATGTTCCCTGGAACAGTGTAACGTATCTTTATAGAATCTCATTTGCTCTGTTTCAGCCTGATGGATTTATGAAGTTTCCTGAAAAAGGAGACACAGAACGTAATGGAAGAAAACGTTATACTACTTGGCTAATAGAATTAATTTACGAGAAAAAAATTCATTTATAAATGTTTGTAAACAGTTGTAATTATTTATAGTTCATCAATTGATTGTAAGACATTGTAAACAACGTTAATCAAACTCAGTGAAATGTTTAAAATTAACAAAAAGCGAAATGAAAAAAAAATGTTTTAAACTGAGTCAACCTAACGTGTTTAATTGTTTCAACACAGTCATAAAAAATGTTTCGAACATAATTATCAATACAATGTTTTATAATCAGTAAATACAGGGTTTCCATAAAGTTCGTGTGCACTTTAAAAAAAAATCACTTTATTTGTATTTGCGATAGAAATGATTTGTAAATAGGATTAGAAAGAAGTAAATCTATTTTTAAAGGTTTTATTGAAATTTTATTTAAGTTTCCACATGTCCTCCATCATTAGCAATACAAAGGGTAATACGATTTTGCAGTTCACGGAAAACATTTGCCAACTGATTTACAGTAATGCCTGAAATCACATTAGCTATTTTAGCTATACTTAAAACTAGGTACATTAAACTTTATAACATTTTTTACAGATTATCTCTATCGCAAATACAAATAAAGTTATAATTTTTAAATTGCACACGAACTTTATGGACACCGTGTATAACTCCGTTAGATGCTTTAATCTCAGAAACCGAACTCAGTTAAATGATTTAAACTCATTAAAGTTTCAAATCGACTAATCAAGACTCAAATTTTTTTTTAAGTCAATAGAGACTGAAAGTGGTAAACGTTTTAAAATATGTAAACATTACGAATGTAAATATTTTACTTTCATTAAACCGAATACCGTTAAAACTTTTAGACTGTAAAGCGAACCCAGTTAAATATTTTAACATTAGAAAAACTAAGTTAAATGTTTTAAACTCAGTAAGCGCCACATGAATAAATGTTTTAAACACTAATAATAAATGTGGGAAGCTACGTAATTGCAGCTCAATAGAACATTATAAAGCGTTAAATATGACAAATTTAAATATTTTAAAATCAGTTAATGTAACTCCGCGAAATGTTCAAACTTAGTAACCCAATCCAGGTTAATTTTTTTAAATTCACTAAATACTAAAACATTTCAAACTAAGTAATCAAAACTGAGTAGAAAGTTTTAAACTCAGTAACTCGGACTCAGTTAAATATTTAAAACTCAGTAACTGTAACTCAAAAAAATGTTTAAACTGAGTATACCGAATTCAGCCAAAGATAAATAAACTCAGCAAAATGAACTCAATTTTGGCAATGAAATGAAACTCTGAAAACCGAATTTAGTAAACTGAAGGCAGTTAATTGCTTTAAATTTCGTAAACCGAGTTGGGTTATTTTTTTAAAATTCGGTAAAATGGACTTAATTAAACTAAAACGAACGTCGTCTCCGCCAACCAAACTCAGTTAAGTGTTTAAAAGCCAATAAACCGAAGGAACTTTTAACATTTCTCAATACTATAAATATTTGATATCCTGCAGGGCTTCCATTGTTAAGAGTCTCTATGCAAAATGTGTCTGACAGAAATCAATGCCTTTTCGAATTTGATTAACAAGTGCTTTCAATACCAACATCAGACTGACAGGTAAATTTCCTGAGGGGAATGAGTTGGTCATCGAACTTTAATCAGGAAGCACTAACCCATTTATCAATGGCAACACAGAGTTTACTTTAGTTTCATAATGTGTGTCTTTCGAGAATTCAGAATCAACCTTTATAAACTGGTATTTAAAGTTTTTAAAGTTTAACTATCTGGGAAGCGTCTTGACAGAGGACGGTAAGTGGGACACTGAGATCGGTAGATGTATTGGGATGGCAAAGACATATTCCAAAAGCTGGGCAGAGCACTGCGAGACAGGAGGATTTCTTTGGTAACAAAGAAAAGTATACTGAAGTGTTACGGGATATATGTCCTTCATTACGGCACCGAATGTTGGACGATGTCCTCAAAGATGAAGAAGTGACTTGAGACGACAGAGATGTGGTTCTACAGAAGGATGCTAAGGATACATTGGATCGAGCGTGTGAGCAACGATGAGGTCTGAGATAGTTTGCAAACTAGGAGGAGGCTTATACTTAATATCAGAAAGAAGTTTCTGGGATACATAATGAGGAAGGAGGGTCTGGAGAATCTGATATTCAGAATAGAGGGGAAAAGAGAGAAGAGAAAACAACGCGTGAAATATCTGGCGGGCTTAAACAAGTGGATGACAGAACGTGGTCTAGGGAAGTAAGCAGAAGGAAGGTTGTTGAGAGCTGAAAAGGAGAGAGGGAGGTGGAGAGCCATTTATCGCCTACGTCCTGAAAGGACATGGCACATAAAAAGAAAGAAAGGCGGGCCTGGAGAATCTGATACTCACGGGTCGAATAGAGGGAAAAAGAGACAAGGGAAAATAATGCGTGACATATCTGGCGGGCTTAAGCAAGTGGATGACAGAACGTGGTCTAGGGAAGGAAGCAGAGGGAAGGAATTTGTTGAGAGCTGAAAAGGTTAGAGGGAGGTGGAGAGAAAGATCGCCCACGTCCTAAAATGACAAAGTACATAAAAAGAAAAAGAATTTAAATTCGCCATTGGTTAAAAAATAATAAAATATATAACTTTTAAACTACGCAGTTTTGCGTCTGTTTTTTTTTATCATTTTTAAAACTATTTCATACATGCATCTTTTTCTTAAACCATAATGCTTCATGTTGGCAGTATTCCTACAAAATCTATTTGAACTTCATATGAATAAAGTTTAACAGATAAATTTATATTCAACACATTTATTTATTTATTCCTAAATTTATATTCAATAATTTTTTACTAACCGTCCAGTTTTCATTATAGCATTTTTTTTTTATATAAGCTCAGTTCGGCATCGTCTGTGAGAAAAAGAACGCCATGACGCAATTTAATCTGTCAGAAAATTGGAAACCGTTTGCTATACTCATTGGCATTTCCGCCGGAAGCTGCAATACGTACGTTTCAGTGTGTTTGGAGGTCAATCTGAGGACAGTGAAGAGGATTCGGAAAGAGTTGGATGAGTGTAATGGTGATTACGAAGATCTTTGTAGTGATTACTAGTGATGGCGTCATTATGCCTCCATTTTTATTCCCACAAGGAACCCGGAGTCACACATCAAGTTCATTCAAGAGGTAGTTCTGTCCTGGGTCAACAGGATGGCAGCGGGAATATCCTATATCTAGCAACAGGACTCTGCATTTAGTTACACATGCAGGAGACTCCCTGCTGTGGCTGTTAGACAATTACTTCGACCCCATCATCACTTACATCTGCCACCTAACTCCCCAGAACGAAGCTCCTTTTATCACCAAAGATGAACTGGAGGCAAGGATTATGGCCGTATTCACTAACTTACTGAAGGAGGCTGTCCAGAACAGTTGCAGGAGATGCCGAAGTCTTCTGGAGGCTGTGGTTGAAGCCAACGGCTATTTTATTGAATAAATTCACTTTTTGTATTTTATGATATTTTTGGGTAAATATATCTCTTAAAATGTGATGTCAGTGTTATTTTCATTTTTGCGTCATTTAGACGACAATTTATCCGTCGCACCCTGTATATATACGCGGTGTCCATAATGTCGGGATACATAGTAAATTTCATTAACTATATTTTAGAATTATATATATATATATATATATATATATATATATATATATATACACAGACACATATATATATGTGTGTGTGTGTGTGTATATATATATATATATATATATATATATATATATATATATATACAAGTTTAGGATTGGTATATACGGAGTGAAATCCAATAACCAACAATTAATATTCTTTAAAGAGTGCTCAATACAGAGTAGAGCAGATATAATTATTTATTTGAATATTACAACATAAATATGTTATAAAATCACGACAAAAGTAGCCATTTTGTTTCAACACTTATTGTGTCTTGTCAAGTGATGATATAGAATATAGAATTATTATTCTATATTCTATATCATCACTTGACAAGACACAATAAGTGTCGTGATTTTATAACATATTTATGTTGTAATATTCAAATAAATAATTATATATATATATACATATACACACACACACACACACACACACACATATATATATATATTCATTAATAAATACGTATTTTATACACTGACCTGAAAAATACGTGTAATAAACAAAACTTAAACTATTTGATTACTTTTTAATTTCCTCTTTAATCATTTTGCATACTTTTATGTATTTCTGTTTAACTAGATACATTATAATAATATTCAGTACTCCAATTACGTACACTACTTGCTTAAAAACATTAACTTCGCAAAATATCTTGATCTACTGATTTTTAGCCTGACGAATTCTTTGTCATCTAAGGTAACATTCGAGTGTGGTAAGAAAATAACCTTTGGGACCTATCGTCACTAAGTACCTGCCTATGACCACCCCCTGCCAGACAGTGTTAGTTATTGCCAACGATGTCTATTCCTGTGTCAATTCAAAGTTTAGGCAAATACGTCGCCTGCTATTAATTTTCTTCTACATCATTGAATCGACCGAAAAGAAGTTGTCGACTAAGTCTGCTTTAAACAACGCAAAAATAAAGCCGCATTGAAAGTGCATTCGTTTTGTCAGGGTACGTGTCTGGATAATTTTAGCCCAATACATGACTCAGGCGCTGGATTTAGACAGAACAAATATTGGTAAACTGTCTCGTTCATATTAGGCACTAGTTGACCACGGAGATGTTCAGGTAACAAGTTAAACTGATGGCGGGAGGCTAAGTAACACTTCGGGAACGTTTAAAATTAGCTTAATTTCAAGTCTTTTCAAAAATGTTACGACAGTCAATGTGGAAAAGATTGTTTGGGCGCCTGGCCAGAATGAAATGAACTGTTCTTGCAGAATGATATACTTGTAAACTTATGAAGAAACATCGTCTTATGTAAATATAATATATAAAATGGCGCATTAGGGAATTCTTGTGGCAATAAAACAAAGTTAAATTTATACAAAGAATAATTATACATTTGTTCCTCGTCGTTTGGTACAAATCTGCGTAACATGCTCGTGGCAATCATCAGGCACAGATTGAAAACTGGCCGTTGTAATATTTCAATTTTATGACCTCGTGTTAAGATGGTTGAGCTGTGGGTTTATTCATGGTTAAAATAAATATATTGCTAAAAATGAACTGAATACAGAAAACGAATTCATGACAGAAAAATTAATTAATTAATTAATTAATATATATAAGACATATATATATAATATATATATATATATAATATATATATATATATATATATATATATATATATATATATATGTATGTATATATATATATTAATTAATTTTTCTGTCGTATTCGTTTTCTGTATTCAGTTCATTTTTAGCAATATATTTATTTTAACAATGAATAATCCCCCCACACAAACATATATATATATATATATATATATATATATATATATATATATATATATATATATATATATATAAATTAAAATGTATGTGATTGTGTGTGTGTGTGCGTGTGTGCGTCCAAGCAATTCCTCCTTTCCCACTGGTCTGATTTCAATGATTCGAAAGCGCTAGAAAAGTTAGGTACAGCGAATGATTTTCGTTGATCTCAGATTCAGGTTTAACTATACTTTTTACCTCCACAAATTAAACATGGTTTTCTGGAGTAAGATAAAGGAGAAGGTGTACTCAATGCAAGTCACAGATGCAACACACTTGATTGAACGCATAAAGAGTGAATATGCTAAAACTGATGGCCATGTGGAGTTATTGCATTGAGTTCACATGAATCATACAAAGCACATCAACATTTGCATCACAAAATGGAAATCATATTAAAGATGTTATTTGTTAATATTCGAAATCAATAAAATATTGTGGAACATATATTAGAACTGGTGGACATTTGCATTCATCAGTTTTGGATGTCAACTCGTTTGAGGTGAGGATTACTACACTGAATGAAATTACCAGGCTCCTCAGTTTTATTAATTTAGTTTATGCATTATAAAACTGGAAAGAACGATCGATCTGTGTGTCAAGACTTCACAGAATTGTCTTTTCTTGGAGGCGACAGAACTCTGGCCAGAACCGTCACTTGTAGCGACTACGTGGAAAATTCCGTCGGGCTGGATTGTCACAGTTAGATCCAGTTGAAGTTATTACTATCACACTGATTTCGAGATTACTTGAAAAAGTCTCCTTTATTTATTCAAGAAAATTTTATCCATGGATATCTCGCTACGAGATCATAAATAAAGAGCCAGATATTTTCGGTAACCGTTATGGAATTTGACCCTGTGTCGTTACTGATCCTGGGAATATATCAATAACCCCGGGCTTAGAATGTTTTTTTTAAAATAATGTATGAGATGTTTTAGTGTACTTTGAACAAATTTGTTACGTTGAATCTAAAAATGACGTATATTTTTCCGCCATTAGCTTTACTTGTCTTGCTCCAGAATACGTATACAAATAAACATAATTGGATTAAGCCACTCAAATGGGAAGAAAAGAATCAAATACTCATTAGAATCTGAAGTACAATCTTTAAGTGGAGTAAAGCACGAACTCTGGAATAATAAAGAAATATAGCACAGAAGTGAATAAAATCGAATATTGAGAGGAATGTTTATTCATAGGAATAACATTTGCTTATTTGATTTTCGTTAATACATAGGCGATTTAAATTACTGCAATATTCATTTGTTATTTTGTTCCACCTTCCGTGATACCGTTCTTCCATAATATTAATGTCCTCATGGAATTTATCACCTTGCTCCTAACTAAAATCACTCAAATTAGTATAGATATCACTGACAAACTCAAGTTTCTATAACGTTATCCGTTGAAGATTAGCCAACCAGACACGTTAGACTTGCATATATACCTCGTCTGTTTGTATGTAATATAAGAGCAATATGGAGTTAGGCTACACAAAATACTGGCAGGTTACGTTACCTAAGTAAACACTTGAATACGAGATGCACGCCACGATTTACATTTAATATTATAATATATTGATTTCGACAAGAATAAAAAGCTCATAAAATATTTAAAAATAAAAGAATGAACTCTTCTGAAAAACCCAATAAATTAAAATGTATTATTTTAACCAGTTACTTTATCGCAACTACAACTGAAAATAATGTATGTAAACCCTGAAAAAACAATAATCTAAAACCTGAAAAATATGAAAACTGAAATTGCCAGAAGAATACATAGGAGAAACGTCAAGGAATTTAAATAAAATATTATCTGAACAGAAAAGCGATCTTTTATAAAAGAACAATTTCAGTGTACAGGTTTCTCAACTTGAATGAAAAGCGTCACATGAAAATTTTTGTCGATTCATAGAACTGAGTTAGGCTGCACAAGATACTGGTAAACATGACATCTATATGAAAAACACCCTACCATATAACTTTGCATGCAGTGATACTAGAATGATAGTCTGAGTGATGGCATATTTTGAGGGATAAATGGGACATACATGTCATGAAATAGAACATTTCTCTAGTATCTGTCTAAATTTCTGAGATGAGGTATTATGTACATTATTTACATTATTCGGACTATTGTACCCATGTTTGTCACCATATTTATTACAACGTTTCGGCCTTTCAGTATCTGTCTATACTTCTGAGATGAGGTATTATGTACATTATTTACATTATTCGGACTATTGCCCCCATCTTTGTCGTCATATTTATTACAACGTTTCGGCCGCTGTACGTTTCGTCCTTCTTCAGTTGGTTGGAATGTCGAACTGAACCATTTATTTCGTTCACTGGGGTAGACTGTTCTAGTTCCACGTGCCATGTTTAATGGATGTCAGTTATCAGTTATCTTCTGTTAATTTCCCTCTGAAAGATCTCTACTGCCTTAGCCGAGTATTGAACTCACACGCTTTGGGTCCTGTCACTGGATCTAACTAACGCCTTTATCCACTGTGCCATGTGTCCTTGGCACTTGGAACTAGAACAGTCTACCCCAGTGAGCGAAATAAAGGGTTCAGTTCGACATTCCAACCGCCTGAAGAAGGCCGGAGCATACAATGGCTGAAACGTTGTAATAAATATGGCGACAAAGATGGGGACAATAGTCCGAATAATGTAAATAATGAACATTTGTCTATATTTACCCCCCCCCCCAAAAAAAAAACAGATATCTGTGAAGCAATACAATATTCAAAATTGTTTTAAGCATTTCACCCCAAGCAAAGCGGAAGTGCCACTAGCACTAAGGGTTTACAGAGAGTGAGAGCAATAGTAAAGAGGGGTGTTTGAGATATAGAGAAGGACGGTAATCAGGATCAAGGCATCAGATGCCAGACTAGTGGCACGCTTAAATTCATGCAGAAGGGGTACCAGTGAATGTAGCTCCTCACAGCAGTTGTCATGAAATTACTTGTAGAAAACACAGGGGGAAGCTACATCACGTATGCGAGAAAGTGACAGTAGACGAGATGCTAGATCAGGACCTATCATATTGCATATCCATCTCTGGATTTTTTCGATGACCTCGTGATGAACAGGGAGGCACCAGACCATATGTGGCAACAGTATTCAATGCAAAGATGACCGGTAGATTTGAAGGATGGACCCAGGCGAGAAAAATCTTCTGGCAAATTTCCTTGCGGTAAATGAAGCTATCGATTCAATGTAGTTGTTCCACCTCAGCCAGTGAAATTACAGTTGAAATGGAAGAAAACATCACACGCTCAGCTGTTAAAAGATTGATGAAGGTCACAGAATATCAATGAGTACATATTCCCATGAAAAATAATAAAATAAAAAATTATTAAGTACATGATATATATACAGGGTGTATCACCAATACAAACTTTGGGGTGGGTATCTCAGACCAGAACTACGGCAAAAGTCTATATGTTCGCAAATCCTTTGTTTTTGAGTTATTGAAGAAAGTTTACGGTAGATGCCACAGTGTTACCATTATAAATAAATTATACAGGGTGTCCATAAAGTTCGTGTGCACTTTAAAAAAATTATAACTTTATTTGTATTTGAGACGTGAATAAACGGTAGTGCCATCCGCATAAGTACCTACCCAGGAACTGCTGGCATCAGTACAATCATTGATGAAGATCATAAGCAGCGTCGGACCCAGATAGAGCTTGGGAGACACCCACGTTCGTGTGAAAGCATCTGGAATGGAGCCCATTCACTACCATTTCATAGGAATGAGTAGATTTAATCAAATAATCGTCCTGTAGTAACGTAGCCCTGAAGCTTGCTTAGACGATCAGCATGCCAAACCCTGTCAAACGACTTTGAGATATCTAGAGGCACATTTCGAGCTTCGCCGTTATCCAGCGTTTGATATACCTATTCAGTGTTGGCCGTAAGCACATCAGCGGTAGACCGGGCAAAACGGAATAAATATTTTTTGTCAGAGAGTAGGTCATGAAAGGTCAAATGCTTAACCACTTCAGCATTGATTAAAACCTCGAATACTTTGCCGAAAAGCAGTAAGAGACGAATCGGGTGATAGATGGGTCAGAAAGTCCTCCAGAGTTCTAAAAAAAACAGGAACTACAGAGAAGGACTTCCAACAAGTTGAATAGTTGGAAGCAGCGAGCCAATAGTTGTAGAGTTTGGAGAGAACTGGCACCAGCTCGGGAAAACAATTCTTTAGGACGACGGCTGAGATCCCGTCACCCGTACTTGTCTAATTTAGAAATGATGTCCGAGACCAATGATGGGGTTATGCGTTATAACTCAGTAGAGCATCAGTTCTGGGCGGGGTTAATCAGTTTTGGGTATTCCAAATGAGTCGAGTATTGAATTGGAAGAGAATTTCCGTGCAAAGCATTCAACCTTATCTGCTGTAGAAGTCAGGACTTCAACTTTGTACAGAACAATATACTGCTCTTATTGCTGTTTAAAATGCAATCTGATTGGTTGATTATGCCCCCGGAATGTCAGGCATAGCGATTTTTGAGCCATAAATTGATGATCATAATATGTTGATGTCGATAGTTGGAAGTATCATAGTTCAGTGAACGTGGCTAATGACAGAAAAGAGTTAAATAGTTCATGGCATCAAAGTGTCAAGTGTCAGGGATTCAGTTTTATTGGACCTTAGTAGTAAAACGTCTAATGCACAAGGTTTAAATATGTGTTTGTGTGTGTGTAGAAATATATACTTATACTTTGTTGGAAATTGTGGAGAGAGGTAATGTGACGTCAAGAAAAAACGACAATAGTCTCAATAAGGATGATGCTGATGGTAAAAACAGCAAGAATTGTACATGAGCGCCTATGTGTATATAAATTATATAATGGCTCAGTAAATAACAAGGTGAATCTATCTATCTATCTATCTATCTATCTATCTATCTATCTATAAATTTCTATCTATCTATAAATTTCTATCTCTCTCCATATATATATATATATAATTATATATATATATATATATATATATATATATATATATATATATATATATATATATATATATATATATATATATATATATCGCAAAAATGAAGATTATACTGACATCTCATGTTGACAGATACATTTACCAAAATTACCCCAAAATATCTTAAAATACTAAAGACTTAATTTATGAAGCAAAATCGCGATTTCAGAAACTCCTGTAACTCTTTGGTACGGTCTCTTTGTTTAAGTTGTAAATGCTACCATAATCCTTGCCTTCAGTTTATCTTTAGTGTTAAAAGGAGTTTCGTTGGTCTCTCGCTCAACTGCGACCCACATATAATAATCAAGGGAGTTGCAGTCTGGGGAGATAGGTGGTCAGATGTAAGGAGTGATGTGGTCGCAGAAATTGTCTGACAGACATGACTGGTTTCTCCTGCTTGTGTGGCATGGTGCAGAGTACTGTTGCCAGATATGGGGTCTTCCAGGAACCATCACCTTGACCCAGAGCAGCAATGCTTCCTTTCTTATCACCCTGATCAGAGTGAGTCTTCTGAGTTGCCTCACATTTGGAATCACCATTACTCTCATGCAACACTTACCGAATCCTCTGCACTGTCCTCAGATTGACACTCAAAGACTCTGAAATGTTCGTATTGGACATTCCGCAGCATATATATATATATGTAAGATGTGTATATATATATATATATATATATATATATATATATATATATATATATATATATATATATATATATATATATATATATATAATATATATAAAAAAAATTGCATATATATATATATATGCAATTTTTTTTATATATATTATTTATATATTATATATGCGCGGTACTTATTGGAAAGCGGTCAATATCAGTGATAGAGCTAACATATTTAGTTGGATTGATGTGAGTTTGTCACCCTGGGTTACACGCTCTGTGTGATCGTCAGACAAACTGATTAATTTTTAAATTTGGGATTTATTTATAGTTGCTTATATCGGTGTTTTATGGTAGTCTGAGAAAAAACACCCTCAGCCATAAAACAACGATATTTTTTTTCAACCCCAAGCAAGGCGGAAAGCCACTAGCACGTAAGGGCTTACAGAGAGTTGGAGCGAGAGCAAATAGGAGTGATAGAGGACAGGATGAAGAGAAGGATAGGGGATAGGTTAAGGCATCTGGAGACGTCGATTGACGTTACATTTGAATAGTTGGAGATTATAGCTATCAGGGAAACAGGAAAAGCGGAGGGAGTTCCAGAGGTGAGAAGTGCGAGACATGAAGCTATTGGAGTAGAAGAGACGGCTACATTTAATAGTTTTAACAGTGAAAGAGTAAGAGCGAGATACCAGCCTAGTTGAACGCTTAAATTCATGAAGTCTGGGAACCAGCGAAAGCAGTTCATCGGAGCAGTTACCATGAAAGTATTTGTAAAAAAGACAGAGGGAGACGACGGCACGCTGTGAGAGAGCGACTGCAGACGAGATGCCAGATGAGGGCCAATTACCTTGACCTTGAGACTATTAGAAGGGGCTCCACACCATATATGGCAGCAATACTCCATGCAAGGGGGAATGGTTGATTTACAGATTTGAATGATTGACTCCGGCGAGAAAAATTTCCTGGCGCGGCATAGGGAGCCAACTTTCCTTGCGGTGGACGAAGCTATTTGCTCAATTTATTCGTTCCATCTCAGGTCAGCGGACAATGTGAGACCGAGCACTCGCAGAGAGGTGCTCTCGTAAAGTTGAGCGTCAGACATTCTAATGGGAGGCAGGGATGGTTCTCTCTGGTGAGTAATAGAGAGCAGTTTTGTTTTAGAGGCATTAAAGTTAACCAGCCAATTCCTGCCCCAGTCCACAACCGATTGGAGGTCCTTTTCAAGACAAACGGCCAGGTTAGTTTTGTCGGCGACGCTAGATTTGTTTTTGAGGCAGGAGTAAATAGTAGTGTCGTCCGCATAGATGCCTACTTGTGAACGTATGACATCAGGAAGATCGTTAATGAAGATAAAGAATAGAGTAGGGCCTAGGAAAGGGCCTTGGGAACACCTGCGTTCGTGGGATAGGAGCTGTAGGAGAATCCGTTAAGAACGACCTTCAATGTACGGTTTGACAGGAATGATTGTATTAAGTCGAACAATCGGCGTGAAATTCCATAACACTAGAGCTTGCGAAGAAGGCCGGCATGTCAAACCCTATCAAACGCTTTGGAGATATCAAGAGAGACGGCACGAGCTTCTCCGTTATGATGAAATAAATGCAAAATTTCAAAAATTAATCAGTTTGTCTGACGGTCGTTGAAAGCGTGAAACCCAGGGTCACAAACTCACACCACTCTCTCTCTCTCTCTCTCTCTCTCTCTCTCTTTATATATATATATATATATATATATATATATATATATATATACGGTTGTACAAACAGAAAAATAAAACATGTAATTTATAGAGATGGTGCCATAGCTGAAAATACTATGATGTTCGCTAGGACCAGAAATTGAAATTGTTATAAGACAGACAGAGAATGCTCCAGCAGGTCTGCAGTCTTTAATGAAAACCAAAGCGAACTTCCGATTAAAAATAATAGTGGTCACGCCATACGGTCTATCGCAGTGATACTCCACATATATAAGCGCAGTAAGTCTTTGAAAACACTTGGATAAATCTATCGCTACGATGTTTGTGTCCTGCATTATTTCACTAAAAAAAGGAATGAGTCACATTTTCATCTGCGATTCTCTTGAAAAGCAACAGAAACCATCCATTGTTTGAAAAGCACGATCCCAGGCGATGAAAATAGATTGTTTACAGCAATTTAGAACGAAGAAAGTCCTGAAAGAAACAAATTAAGTTATCGTTGATTATTCTAAAATTCCGTCTGTATCCGAAGAAACTGATACTGTATATGTAGTGGGATCTGGACATTGTGTATTAGGAAAACCTTTCGCAAAATTACAAGTGGAATTCATTCAGATTCTATCCCCAATTTGGACCCATTAAAGGCAGCAGTCGATGAAAATTGCCCGGAGTTGGCCAATTAGAAAGGTGTCATCTTCTATCAGGACACGTTGCTCTACCGGGAGATCGCGTCTTCAAACATCCCTGTTCTTCCTCGCGGGTGATGTAACTGATTGCTTTTGTACATCTGACAAGAGTGGAAGATGTATTGAATGGAATAATCTTACAGTATGTTGTTATCTTACTGCCTACAAACTTATAAGTCCCTGAAAACCATACCAAAGGTTGACCCAAGTGAGTGAAATTGGGTAGACGGACCCCTGGGAAGCTGTTGCTGGTTGTGCTAGCACGCAGTTACATAACATCGTGACCGAGGCTGTGAGCGTGCTGACTTTGTTCAGACTGTAGATTAAGCAAGAATACGCGAACTCTCCCAGAAACTGTAACTAAGGTCTGCTCAGCATAGTTGCAGTATAAACCACAGGTGGGGGTCTGTGGGTGTTGAACAAACACAAATATACTTGAGCAGGCGTCTGCAACGGGGATTAGCTATCCGCCCTAATAGACGGGTGTCTTCAGATTCGAGTGGCTACGCCATTTAGATTTTTATATTTAGGCAAGGAAAATTGGTTCTCTGTGTCACGGCAGAACCGTTTTTACGCCTGAGTCCATCCTACAAGTCTATCATTTGACTTTGCATTGAATACGGCTGCCATATATGATCTGGTCCCCCCCTGTTCATTTCGAGGTCCTCGAGAAATCCAGAGACGGATATACAATATGATAGGTCCTGATTTGACATCTCGTCTACAGACACTTTCTCACAGACGTGATGTGGTCTCCTTCTGTCTTTTCTACAAATAATTTCATGGCAACTGATGTGACGAGCTACTTTCACTGGTACCCCAACTGCATGAATTTAAGCGTGCTACTAGGCTGGCATCTAGGTCCATCCCTTTCATCGTCGAAGCAGTTAAATTTACCCGCTTCTTCTACTCCATCAGCTTCTTTTATCGCACTTCCCGACAGTGGGACTACCTTCCGCTTATTTGCTTCCCTGATAAGTATAATCTTAAAATATTCAAATGTAATATCAATCGAGATCATCTTATACCTTGATCCTGATACCCGTCCTTCCATATATCTTTTCCTCAAACACCACGCTTTATTCTTGCTCTCAATCACTAACCCCTTGTGTGCTAGTGGCACTCTCGCCTTGCTCGGGGTGAAATGCTTTTAAAAAAGAAGACAAAAGATAAACTTCAAATATACTTTTCCAAGTGAATTGCCTCTTGAGATTATATCTTAAGTAATTTTGTGTTTGTTATTGGTCCAACTTTTATATAATTAAATTTCTTTAATGAATGCTCTCGATTCAGTTGTCTCATTTTGCTGGTATTACCTTCTGATAATGAAAGGGATATATTGTTCTCGTTCTCTGCTTTGGAGTCGAAATCTTTAATTTTTTCCGGAGTAGACAAGCAATTATCGGCTTCGATTCACGCCCTAAATCAATTTCGAATCAATTTTTTCATTCTTTATCAAGTCTCTGATACCGTACCGAAAAACGGCTTTGTCTTCGCTAGAGTTCCGGCATTGATAAACTTTATGTCAATGAATAAGTTTGCTTTGAAAAAAAAAAGAATTAAAAAATCAGGTTTAATGTTTAAGTGCACAAAACAAACTCACATAGTCATGTTTATTCAAACATATAAAATAGATAAAAGAATTTAATTGGATCGAAAACGTAGCAGGTTATAGCTATCTATTCTTTTTTATTATCTATCTATCTATCTATACCTCTAGCTTGATAGGGAGATATTAGCTGCATTTTGAGTAGGAGATTTTCACCCTTTAAAGTTCAATGTATGTTACTATTATCTACCAATGACTAAAATTATGTTATTAGTTATAAGTCAATAAAATAATCTAGGAAAGATACGTATTATAGATTTATAAAAAATATCGTATTAATTATATTTTTCTACCTCCAATCCATTCAAGCCGACCGCCTCAAATATGAGACGGTGGGCATTAATGTATTAAGTGCATTGACAAGCAATAAGATTATATCCGAAAATGAATATGCATTTCGCGGAATTATTTTTAATCGTTACGTTTCGGGCTTCTTCATGTTCCGATGTAATATAAGATTCTTCTGACACACGAATTATAATTTTGAGCTCCTACTGATGAGCGAATACATTAAAAAGTTCTAATGATCTACAAGAATAAATGGCTAAAGATACGAAAATTCTTCCAGAAATTCTTCATAAAATCTAATTTTTCCTTGACACTCAATGGTTGAATTTCCAAAATATTTTTGTCTTTCTCTGGACGTTTCGCTAAATCCTCTACATTATACAGCTTCCCTTCTTTCGAGAGACAAAAAAGATTTTTATTAAGGTAAGTCGATTAATTGATTTTTTAAGGTTTATCAACCTTTGTGGATTATTTAAAGCTGGAACGTATTTTCTCTTTTGATTGTAAGAATATTTTTTTCATTGAGAGTTGGGTAAATATTGCATTAATAATTTTTTTGAGATAAAAATGATTTTTCCAGATAAAATTCCTGTATTTAATCCATAGCTCGGAGGTATGAAAGATAAAAAAAATCATGGCGATAAAGTGATGTAAGGGGTTAACTAAGAATAACGGAAAATAGAGTGACAGAAACTGACTAGAATGGACTTTAAATAGGATCAAGCTCCAAAGAGAAACTTGAAGTAAATTGACATAGCATTTATAACTTTTATAGATTATAGTTGGCCGGAATGCAAGATACTGGTAGAGATATCAACAGGCGAGAAGTTCAAGAGAAAGAATATTAGATTGGAACTCATTACAAAGGGTTAATGAAATCGTACTGCCAATTTAGTGCTATTCATGAAGTCGATTTATCAAAGAGAAAAGCTTATCAAGCCAATTAATATTGTAGAAAAACACATGGAATCTACTCTACAATGGTGAAAATGTAATTGAAGATGATATGCCAGATCGGGACCGACAATATTGCAAAGGCTTCTTTGGATTATGTCTAGAATATGAACAAACAACAGATCAGATGTGGCAACAATATTCTATGCACAGACGAATGGCAGACCTATAGCGTTTATGTAATTAACAGTTCAAAACCGGCTCTCACAAATTCATGTGTTTAGATGCTGGAAATAATCTTGAACTCTACCATTCACCATCCATACTTCGAAAGGAATAAAAATGACCTGACATTTTTTTAAGCGTTTCACCCCAAGCAAGGCGGGAAGCCACTATCACGCAAGGGGTTACAGAAAGTTGGAGAGAGAGCAAATAGGAATGATAGAGGAAAGGATGAAGAGAAGGATAGTGGATAGATCAAGGCAACTGGAGATGTCGATAGACATTACATTTGAATAGTTGGAGATTATAGCTATCAGGGAAACAGGAAAAAGGGATGGAGTTCCACAGGCGAGAGGTGCGAGACATGAAGCTATTGGAGTAAAGAGACGACTACATTTAACAGTTTCGACAGTGAAAGGGTGTAAGCGAGATGCCAGCTTAAATTCATGAAGTCTGGGAACCAGCGAAAGCAGCTCCTCGGAGCAGTTACAATGAAAGTATTTGTAAAAAAGACAGGGAGACGACGGCACGCCTGTGAGAGGGCGTTTGCAGACGAGATGCCAGATCCGGGTCAATTACATTGCATATCCGTTTCTGGATCTTATCAAGAACCTCGAGACAAACATAAGGTGCACCAGACCATATATGGCAGCAATACTCCATGCAAGGGCGAATGGTTGATTTGTAGATTTGAAGGATCGACTCCGGCGAGAAAAATTTCCTGGCGCGGCACAGGGAGCCAACTTTCCTTGCGGTGGACGAAGCTATTGACTCAATGTATTTGTTTCATCTCAGGTCAGCAGTCAACGCGAGGCCGAGTAGTCGCAAAGAGGTGCTCTCGAGTTGTTGAGCGTCAGACGTTCCAATGGGGGCCTGGTGTGTTTCTCTGTGATGAGTAATAGAGAGCAGCTTGAAAAAACATTTTAACACATCCGATTGGATATTTATAAATTTCTACTTATCATTAAACGGCTTGTTTGACACTATGTGAAACACGCAAAAAACTTTTTACGGTTTAAGTTTTTTTATTAAGTTCAAACATTTAGGTTGGTTTAATGAAAAAAAAACGGATTTTAAAATGTGCATGGTACTTTTACTAATATATAACTACATTTAAGTATATAGAACTTCATTTACTAATACATAATTACATCTGATAGCTACAAGCTTCAAGTATTTAAATGCAGTGTCAATCGCCATCTTCTATCTTCTTGAAATCCAGTTTGTCCTTTGTCCTTTCGTCAATCCTCCCTATATTCTATCTTTTCTCACGCTTAACTGTGCTATCTGAGGTGAAACTGCCCAAATCTCACCTTTCATCTTTGAAAGATTTCAAAAGCACTTCGCGGCCTTGTGAGTGATGAATTGTTTTCAACTTTGCAACTACAAATGAAACACTGCTAGACTCTCACTACTTTTTCGTCATTTTCACGGCAAATACTAGATTGGCATCTAGATTCCACCCTGAAAATAGTATATAGTCCTTGCATGAAGACAAATGATGAGAAAAAAGCGAAATGTTGTATAGTTACACGAAATTCAAAATTATAAAAGAAGCTCTTGCGAAGGCCTCTTTTCGAATAATAGTAACTTCGTCTCTTTTTTTTTTTTTGATTAAGTGTGTGCTTTCGTTTTCCACGTCGACAATTTGGGAAAGTTCTCAGAATATATCTGTAGAGAAGACAAACTGAATGAACTAGACAATCGGAGAATAGTATTTAGTCCTTGCCAAGTGTACATAAGTAGTCAAAACTTTGAAACCTAGGTTCAATTTGCATAGAAAAGTGAGTTCTTGATGCTATTAGGCTGAGGAGGAACCTTGGAAATTTTGAAAAGTACCCGAAAACCATTGCAGGAGTTGACCAAAGACATCTGAGTGAAAGTAGGTAGAGAGAACTGTTTGAAAGTCATCAATGTTTATGACCGAGGGTTGTTGAAAACTTGCGCTGTTCAAAGTGTCGATCAACTAAAATTCATTCAATATAGTTGCAACAGAGACCGCGCGTAAGCTCGTTGAAACGAAAGATGGATTCAGTGAGCGTTGAACCATCATGTATGTCCAAGAGTAGGAGCCAGCAACAGGGATCGGTTCAACGTCCTAGCAGCTGGGTCTACTCGGAAAACGAGTAACCTGCCATGTATATACATATGTATGCCTACTGTTTACGGACATATAAATGTTCAAACACCGGTTTTCGTACGATCACCGAAGGTAAGCAACGTCGAGTCTGATTAGTACCTGGATGGATAACCGCTTGTGAATACCAGATGCTGTAACCTTCGATGTTCGGCTGGTGTAATGGGTAAACATTTTCTGATTCAAGTGGGGTTCGTAATATCTTGTTATGCGCAAGTACCCTTGGGAAATTTATGACCCCGTCTTTCTCCACCCACAGCTATGGGTTAATTAGTATGAATTGTATCAGTAAATCATTATTATCTCCTAAAAAGATTATTATAATCTAAATCTATTTTCTGGTTTTAAATAACCTGCAAACGGTTGATAGGCCGTAAAAAACAAATCAATAAAAAATTCATGCGTATATATATATATATATATGAATTCAAGCGTCCTACGAGGCTGGCATTCCGTTCCCACAATTTCACTGTCGAAACTGTTAAATGTAGACGTCTCTTCTACTCCAATAGCTTCATATCTCGCACCTCTCGCCTGTGGAACTCCCTTCCTCATTTCTGTTTCCCTGATGACTATGATCTCCAACTATTCAAGTGTAACGTCAATCGACATCTCCAGTTGCCTTGATCTATCCTTCTCCACATCCTTTCCTCAAACACTCCTATCTGCTCTCACTCTAAATCCTCTGTAACCTCTTGCGTGCTAGTGGCTTCCAGCCTTGCCTGGGGTGAAAAGCTTAATATATATATATATATATATATATATATATATATATATATATATATATATATGCAGACACGCGGGCAAGCACAAACAACACACATGAATGTGTTTATCATTGGATATGCTAAAGTTTTGGAGAATTTTCGAGTACCTATGTCTGTTCCTTGAGGTGAAATGTCATGTCGTATTCTTATATAACAATTCTTTCTGTTCATTCGAAGTAAATCACGTTGAATAACTGCTTCCTCGGTAGTTTTGCCCTGGTAACCTTGTCTTGTCATCCATTGTTAATGAGTTCGATTTTGCTTGATGAGGCAATATTCTCCAAACTAAACTAAGTTTCCTAAATACATATAGTCTAAATATAATTTCAGTGACTATGTCGTCTATTACGCCAAAACCGAGGAGTCTTGTCTGAAGACTCTGTAGACTAGGCTTTCAATTGTCAAACTCAAAAGTTGTTTCTTTCAATCGATGAGACGAACCTCTTTTCATGCGACCAATAATATTTTGACTCTATTATCGAAGCAAGCGTGGTTTCTTTTTCCTGCTGAGAGGATATATTATTTTCCACTAACGTCTATGGTCTTCATTCTTTCAGCCTTTCGCGTCTTCTTGTTTAAATAAAAATAGCTATTCTTTGTCATCACGTTTAAGAGATTCTATCACCACAGATTGTATAGATGTGCGGGTGGTGCAATAGTTGATTCAAATGAGAATTCTATTCGGGTTCGTTATTTTTATTTACGCACAAATAACCTTGGGGATGATATGAATTAATCTCCCTCAGCTATGTGCTACATAGCAGAATTTGTATCTGGAAGAAATATTGTTCTTCTCAGAATGTGTTAATACAATATACATTCATAAAAAAAATATTCTTACAATCTAAAATGTTTTGGGTTTAAATATCCCTCAAAGGGTTGATATGCTGTAAAATGCAAATCAACATCAAAATTTGACGCGGTAAATCTAGCCAAAAACAAGAATATCCTTCACAACAAAAATAAATAAATAAATAAAAATAAAATCGTTATCGTGCGATATACCGAAGATACATCTTACTAAGAGAACTAGAATTGTTAGGGGCTATACGGTCCCTTATTCTATCATCAAACAAATATTTAGCCACTTCGAGGACCCGTTTACAATTATTACGTGCAGAGATAAATACATGTCTGATGTGATCGGAAGTGTCATGCTGGTATAGCCGGAAAATGTTATTCCCTTGTGCTATAGCGGCTGAACAGAAAGGTGTGTTTTTATAAAATTTGTTTGCGGAAAGCTAATACCAAATGTTTTCGTTTTAACGTTAAAATTGTAAATCGTAGAAAATGAAAAACATGTTCTTCATTTGGCGTTCTTTTATTACCGCAAATGAAAAATGTTTTCAGAGACAGAAAATAAAATGTACCATACTTGAGATTATTACCAGTAGGTTGTTCATTAGGGCCAGATGAGTATAATCTCGGCCAATGTTGTGGCAGGCCTGCAGGTTTTGATGGTAACCATATCGAACCGCTAATTAAAAGTAATCCAGGGCACACTACATGGAACATAGCAACGATACTTCGTATATCTCCGTTTGAAAACATGTAGAGACATGAGTCATTATGATTCAGAGCTTCACGGTTTAACAGAAGAAAAGTGAATGGAATTAAGTCTGTGATTTTCTGTTCAAACGTAACAAAAATCCACGCGTTTTTTTTTAAAAGGACGATCGTAGTTAATGAAAAAGTGATTGTAGTTAATAATTTAGAGTCAAAGAGATAAAAAGGTAATAAGAAAATTAAACACGCCTTTTACCAATACAATGGACCATCTTCTACCACTTGTAGCGATATAAACACTCGGCTGCTATCTTGCTAAAGACCTATCTGCAACGCTTCAAAGAAATCGCCTTGACAATTACAGTAGCTTTGAACAAGTGATCGTACACATGAACATATTTCATATTTTTATTTGTAACATATTAAATTAACAAAACGGGAATATATCTACTGTATCAGATTGTATACTAAAAATTTATGCAAATAAAACTAAATAATATTCCATGGTTAAGAAAATATAGCAATATTTAAATTTTTAGGGGCTAAAAAATGATCGTACAGCAGAACAAAAACAAGTTTTCTTCATTTAATATTTTGTAGCAAAGCCTTTATTAATTTCAACACCAACCAATCTCTTCCTGTAGTCTTTAATTAACGATTCGTACACTTTAGTAGGTATTTTGTCCCATTCTTCCTGAGTAATTGTCTTCAGGTTTTTGATGCTTGTTGAACCTCAATCACAGATCTTATTTTTCAAAAACCGCCATAAATTCTCTATTGGATTGAAATTCAGCAACTGACTGGGCCATTGTAAGATGTTAACGTTGTTATTAGCAAGCCAATTCTGCGTACTCTTAGCAGTATGCTTGGGATCATTGTCCCGCTGGAAGATCCAATCAGGAGGAAGCCCAAGATTCTCTACAGAAAGCGATAATTTTCCGCTTAGGATTTTGGTGATATTTTTCTGCATTCATTCTACCGTCTATAATTGCTAGTATGCCAACACCTCGCATCGAAAAGCATCCACAAACCATGATACTACCCCTACCAAATTTGCTTCGCCGTCTTTCCGCCATACATGATTCATGGAATTGCTTCCAAACAAATCAAGTTTACTCTCATCTGTCCAAAGAACTCTTTCCCAATAAGAATTTTCCTTATCTTTATGCTCTGTCGCAAATTTCAACCTGGCATCTCTATGCCGTTTCAGAAGGAGTGATGTCTTTCTTGGGGAGCGCAACTATATATCGTCTCTGCGTAGTTCATTACTAATCGTTGGCTTAGTTACGTTAACTCCTGACAAACTCAGATCATTCTGAAGGTCTTGTCTGATGGCCACTGGATTATTTCGTAATGTGGGAGAGATCTTCCTGTGAGCCCCGGGTCTGCCTTTGTTCTCAACAGTATTACGTCTTTTAAATCTTGCAATAAATGAACCAATTGTTGGAAAAAGGTATGTTCGTGTCACTGGAGATGTTTCTGTAAATTTTTCCATTGTTCCATAGATTAATAATTAGCTCTTTTTTTAGCAGAAGTCATTTCCTTACGTCTAGCCATTATTAGAACCTTTATCAGTGAACAGTGACTACAGAATGATCCAATTTTGAACTGAATGTTGCAATAGAGTTACTAAGAATATTCTAGAACAGTTTAGAATCTTCTACTTTGAAGTACAACCAAAATCTACCGTATTATAATGCAAAAATTGATACTGTACGAACGCTTTTTCCACTATTCGAAATATAAAAAATTGCATAACTATCACTTATCGATGAATTTCTAATTTCAAATTGCAGATTCTGATTCTATGCCCGAAAATACATATATAACATTGCTATTCGAGGTTTTCATTCGCTATAAGTGAGAATAACAAGCATTTGTTTGCTGTCCGATCATTTATTGAACCCCACTGTATCTGTCTTTGTAAAGTAGTTCAGCTTAATGGAATGGACCCCCAAGAATCAGGTCAAACGATTCTGAGAAATAAGGTGACGCTATGTTCTTGATGAATGACTTTTTTAGATAAAGATGACAGTTGTTCAGTGTTCTCTATAAGACAATGGCCCCTACAGGAGAGACACACCGTAAGACACAGACAGGGGCAGAAGACTAATATGATGCCACCAGAAACTAAACTAGCCTCACCTCTGCCTTGCTCGTCTACAGCAGAAGGTTTTCAGCCAGAATAAAATTTGCCGACAGCTACATCGTCTCATGTTTTTATTTTCGGGGGCAATGATCTGTCCAAAGAGTTATATATAAGTCACTAAAGTTTGACTGGAAGAAACTGACACCTTGATAATGAACCTGGTGTCTGGTCTGAGCTGCGATGCTACAACTATGGCCCTCAGCATTCGGAGGTAAGGGTATAATCTGTTGGGATAAGAAGGACATTGTACCATATATTAAGGACTCCTTCCAAAAGATCAAAAATTGAATTCCGACAAGAACCTTTCCGAGTTAAATCGATTAAAAGCAACAATCGACGAAAATCGTCTCAAAATTACAGTTCAGGATGGCGTTGTCTTCATCGGGACAACACCAGACCTCAAATCCTATTACTGACCAGGATTAAATTAGAATGTTCTATTGCATCCGTCGTTCTCACCTGATATTTAATGACCATTCATTTCGATCCAAAAAAAAAATCTTAACTGAAAGAACATTAGTTCTTTGGCAACTTGTAAAAACTACTTAGACCAATTCAGCACTCAGAAAGATGCCAAGTTCTAGAAAGATGCCAAGTTCCAGAAAGTTGGTAAAGTTCGTGGAATAAAATGCTATATAAGTGACTGAATAAATCTGTGTTCAAATATTTAAAGATTTTCATTGTAATTTACTTAGAATTTCGACGATCTTTTGCGACGCCCCAATGAGATAAAGTTTATTTTTGTCCATCGATTATTAAAAAAGAATTATTATTTAAAACAAGATTTCACTCAATTAAAGGGAGAAAGAATAAGACTAGTGATTTGAAAGAAAATGTAAAATATTCTAAAATTCTATTAAATCTGAAAATCATTAAGAAAACGTTTTCTTCTTTAAATTATAATAAAGCAATATTTTGCTTTAATTTTAGTTTATGTTTTTCCGATTTAGTTCATAATTTCGAGCGCATCAATTGTTCTTATAATTAAACCTATTTGAATTCACGAAGGAATTTTCTTTTAAAACCTATTTAGGATATAGTGACGTTTTAGGGGAAAGAAAACATTTCTATTATTTTGTTTACAAAGAAAGGTTTTAATAAATGTGTTCAATGTAATTCTATATTAAATTTTGATAATTTAAAAAAGATTCCATTGATATTTACATGATGCATACATTAGGTGTTCAGATACTTTCTCTGTCGAATTTTAATTGTTAATTTATTCAATAAATGAAGGAAACATCAAGGTCAATTGCCACTACCTTCCTGGATGGCCTCAAATAAATTTTAGATGAAAAATCTCTCATAGAAATCTCATTCCAAAATATCGCTGAATGAAGTTTTTTACGCAGTTTATACATACATACATACATGCATACATACATACATATATATATATATATATATATATATATATATATATATATATATATAAATAAAAAGAAAGAACAGTATGATACATAATCCGGTGGTCTTTTTGATATTTTTTTATTTTTATTTTTACAAAACAGTGCTCAATGTAAATTTACAGAGCATAAATATTAAACGTAACTCATAACTGATACAACAATAGTTAATAAAAATGAACACGCTACCGCCCCTGTCTAAATGATTGGATTTCTCTGTATCCTTGGAAACAGGAAATTATGAAGTTGTATGTGCGTTTAAAACTCAGTCAATTTAAAAATAAGTTAGATGAAACGGAATTAATGCTTTTAATTTAATTATATAATTAAATTTAAAGATTTTAGCTTCTATTTTTCAAACATTGTTATTACTGTCTAGCGAAAAAAACATAATTTAAATCAGTTAATTTATTATATATATATATATATATATATATATATATATATATATATATATATATATATATATATATATTAACTTAAAAAAAACTTAAGTTAAAAATAACTCACTCAGAAGGAAAATTTATAGAACATTAGCCAAATATTAATCTACGCCCAGGCCTTTTCCCTATTTCACCTTTCTTAACAAAATTACTGCTCTCACAAACAAACGTACACAACAATATCGTAAAATCAAAAGAAAAAGGTTGAATCAGCCAACACAGATATAATGATAATATTCTCCACACATGACATTAACTGACGTTATTTTCAGTTAACAATATGAAAATAGCGTTCCCTACATTCCAGTTGCTAAGAACACTCTGTCTTTTGTTTTTATTAATTTCCTTGTTTAATTAAATTCTTTTCGTTTTTTGCTTTCAGAAAGTCCACATTGGACGAAACGCGTCAGCATTTATTAGTGTTTTCCTATTGTCATTTATATTTATAAAGATTGTCTTATCTACAGGTTAACTCTGGGAATATTTTCATATATATATATATATATATATATATATATATATATATATATATATATATATATATATATAAATTTTGACTAAAATATTGACCCTGAAGATGAACAATGATGTTCGAAAGCGCTAGGTCATCGTATGGACAATACATATTTCGAAACTATTTTCAAATAAAAAGTCTCATTAGAGAATATGAGAAAATTCAAAAGAAAATATGTAAGACTATGTTGTCTTTAACATTTAACACTACATGTTTGAAAGAAAAGTTGCTGCCGAATTACACACACACACACACACACACACACACATATATATATATATATATATATATATATATATATATATATATATATATATATATATATATAAATAAATAAACAGATAAAAGTGTATATAACACCATAATAATTCTGGGCACAAATTATGTTTTAAATTCTACGTCACGGTATAATATATGACATCGTAATATAGCCAAATTGTTCAATATAATTTCCTTTTGAAGCAAATGAAGTTCGACAAACGTTAATACTGTTTATCATAAACAGAGCATTTACTTGAATATGTGTTTCTATATAAATAACGTAAAACAATAAAATATGTATCATTTTTACATACGTGTGTGCGTACATAAATAATTATATTTTTATAAACCATATATATATATATATATATATATATATATATATATATATATATATATATATATATATATATATATATGGACGGACACTTGATTATCTTGGCTAGTTAATAATGATTTGACTCTTTGTGAATGGGAAGACATGTCTACACAAATACGTGGATGAATATATTTATATACTCGTAAATCACTTTTCTAAAAACTCATCAGATATTCAAATATATTTAAATTTTTTATGGGTATTAAATTGTATTTTTCTTATTCATTCCAATTGTTTCTCATCATTTTTAATGGGGACACACTGTTAGGGAACAGTAGCGTGGTATTTTTCTGTTTTTATTTTTTTCTGTCGATCTCAGTTTTCAGTTTTGAGGGGTTGGCCGTATTTTCAATGTGACTACTTAACTACAAGCAAAAATAAAGACAGACATATATATATACATATATATATATATATATATATATATATATATATATATATATATATATATATATATATATATAGAGAGAGAGAGAGAGAGAGAGAGAGAGAGAAAAGAATATATTCGACAAGTGTTTTTACCTGAACACTTTGGTCAGATGAATGACTTGATCAGATTTCAGGAAAAAAGGAGTTTCGTAACTGACATTCACAATGGGACACAACGAAGTTTAGTTCTGCTAAACATTTCCTATGCATATGACAATAAAATCAGGAATGGTTGGCAGCTGCAGAAAACTGCGAATAATGTCAAATAGTTTTTTATAACCCAACCTCAATATATTAAATTAGTTTTGGATAGGTGTGGTGGCTGAGATAGTTGTGTATCCCCTCTGTAGCTACTATCCAATGCTCACTAAGTATATTTAAGCAGACAAGTCTTTTTCACTTAGAATATTGACGCAACATAATCTTCCACCTCATGATAATGGTAATGATAATATTAACCGTTTCTATACAAAGAAGCACTTGTATATATTTCTGAGATGAGGTCTTGTAACTATTTACACTATTTACATTGTTCGGACTGTTGTCCTCATCTTTATTGCCATATTCACCTTCAATATTTGTCTCTATTTCTGAGATGAGGTATTGTAACTATTTACATTATTTACATTGTTCGGACTGTTGTCCTCACCTTTATTGACATTTTCACGACGTTTCGGCCAGTTGTACAACGCTGCTTTCTTCAGGTGATATATTAGTTGGAATTTCAAAGTGAAATGTCATCAATAAAAATGAGAACAACAGCCCGAACAATGTAAATAAGGAAACATTTGGCATTCATTAAGAGAGCAGTCAGTACTTCTGGCGGTTGAAATTTATAAAATCTTTCTCTTAAAACCAAGTTTTGGGAAAATGGTTTTCCCAGGTCAAGTAGCTGTTGTTGGTTTTTCCACTATTGATGGAAGTTACCTTGCTAATATTTTATTCCTAATAGTGTGGAATTATTATTTAATTTTTTTTCTTTTCAAGTTACATGTACCATCCATTTTAGTTGTTACTGCTGTTGATATTCTTCAGTTGATATCGTTTCTTTTATTTGGTGCAGTTCTTTGTTTGGGATTCTGTAGCTCCAGTCCACAATGTTCAAAGAAATATGGTCTTTGCCAAGACCCACGGAGGTCACTCGCTCAAAGTCATTTTAACCATTGATTTGAGAAAGCAGTTGCTTCATTTCGTTGATTTTATTTTACGGTTTATCAACCTCAGTGGATTATTTAATGCCGACAAGATTTTTAGAGTATATGAATAGAATATGGATTCTTTATAAGAAGTTAGTTTATAGATCCGGTTTCATAGAAGTATTTTTTTAGAAATTTATTTCGTTATTTTTACTATAAAAAACTATTTTTATACTTTCATAATGTTTGGAATCCCTGTTTTGTGTTAACTATTTGCTGATAGCTGGGACACACAACAGGTGGTAACACTCCGGGTTAAGGTGGACCTGGGAAGAACAGCAATTAAGAGGTGATTCCACTCTCCTCAAACTTCCCGATAAGAGGCGTTAATGCCGGATGTAGTTTATCGTCATACCCAGGACGAGAAAGCGGTTGTGTACAGCTGACAATTTGGATATTTCTGAACGGGCTTGACGTTATGCATGACATCCAATTGATCTTGATCTCATGAGGCTATGAATTGAGTTTTCAGGTTACTGTTTTGGTTTTGGAGATAGTTTTATTGTTTTACAAAACTACCTCAACGAAGTCTATTTCATGTTCAGCTTCCCTTTTCTCTTTTTTTTTAAGCTTATCACCCCAAGCAAGGCTGAAAGCCACTAGCACGCAAGGGGTTACAGAAGGTTTGGAGGAAGAACAGATAGGAGTGGTAAAGGAGAGGATGTGGAGAAAGATAGTGGATCGATCAAGGCAAGGGGGTTACAGAAGATTTGGAGCGAGAGCAGATAGGAATGAAAGATGAAAGGATGTGGAGAAGGGAAGTGGATAGATCAAGGCAGCTGGAGATGTCGATTGACGTTACACTTAAATAGTTGGAGATTATATTTGTCAGGGAAACAGGAATAAGGAAGGGAGTTCCACAGGCGAGATGTGCGAGACATGAAGCTATTGGAGTAGAAGAGACGTCTACATCTAACAGTTTCAACGGTGAAGGGGTGGGAACGAGATGCCAGCCTCGTAGGACGTTTAAATTCATGAGGCCTAGGAACCAGCGATAGCAGCTCTTCGGGGCAATTACCGTGAAAGTATTTGTAAAAAAGACAGAGCGAGGAAACGTCGCGTCTGTGAGAGAGCGACTGCAGACGAGATGACAGATCAGGGCCAATTACAGTGCCTATCCGTCTCTGGATCTTATCAAGAACCCTGAGGCAAACAGCAGGGGCTCCAGACCATATATAGCAGCAAAGGGCGAATGGTCGATTTATAGATTTGGAGGATCGATTCCGGGGAGAAAAATTTCCTGGCTTATATTAAATTTGTTTTCACTGATCCATCCGCCGAAGTATATGAAGTGTTTAGTATTTACTAATTCCACATCTTGTATTTTAAGGATGAATTCAGGGTAGATACCCTCCCTGTTTTCATTCCAATTCCAGATCATATCTTTTGGAAGGATTATTTTGTGTCATATATTTTTGAACACTTGGTAGAGGAGGTTGACTTTTTGTAGAAGTTGCTTTTCATTTTTTTAAGCCCTGTACTATGTTAATTTAAATTTAGTAAATATCTGTAAAAATAAATTATTTTTATGCAAGTTAAGATTAATTTTTATTGGGCTGAAAAAGATTTAACGACAGAAAATTCACTGATATTAAAAAATAATTATTTTAGTAATTTCTAAAATACGATGCTATATTTTTTTCATTTTAATTTCAGAATGCGAAAACTGGGTTAAAGACAAGTTTCCCGCCAATAAAAAAGCACCGATGTTTGATATCAAAGTAGTTTACAAGAAGGGTGAACTGAAAATTTAAAAAAGCACTTTTTATTCATGTTTCTTTGGAAATCAGTAATACCGTGTGATTATTTTAAAAATAACATTTATAGGGCAATAAAGAAAATACGGATAAGAATCTCATGTAGAGTTTAATTTTCCATTTACGTACTGTTTTCAAAATGTGATTATACTCTCAACAATATAAGCTTATTTCCCCCCCGACCGTCTTTCTTCTGCATGTCCTGTGAGTGTTAAATTCTTTGAGCTATCTTTCCTTATTCCCAGAACATTCAAATAATGGGGATGACATTTTAAACTGCGTATAAAATCTTTAAAATTCCTTTAGACTAATTAATATATTCGTTTATTAGTCTCGTCAAGCATAAAAACTGTTCTGCGCGTGATATCACTTACTCGATTCACATCTTATTACTCCAAGAAAAAAATACAATAAAAATTAAACAGAGCTTGACTTTAATAATACTTGTTTCATTTGATTCTGGCTCAGTATACATGCTCCATTATTACATGAATTATTACAGACTATATATATTTTACTATTAAATTCATATTCTATTTTATATTTTGTAATATGTGTAATAATTAAAACAATTATTCACGTATGAATGATTAATCATGGAACTCTTAGACTACATCCGATAAGTCTTGTAAACTTTTTGATACAATAATTATTGCTCAAGATAACTATTGACCACATTAATGGCAGAAATTCTATTCACCTTTAAATAGATTGAATCATATAGTTTTATTTTCATAATTAGGCGCGTCACTCTTATTTTTTTAATATTATTTTAATTTTATTTCCTTTGATTTCTGTTGTGTACTCATTTTCCCGGGTCCTGACCAGTGACCTAAGTTCAGAAATGTCGTCATGATATTTCCACTGAGCACTTTTGAAAAAAAAAATCACATATATTTTGCATAGAAATAGCCCTTCGTAAGATGTGGGCTATACTCGTGAGAACAAATATTTGTATTTCTTTAAGGTATGACATACCAGGAATGGTCATCAATAACTCTATTGAAATCTTTTCCAATCAGTTCGAGGGCTCCAAATTAACAGGTATTGTTGATGTTTTCATGTTCCACATTTTTGAGATTTTGATTTCAAGGTCCTTGTATTTAGATAGCTTTTTTTAGGAACCTCAGAGATACATTGCAGCCTACAGGGACTGCCATATGAATAAGGAGGTAATTTTTATCTTTGCGGTATCAAAGCACAATGTCTGCGTGATTAGCTTTGATTGTTCTGTTTATGCTTATTGTTAAGTCTCCTAAAATTGTTAGAGGTCTTATCTATGTAACCGGGACTGGGCGGTGTTCATAAAAATTTCTTTCAGTTTCGTTTTGGTAGAAGTTTTAGACTTTCCAGTGCAGATTCTGTCATGCCGGGGTTTATATTCAGTGGGTGCCAATACCGTGCAACCTGATACAAGATAATCAATTGTTTCTCGATATTTATCACAGAATCTGCATTTGCAGCTAACAGACTATCCTAATATATTTGATCTCATCTTCAGACACATTGTCTGGATAACTGCAGGTTATGTCACGGGCAGATTATTCGGTTCTACTTCCTGGGAGATTATTATTTCTTATCTCATTTATTTTATTGCTGACCTCATCATCTGTCATATTTTTTATTTCTACTCTAATCTCTTTATTTATTTATTTATTTATTTATTATTTTCTTTGATTTTAATGATATTTTTCACTGATAATTTTTGTAAAAAAAAAGTAAGATCACTCATTTTACAAGGATAAAGCTCTTCGTAATGTGTGAACTGTACTTGTAAGAATAAGATTTTTTACTTCTTTAATGCTTGGGCTACCAGGGGTCCCTTCAATGAGTCTATCGAAACCTTTTCTAATGAAGCCGGGGGCCTCAACTGCAACTGGAATTATTGTTTTTTGAGATTTACACTTAAAGGTACTTGTATTTTATAGTATTACTATTATTATTATTTCATATATATACACATATATACATGCATTCGGTTGTGTGTGTGTGTGTGTGTGAGTGTGTGTGTGTGTGTGTGTGTGTGTATGTGTGTGTGTGTGTGTGTACGTTTGTGTCTTTGAGTGTGTATGTGTCAGTGAGGCGTGGGGAGGTGAGAGTATTGATATTATTAACGGCGCGTGGGAGTAGAATTTGAAATTCTGGCTTCAACAGTTGGAATTCACTTCGCAATTTGGCCCTGGGAAAGGAAGGAATTTAATTTTCCTTGTCGCCCACTTGCCAAAGCGACCTACAACCATTTCATCTCGGTAAGGCAGTCCAGTCTAGGCGTTTGACAACATCTCTACTCCTTAAAATATTAACACTTCTTACACCCGGGAATCTGCAGAATTAAGCAACATTATATATATATATATATATATATATATATATATATATATATATATATATATATGTATAATGACCAATTTTATTTCAGGTTAAATGGTAATAATGACATTCAACAACAAAAAATACGCAAATGCCTCCGCACTATATAAGTTTATTGGGGTATCAAGAGAGATTGCTACACACGGTATTTATTCTGTCCCACCACTAGGACGAGATGTGACACAAGGTCTATTTTACGTGGGGACTCGAGCGCATACGCCTGCGATAGGAACAAAAATTTCCCTCAGCTCCTCAAATGTCGGTTGCGCTGGCCTCAGTGCGAGCACCGATCCCTCCCTCTGGTGCGATGTGAGGGCGCGGCTTAGGGCATCTATTCCCCAGGGCTGGGCACCTCTCACTATTAATACAAGTCCTATTAATTTGGGGGATAATACTAATTTATTGATACAAGTCCTAATAATTTTGAGTATAATGCTAGTCTATTGATATAAGTCCTATTAATTTTTAGGATAATACTAATGTATTGATACAAGTCCTATTAATTTTGGGGATAATATTAATCTATTGATACAAGTCATATTAATTTTGGTGATAATACTAATCTATTGATAAAAGTCCTATTAATTTTAGGGATAATACTAATCCACTACTCTTCTCAGATTTCCAATTCCGAGCTATTATACATTACACCACCTGCAATTCGAAGCTTGCAACACCTGAGCGGTTACCTATCTAGGTAATATCTAGGCTCAACGTTGTTTAACTTCGATGCTCGTAAGAGAACCGGCGTTTCAACTTGATGTGTCTGTAATCGTGTTTCCAACAATGTGGTTCCGTATTTTGATAAGCACAAATGTTAAGTATATCTGTTTACTTTCCGCGATGAAAATTTTTTTTTATGAATTTTAAGACTTAAGGCATTTATTTCTTTCACCCGATGAAGCTGTCTCCTTTTTTAAGCATCACGTTAATTTGTAGATCAGGTTGGTTAGATAAATGGAGAGAGACAGAGAGATATAGGGAAAATAGATAGGGAGAGAGTGGGGGAGAGAGAGAGGGCGATATGGTGTGAAATTGAGAAGGAAAGAGAGAGAGTGAGAGAAGGGATGAGAGAGATGGAGGGAGAGAGAGGAAGAGAGATGGAGGGAGAGAGGAAGTGAAAGAGAAAGTAAAAGAGACAGAGAAAGGGAGAGAGAGAGGAAGGGAGATAGTGCGGGAGGAGGGAGAGATTGAGCGGGAGAGAGAGGAAGAGAGAGAAGGAGAGATAGAGGGAGGGAAGGGAGAGGGAGAAAAGAAAAAGGGAGAGGGGGAAAAGATAAAGAGAGAGGGAGAGAGAGCGGGAGAGAGAGAGCGGGAAAATGAGCAGGAGAAAGAGAGAGAGGTAGAGCGGGAGAGAGAGGAAGGGAGAGAGAGGGCGGGAAAGAGAGCAGTAGAAAGAAAGTGAGAGGTAGAGCGGGAGAGAGAGGAAGGGAGAGAGAGAGAGGAAAGGAGATAGTGCGGGAGGAGGGAGAGATTGAGCGGGAGAGAGAGAAGGAGAGATAGAAGGAGGGAAAGAGAGAGGGAGAAAAGAAAAAGGGAGGGGGGAAGATAAAGAGAGAAGGAGAGATAGAGCGAGGGAAAGAGAGAGGGAGAAAAGAAAAAGGGAGGGGGAAGATAAAGAGAGAAGGAGAGATAGAGCGAGGGAAAGAGAGAGGGAGAAAAGAAAAAGGGAGGGGGGAAGATAAAGAGAGAAGGAGAGAGAGCGAAGAGAAAAAGAGCGGGAGAAAGAGAGAGAGAGGTAGACCGGGAGAGAGAGGAAGGGAGAGAGAGAGAGGGCGGGAAAGAGAGCAGGAGAAAGAATAGTGAGAGGTAAATCGGGAAAGAGAGGAAGGGAGAGCGGGTGAGAGAGCGAGGGAAAGAGAGAGGGAGACAGACAGAGAGACGTAGAGAGGTACAGAGAAAAAGAGAGAGATAGTGTGTGAGAGAGAAAGAGAGAGTAAGAACGAGAGAAAGAGACACTCCGTTTTCGGTATAATTTGTCAAAAAGTCAGTGCATTTATACGACTGCATCGTGTGAGTTGGCATTGTAAAATTACTCTTTTTCCTTCTTTGCATCGCGTTCTTTCAGAATATGAGCGATAACATTTCTCCACATATTCGTTTCCTATGTAGATTTTAGTAACTTTGGATTTTTTACATTCTTCTCAAGCACCGTTCCGTCATCCATTCATAGGTAGAGGGTCCCCTGACTCTGCATGTATCTTTTGTCTTCGCTACGAATTGTCAGTGTCAAATTCTTCAACATACATTCCTCATTATGTGTCCAAGAAAGTTCCGCTCTCTCCTTCTAAGTTTACGCTTTCTTTTTGTTTTCATTTTTCGACTTCGTCTCTTACGCTCTGCTTACAACATTCCCATTATCCTTCTGTAGAAACACATTTGTGCTGCCTCCAGTTTCCATTTTTGGATAAGATTGTCCAGCTTACATGGCCATATAGATGGATTTATATTCCATAGCAGTTCAACACTCTTGTTGTTTCTAACAAAATATTCCTGTCTCTTAATACTTTGCTTAGCTTTTGAAAAGCATCTTTTGTTATTCCAATTAATCTTAGGATTCCGATGAAAATTTTCCATCCATTGTTAAAACATTTCACATATATTTAAACACTTGTACTTGAGAGATTCTGATATCTCTAATTCGTATTTTGGATCTTGGGCTGTCCCACTGGCTAACGACAGTACATTCTATATATATTTTACAGTTGATAGTCAGTCCTTTCGTCTCGTTTTCCTTAACTACCTTGTCGTGGAGATTCTGTAGTTTTCCCTCTGTGTCTGCCATCAGCACCGTGTCACCTGTGTATTGTTAACACTGTACCCAGTTATAATTAATTAAAAAAGAGAATCTGCATTGAGGGACTTGTAGACCCGACACAAGTTAGGTAGAATAGTGGTCTATTTTTCTTTGGTAAAGTCATTTTAACTTAGCTTATAAATGTTTTCTCTTTGGTCTTTTCCTTCAATCATCTCAGCTTTCTGTTTAACTAATCCTTCTTTTTTCCACGTCAGATTACAAAATGTAAAGATCCCTGGCTTTGTTATATTTTGCTGTCTTACTATCCACATTTCCTTTTGACTGTTTAACTTAGTATTCCGCTATATTAAGTTGTTGTAGGGATTCATACTAACACGTGTTTGTAAATTGCTATGGGAAGATGAAAATTTTATTGGTCAGGCCTAGAACTTTTCGGAGTATATATATATATATATATATATATATATATATATATATATATATATATATATATATATCTATATATATATATATATAAAGAAGACATAAACTAGACTCGATATAGCGCTGCTACTCACTCAGTTCCGTTCACCAATACCCATCCGCGTACAGAGAGAATCCCGTGGTACAGTTGGTATGACGTTCGCGTTGTATTGAAGCGATGCGGGTTCAATTCTCGGTAGTGGATGTGCAAAGGTGATGAGTCCCAGATAGGACGAAACGGCCGTCCAGTGCATTCTGCATTCTGTTGTGGTTTCTAAGCTCGACGAATTACTATAATATATATATATATATATATATATATGTATTATAATAAATAGAAAGAACAGTAAGATATATAATCCGGTGTTCTTATTTTTATTTTTACAAAACAGTGCTCAATGCAAATTTACAGAGCATAAATATTATAAATTAACTGATTTAAAATATGGTTTCTTCGCTACACAGGAATGACCATGTTTCAAAAACCGAAGCTCAAAACTTAAAATTTAATTATAGAATTAAATTAAAAGCATTAGTTCTGTTTCAGTAACTAATTCTTTTATTTTAATTCTATAATTAAATTTGAAGTTTTTAGTATCGGTTTTTGAAACATGGTTATTCCTATGTAGCGAGGAAACCATATTTTGAATCAGTTAATTTATAATATATATATATATATATATATATATATATATATATATATATATATATATATATATATATATATATATATATATATGAATTTAACCCGAGGACGGAAGATAGATATTAGTCCGCCTCCGCTTAGGATATGTAGCAAGACATCTGCTGAATCGAGCGGCTCAGTTTTTTCCCCACCCCATTCAGATATGGGTTTATTCAGAACATTAAAAGAGAGTTTTTCCTGATTGACAGATTAAAGATTTTACAATAAGGAGCAAATAATTTTCGGCGAACGAGACTAGCGAAGTTTATCATTGCAATGTCTAGCATTTTCTTCAGCTCCAATTGTCGGGCTTGTTCCTTACTTTTAGAGGTTACCGTATTCTTACGCATTTCACTTGATAACTGAAGAATGAATTGACGGAAACGTCGTAATATTCAAAGAAGAAAAGTGACCATCTGAACAATCATCAAGGGATACGATGATATCTAAATTTATATATATCAGAGCAATATTGGGCAACTGAATTACAAACCAGTAATTCTCTATGTAAGGCGGTTCTCCACTTTTAAAGAACTTTCTCAAACTAAAATAATGTTCTTATTGATAGAATTATATATATGTATTCATAGGTGCGGAAATATATATATAAAAAAAAACATTGATTATTTGTATTCACTGAGAAGAATAAAAATGTCATAGATGGTAAATTTTAAGTTTGCAAATTTTCTGGTTTCTGTCTCTCAAAAGGATGTATATATATATATATTTATATGTGACTTTCTGAAGACGCATAAAAATATACCTATATATTGTTCCATCAATGAGGACATTATTTTAGTCTAATGAATCATATATATATATATATATATATATATATATATATATAAAAATATATAAAATAATATATATATATATATTAAAAAATTATATAACATGTTTCGTCCATCAAACTAGGACTTCATCAGACTAAAATAATGTTCTCATTTATGGAACTATATATAGGTATATTTTATGCGTCTACAGAAAGACACTTATATATATATATATATATATATATATATATATATATATATATATATATATATATATATATACAGTACTGTCTGTGAATGACATAATTTAGCTCTTGAAAATACATTTCAATTGAGCACTGTTGAGTGATAAGCTAATTCTATAAACAACAGCCACCTGCACTAATGCAAATCTCTTCAGTAAAATGAATGGAGCACTTTGGCTGATTGGCATTTGTTTACATTTGTAAAAACAATACGCTAGATTTAGTTGTGTAACTTTACCGAGTGAAGATAGCTCTGGCTGACACCAAATTAGTTGTGTTACAATCCTGGCTTGAGGCATTCGGAAGTCTAGTCGCACTGAGGATCTGTGATACAGCGAAACAGTACTGTCTGTGAATGACATTATATATATATATATATATATATATATATATATATATATATGTATGTGTGTGTGTGTTTGTGTGTGTGTGTACAGTCAATGCGGAACTGAAGGCAATATACAATATTAACAGAGAAATGTCGCATTTTCTCTACTTCGATTGTTCGATTTTACAGGCCCTGAAGGGTAATGCCGCATAAAAGAAGAAAGAACGCCGCCCATTATAAAATAACAAATGGGAAGTGAGTGATAGTAACATATAAATCTCTTTAAATGGATGAAAAATCGTAATAATACCAGTAGATAAAGAAAAGCAGCCGCGGTAATGGACAAAGATATTTATTAGGAGAAAGTTGAATTCAAGATGGTAAAAACGTCTCACCTTAAATACGGGGATAAACCTTTCTTCTATTCTATAGGAAAACAAAGACCTCTGTAGGAAAAAATATAGACCATACAACAGCATAGCATATTGTAATCGACTTATGGCCTTCCAAAAATTCACGAAGACGAACCGTTGAGTTTCACAGTAAATTGACGGAGCTCAGCATTGTCTGAGTCGATTCTTAGCTGGCATTTTGAAATTACTTTCAGGTAAAACATCATCACCTGGGAAAACATTCGGCCCACGTCGTGAAACGAAGTAGGTAGGCGTTCATCTCATCATCATTGATGGTTACTTTTGATAAGATTAATATCTTTAATAAATTCGATATGAAGCTCTACGTATTCGCAGTTAGAATCTGGAGAGTACGTGAGATAAGAGAGAATAAATATCTTTGTTTTCTAAACTCTCCAAAGCCCGCATCAGGTAACATACAAACACCTCATATAAACGAAAGACAGGCTAAAACATCCTAAGATTATCCCTAGTCAAATGTACGTGAAGTCTGTTTAACTAATGAAAATCAAACAAAATGATATTTTTCCAAATCTCAATCTCTGATGCAGTTTCAATAAAAGCGAAACGTTTTAGATTTATAAACGTTTCCTATTTGTTTTTTATCCTATCATATATATATATATATATATATATATATATATATATATATATATATATATATATATATATATATATATATATATATATATATATATTTGTCATCCACAGACAGACTGTTTCGCAGCTCATCAGTGTGGCTAGACGTCCGGTTGCCTCTAGCTAGGATCGAAACCCAACTGAATTTGCGTCAGTCCGAACTTCTCCCGCTAAGCCGTCAGCGTACGGTACGGAATGAAGGTGAAATTTAGCGTGTTTATTTTTAGATTCGGATAAACACACAGTGACTGAGAGTGACTCAATTCTGTCGAAGAGTCGTGCAGTATTAGCTTAAATAGTACTGTTTACAAATTCACACCCCAAACCAGAGGGCTCAACCGAAATTAATTTTTCAGGAGCTAATATATATATATATATATATATAGTACAGCATGTCGATTCCAAATTTCCAGCGGAGTAAATTGTGTCATGGTGCACGTTTTCTCACAGAGGTTGTCAATCTGATCCTACTATATCGTGCAGTCGACAAAATCTAAAACAAACAATGCGCATGTGCGAAAGGAAACATAAAATGACGACAATTTACCCATCGCACCATATATATCTTGGAAACTCATATATATATATATATATATATATATATATATATATATATATATATATAAATATAAAAGTGAACATAGAAGTCAACACTTAGAGGCCTCTAAGGGTTGACTTCTATGTTCACCTTTATATTTACACACGCTCTATCTCTGATATTGAGCACTTTATCCCATAAATATAGCACATTTTAAGACTATATTTCTTCATATATATATAGTCGAGATCGTTACGTTCACCAAGGTACAGATACTCTTGGGAAATTCATGACCCCATCTCTTCTCAAGCGACATAAATGGACAAACTGGGTCCTATAGTCTCTGGTGTCAACCTGACTATAGGAAGGGCCACTCTAAACCGAAAACTCGAGGATGGTCTTTTGGGATCCTTGTGACATACTTTGTGCATCCTTTCTCGATATTCGGCACTCACAAAAAGTGAGGTTGGTTTACAAAAGCCTTCATCACTATAAGCAAAACATCTGTGTGCATAGTAATGGCTGTTCGTTTCTAAGAACTGAGTTGATGTACATTCATGAGTCGAAATTGACGGAAGAGTCCCTATATATATATTTATATAGATATACGTGTGAGTATGTGTGTGTGTATGTGAGTATATATATATATATATATATATATATATATATATATATATATATATATATATATATATATATATATATATATACATTTTGAATTTTCTCATTATTTAAAGTTTAAATAGTCAACGCCTAAAATACATTACGATGCTGCAGGCAAAAAATAATTTTCACTTTTCAGTTTGTAACATCCTTAAATGGAACGTAATATAAGTGAAATTTTTTGGCGTAGAAAAGTTGGTTTGTTTATTTGCAGTATCAATGACTGTTGCGAAAATATCTTCTCGTGAAAAACGTGTTAGGAAAACGTATTTCTTTCAGATGTTATGCTGGAGTAAGAAATCCAACTGAAAAACAGAAATATCCTTTTTCACATTGTCAACTCTTTCGTTATTTCTTCTCTTCAGAACATTTTTTTCACGCGGTTGGATACATAAATTAGAATGTATTATCATTTTTTTAATGAGGGAAAAATTGTCGCTTATGGTCCAAAAGAAGTACATTTTATGTACCTCCAATGTTTTCTAACTTATATATTTACGAATTTTACTCAGCCATTTTTCTTAGCCATACATGTCAGTCCTTAGACCACCTCTTCTGGTTTGATTGATTCATTCATTTTCTACAGTTTATAAATTTTCAGGCTATTTAAAGCAAGAAAAATATTTTAACATTTTAAGATGTCCTTTTTTAGATAATAATGATTTAATAATACAATTCTTACTAATTAACCCATACCTGGGGGAGAAGATGTTGATTCATAACTTCCGCAAGGATATTGTGTGAATATAACGAACCCACTGCAATTGGAATGGGACTGTCTGGTTAACAATTCCGAGCCATTATTCATTGCACCAATCGCACATCCAAGTTCACAACACGTGGTGTTTCCAAGCGGTACTGACAGGGCTCTACGTTGCTTAACTTCGATGATTGTACGGGAACCGATGTTTCAAAATGACTTGGGTGTAAGCTCTTTAAAAATACTATATCATAGGATTCAACGAGAGAAACGCTTTAAAACGTTTAGCAAAACAAAGTCTCGCGTAATAAAAGATATCGTTCGCCAACTGCCGCATTCTCGTTATAGAATTCTTTAAATAGCATCCATCTTTTATCAGATTAGATAATTGCGTAATTCCAGACACTTATTGTATTCAATCATAAATAGGACTCATCATTTCGTAAGCTGATTTTCAGAACAGGGGCCATATTGGTTTGGGATAATCAACTTGATATTATGGCCTGCAATTCATTCAAACTGTCTATGCTGTATACAATCGTTTTCGCAGATCAATGATTAAAATAATCCGAGCTAATGAACCACGTAGATTTTAGAGAGAACCATTCTTTAATAGATACCGTGGCCTGACACTCCTGAATCACAGAGATCTTTAACAAATAACAAACATCACATAACTTGAAGACATACATCAACTAAAACTGGGGTGAAAATATTGGTATCATCATACTATTTGACTTTCATATAACTTTAAACAAAAGGTTATAAAAGAATCACTGCTCGTTAAATGAATGCCTAATATTTCTATATAAGGAGACTGTTAATGTCACCGTTACTATTACCGGTGTCTTGTTAAACTTTATAACTGCGTCGTGAGTACAATCCTCACTGGGTATCCCATAAAAAATTCGACATTAAATAAGTTAAGAAAAGTTGACATGTTGTAAACATTCAAAACAGGCGGAGGAGACTATTTTCATTAGACAGGGAGGCGTAACGCAGTCTACCTTTCTACTTTCCTCTCAACAATTGATTTAAATGCGTTAGACTACATTGATGTAACAATCCGATCAGACTAAGTTGCTATTTGCCTGTTTATTTCTTTAGTTTGTTTCATTTGTTAACTTTGTCTGAATTCCTTTGGTGGAAAAGACGAATGGAGGCTACACTCAGGAATATTTTAATATTACATCCTACATTTTTGTTAGATTAACAGCCAGAGTGTATAGAGGTGTTACGTTTCAAATAACAAATCGTTACTTTTTATACAGGATATTTTATGTACAAATACATCAACGAGACATAAAATACTGTACAATACATGACAGTACTCCAGGCAAGAATAATGTATCATTCTTTCTCTTTTGTATCTGTCCTTGGATGCAATGCATGACAGTTCTCCAGGGAAGAATAATGTATCATTCTTTGACATTTGTATCTGTTCTTGAATGCAATGCATGACAGTTCTCAAGACTTGAATAATGAATCAGTCTTTCTCTTTTGTATCTGTTCTTGAAAGGAATGCATGACAGTTCTCCAGACTTTAATAATGTATCATTCGTTCTCTTTTGTCTCTGTCCATAAATGCAATACATGACAGTACTCTAGACTAGAATAATGTATCAGACTTTCTCTGTTGTATCTGTCCTTGAATGCAATATATTACAGTTCTTCAGGCTTGATTAATGTATCATTCTTTCTATTTCGTATCTGTCCTTGAATGCAAAACATGACAGTACTCCAGACAAGATAATGTATCAAGCTTTCTGTTTTGTATATGTCAATGAGTGCAATACATGACAGTTCTCCAGACTAGAATTACGTATCAAACATTTTCTTTTGTATCTGTCCTTGAATGCAAAGAATGACAGTTCTCCAGACTTGAATAATGTATCATTCATTCTCTTTTGTATCTGTCCTTGAATGCAATGCATGACAGTTCTCAAGACTTGAATAATATATCATTCTTTCTCTTTTGTATATGTCCTTGAATGCAATACATGACAGTTCTCAAGACTTAAATAATGTATCATTCTTTCTTTTTTATATCTGTCCTTGAATGCAATGCATGTCAGGTCTCAAGACTAGAATAATGTGACAATCTTTCTCCTTTATATCTGTTCTTGAATGCAATACATGACAGTTCTCAAGACTTGAATAATGTATCATTCTTCCTCTTTTGTATCAGTCCTTGAATGCAATGCATGAAAGTTCTCCACATTTGAATAAGGAATCATACTTGCTCTTTTGTATCTCCCCTTGAATGCAATGCATGACAGTTCTCCACATTAGAATAAGGTATAATCCTTCCACTTTTGTATCTGTCGTTGTATGCAATGCATGACAGTTCTCAAGACTTGAATAATATATCATTCTTTCTCATTTGTATCTGTCCTTGAATGCAATGCATGACAGTTCTCCAGACTTGTATAATGTATCATTCTTACTCTTTTGTATCTGTCCTTGAATGCAATGCATAACAGTTCTCAAGTCTAGAATATTGTATCAAACGTTCTCTTCTGTATCTGTCCTTGTGTGTCTGTTCTTGAATGCAATGCATGACAGTTCTCAAGACTTGAATAGAGTATCATTCTTTCTCTTTTGTATCTGTTCTTGAATGAAAGGCATTACAGTTCTCCAGACTTGTATAATGTATAATCCCTTCTCTTTTGCATCTGTCTTGAATGCAATACATGGCAGTTCTCAATACTTGAATAAAGTATCATTCTTTGTCTTCTGTATCTGTCCTTGAATGCAACGCATGGCAGTTCTCCACATTTGAATAAGGTATCATTCTTTCTCTTTTGTATCGGTCCTTGAATGCAATGCATGACAGTACCCCTGTCTTAAATAATATATCAATTATTCTCTTTTGTACCTGTCCATGAATGCAATACATGACAGTTCTCGAGACTTGAATAATGTATCATTCTTTCTCTTTTGTATCTGTCCTTGAATGCAATGCATGACAGTACTCGAGACTTGTATAATGTATAATTCTTTCTCTTTTGTATCTGTCCTTGAATGCAATACACGAGAGTTCTCAAGACTAGAATAATGTATCATTCTTCCTATTTTTTATCTGTCCTTGAATGCAGTATATAACAGTTCTCAAAACTAGAATAATGTATCATTCTTTCTCTTTTGTATCTGCCCTGAAATGCAATACATGACACTTCTCGAGACTTGTATAATGTATAATTCTTTGTTTTTGTATCTGTCCTTGAATGAAATACATGACAGTTCTCAAGACTAGATTAATGTATCATTCTTCCTCTTTTGTATCTGTCATTGAATGTAATACATGACAGTTCTCCAGACTTGAATAAAGTATCATTCTTTCTCTTTTGCATTTCTTCCTGATTGCAATGCATGACAGTTCTCAGGACTAGAATAATGTATCATTCTTCCTCTTTTGTATCTGACATTGAATGCAATGCATGACAGTTCTCCGCAATTGAATAAGGTATCAATCTTTCACTTTTGTATCTGTCCTTGAATGAAATAACATTTCCCCAGACAAGAATAATGTATCATTTGTTCTCTTTTGTATCTGTCCTTGAATGCAATACATGAAAGTTCTCCAGATTAGAATAATGTATCATTCTTTCTCTTTTGTATCTGTCCTTGAATGAAATGCATGACAGTTCCCAAGACAAGAATAATGTATCATACTTTCTGTTTTGTATCTGTTCTTGAATGCAATACATGACAGTTCTCAAAACTTGAATAATGCATCATTCTTTCTCTTTTGTATCTGTTCTTGAAAGCAATGCATGACAGTACTCCAGACTTGAATAATGTATCATACTTTCTCTTTTGTATCTGTTCTTGAATGCAATACATGACAATTCTCCAAACTAGAATAATGTATAAATCTTTCTCTTTTTTATCTGTCACTGAATGCACTGCGTGAGAGTTTCTCCGGAATGGAATAATATATCAATCTGTCTCTTTTGTATCTGTCATTGAATGCAATGCATGACAGGTTTCAAGACTAGAATAAGGTATCAATTTTTCACTTTTGTGTCTGTCCTTGAATGCAATACATGGCATTTCTCTAGACTTGAATAATGTATCATTCTTCCTCTTTTGTATCTGTCCTTGAATGCAATACATGACAGTTCTCCAGACTAGAATAATGTATCATTCTTCCTCTTTTGTATCTGTCCTTGAATGCAATATACGACAGTTTTCAAAACTAGATAAATGTATCATTTTTCTCTTTTGTATCTGTCCTTGAATGCAATGCATGACACTTCTCCAGACTTTAATAATGTATCATTCTTTCTCTTTTGTATCTGTTCTTTAATGAAATGCATGACAGTTCTCAAGACTTGAATAATGTATCATTCTTTCTCTTTTTTATTTGTTCTTGAATATAATGGAATGACTGACCAAGATGCTAACTGGGTCTTGAAACAATAAAATAAGTTCACTAAAGGGAGTTCCTTATAACCTGGTAATTATTTCCATGATTTCCATTCGAAAAGTGTCCTCATCTTTGTTGGTATTATCACAACGATTACACCACTACTAAACATAGGTATATCATACCCGATTTTGAAAATATCAACAACAAAAAAATGAAATATAAATATTTATTTGTAATATTTTACATGTAGGCACTTCAAAATTTGTAGTTTGATTTAACATTAATATAAATTGAAAAACATATTATTTGGGTAAAAACATCAGGTACTGAATATTCTAATTAATAATAGGAACAATTGCCCTGTGTATTTTATACGCATGGTTAGTGTTCTAGAGTTAACAAGATTATTCTTGTAGAATATGTTTAAGTTGGATTAAAGCTTTGAATTTAGTGGCAATAATTCTGAGTTCAATCGCTGAAGCCGGTAGCGCAGACACAGACTCAATGGAAACAAGGCGAGTATAAACAGAACAGTATTAAAAAGAACAAGCCGAGATATCCCTAGATATGCAAACAGAACGAGAACAATCGTAGATTGAATCTAGTGTGCGATTTAAAACTCCCAATAAGTGAAACATTGTGATACAGAAACCCAATTCTGAGGAGATTCGTCAAAATGTAAATAAAATAAATTATAATAAATCCTCTTCCGTGAATTCTTGGTTATTTTTGTTTAGTTTATACTCCAGCCTTCATAGATTTTTTTCCATATTTGCTGACGCATCAACAACAAACTCTCACTCGATGAAAGTCGTATCTAAATAATTCAAGCAGAACAAACAAGAAACTGAAAGTAAAATGAAACGTTCATTAAGTATTGAATATGTCTCTTCGCGGAGTTTCCGACGAATTCAGTGTTTGAGTACCAATGCATATCTGTGTTCGATGCACTTAGAGATGATTGAACATTGGTTAATCGAATCGACAGCATTTATACGGTATTGTTTATTTTTATTAAAAAAAAAGTACTTCCGTTTGAAAGAGGCTTTTACTTGTTTTAAAACGTTTCTGTATTTTGCCTGCGTTGCGTTTTTCTTCTGTATGGATTATTCCACGCTCGATATTGTTTTTGCTTCTTTTTTTTTTAACGAAACCTCGTTCATCCGAGATTTCGTTTCCGTGAGATTTCCTCCTTTATTTATTTATTTACTTTTGAAGAGGAAGTAACTCGGCCAGGGCCGTTACGCCTTCTCTGACGTCATCCGTTTGGAGAACGAAAGAAAAAGGAAGATCGATTCGTCCGCAAGTGATAAAATCGATTGGGATTGATGGAATGTGTATATTAAGTGTTCAGTCACATGTCTGTATGATTAAGGATGGGCGGTGAAGAATGTTTGAGGCAAAATAATATTCGGTGTGACGGCAGGATAGGCGAGAGCAATATTGAGTCTTGTGGTTATAAGGGGGTTAAAAAGTAGAAAAATGTCATCGAAATAGTAAAGAATTAAAGAAATATTATAGGACTGGCACAAGATTCCTGAGACAGTGAATAACTGGTAGGAAAATAAAATGTAAGAAATTGTTTAGTTTCTGTAAAACATTTTTCTCTATTGCTATGCGACTTCATGTTTCTGTTACACATTTTCCTCCCTCTTCTAAAAGAATTCCCAGAAAGTTCTATATGGGATAATTATAATTAAGTAATTCATCGAGTCTAGAAGAAACCTCAACAGAATGCAGAAAGCACTGGACGGCCGTTTCGTCCTACATTTGGGATTCATCAGCAGTGCGCATCCACTACCGAGAATCGAACAAGGACCGTTACGACATGACGCCAGCGTCATACCAATTGTACCAACGTGCCTCGGTGAAGAAAAGGTAAGGAATAAACCTCGGTATAGCGCTGCTTGTTCACAAATTCCGTGGTGTAACTTATCCGAGTTTATCTTACTCATCGGACTGTTTCAGTAGTATTTAGGAAGAACGGATGGATAGGAGTGCCGAGTTCGAATTCCAGTCGAATCTATTGCATTCACTTACGTGCTAATACCATTAGAAAAGGTATGAATCCTCTTCATCTCCCCACTCCCTATAAACTTGGATGGCAAATGGTCTACCTCAGAAAGAAATGGCAACCTACTGCGGGAAAAATATGCCTCGCCAGTCATGTATCGAAATAAACATGATTACGTGCTAATACTCTTGGGAAAGGTATGAATCCTCTTCATCTCCCCACTCCCAGATATGGGTAAATAGCAGGACAGACCGGGTTCTATAGCCTTGGATGGCAACTGGTCTACCTCAGAAAGAAATGGCAACCTACTGCGGGAAAAAATCTGCCTCGTCAGTCATGTATCGAAATATACATGATCGCCTAAGCGTGTATCATGCATGGTACATAACTGACTGACTAACTTTCCAGTCAAGTCCATTACATTCACTTACGTGCTAATACCTTTGCGAAAGGCATGAATCGTCTTCTTCTCTTCCCAGCTGTGGGTAAATATCAGGACAGAGAGGGTTCTGTAACTAGTCTACTGCAGAAAGAAATGGCAACCTACTGCGGAAAAATATGACTCGTCAGTCATGTATCGAAATAAACATGATCGCCTAAGCGTGTATCATGCATGTCACATAACTGACTGACTGACTCTGCCTATCATACTCCAAAAAGTAATGGATAGCGGCTCGGATTGAGAAATCTGAGAGCTGATTTCGAATTCCACTCAGGGAATCGAAATCGGGAACACGGGCGGAGAGATTTGCTAAGAGGACACGTCTCGACGCTCAGCGAAGAAAAACTATAAGGATACTTATACTGAAGTCTTTTATTTTATATATAAACAAGAAGGACACTTAAACTTAAAAATCAGAAAGCGACTTTTGAGATTTCTGGAACACATACTCAAGGAATTGGACTTGGAAATTATAAGAGGCCATAATGAAAGCTGAAGCGGCAGAAATTAGCATCGAGTTATTTAAAGAATGAGTTTTTGTAAATAAATGGTAGATGCGGACATAAAACGATGGTGAAGAGCCAAACAGGGTTTAGCGGTAAAATGAAGTGAAAATTTTAAGAGACATGATGGCCGACTTGCTGAAGTGATATGGTACTTAAAAGAAGAAAATGTTAAACTCTAAATTTCTTTTGGGACGCATTTGAACACGCACGCTACTTGGGTACTGGCTTTTTCGTGACAAGGTTTTGCCGATTAGGCAACGTCGGTTAACAGAGAAGACGCATTGAAATATAAATGCATATATTTATTACATTCTTAAAATAATTCCTGCCAACGTGTTTGTTCATATCAGTGGAATTAGTTTTTGATTTTTCATTCATTCTATATTCGACGATCGTAGAATGCCGATCTAGAAGTTCCAATAATAAATAACTGAAAAAAGACAAATGATATTTTAGCAAAACCTTATTTTTTTCCATCGGATGGAATTAGTAGGAAAAACTACCAGCAAAAATAACTGTCTCTGAGATGAGTTTTTATGATGACTTACGTTATCCACATCTTCATTGACATATTCACAACGTTTCGGCCGTTCTACGCTCCGGCCTTTATATCTATGTCTCTTTATATATCTGTCTATATCTCTGAGATGAGGTATTATGATTACTTGCATTATTTACATTATTCAGACTGTTATCCTCATCTTCATTGCCATATTCATTTATTATCTCGAAGGTGTTCAACAGAGTTTGGTATTCTGTTTGGATTGGTTTGGTTTGTTTTACGGCATATTAACCTCTATGTGTTATTTCATGCCAACAAGATTTTTTTATTGCCGGTAATATTTTTTATCTATCTATCTATCTATCTATCTATCTATCTATCTATCTATCTATCTATCTATCTATCTATCTATTTCAGTATATATGGATTTGGTTTGGTTTGTTTTACGACATATTAACCTCAATAGGTTATTTAATGCCAACAAGATTTTAAATGCTGGTAATATTTTTTTCTAAAAATAGGTTGCAGGTAATATTTTTTGTTCAAAAATCTATTTCTGGTAATATTTTTTTCAAAACGTCTATAGCTGGTAATATTTTTTTAAATGTTTAGCTAGTAATATTTTTATTTTTTTTAAATGTATTGCTGGTAATATTTTTGAAAGTAATGCTGGTAATAATATTTACTTTCACAAAGTTATTGTTGGTAATAATTTTTAACAAATATTTCAGGTACTAGAACCTATTTTTTCACTTTCATAGTATTTTGAACCCCATTTGGGGGTTAACTATTTGGCCATAGCAGGAACTCTGACAGGGACTACCAGCCCCGTCATGGTAGACCTGGGAACACAAGTAAGTAAAAGGGCGTTCCAGTCTTCTCAAAACCTCCTTGCTGTTTGACGTTGTTTATCGTCTTACCCAGGACGAGGATGTAGTTTATCGTCATACCCAGGACGGTTTTCTGGTTTTCTTCACAAACTCAAAGGCTATGGCTTCTCTTTGACTCAATGCAATAGTTCCTAACAAATCGACTAATGAATATCGCGTTGAACGGTCTCACTTCTCGATCATTTCACATGAATGTGATGTCTCTATCCTTAGACATACTCTTAGCTTCATTAACGGCCTTCCCGGTGTCATCGGTTTCCAAGTTGCTATATATGCTGGTGAGACATCTTTTTACTCCTCTCTTGATGGTAAAAGCCCTTCAGGTCTGACAATGCAAAACTGGCAGATATTCTCGAAAATTAGGCAGAGCAGGCAATGACTAGCACATTTCAACGCTTCCAAAACGAAACTGATATCTTTTCATCGTCCTAGAGAAGTATTTTTGCGTTTCATCAGCATGCCCGAGGCTTGCATAAGGCGGAGCAACTCTTTGAGCTTTCTTGGTCTCACGTTTTCCATTAGCATTTAAGTGGAGTCATTCTATTGCATCTGCTGCCAGGAAATTTGGTTCTCTCTGTTGTGCCTGGTAATTTTCTTATCATACACCACCTTAAAATTTAGAAATCTATCATTCATCCCTGGATGAGATATTGCAGCCATCTCTGGTTTGATGATCCTCGAGAGAAAAGCTAAAGAAAGGTTTGTAATATTATCGGTCCCGACCTGGCATCTCAACTTCAGTCATTTTTTTCCACCGTCCTAACGTGTTTTTTATTTTCGCAGTTGCTTCTTGATACCTCGGCCGCGTTTATTTAAGATCGGTGCTAGATTGGCAGTTAAGTATTACCGTTATAATATGGTAAGAATTAGATGCAACCATGTTTTCAATTCTAATATTTTTTTGCACTTTCTTTGGTTGCGTGCTTACCTGTCATCTACAATCTTCAAAACATTAAATACAACGTCAATCTTGATTTACTGTCTTCTTCGACCCATTCTTTTTATTGTCATTTCTTCTTACTAGGTACTCTCATTTTCTTTCACTACTATGCGTCTTAGTGACATTATCGCCTTACATTGGGGAAATGATAAATAAACCAAACGTGCTGTGAGTAGATGAATGGTTCTTTAATTGGGCTAGACTGGTCATCACAGCATATGGGGGGAGGGAAACCACATTCCATCTCCGATAAGTTTCGACTCAGATATTTTGATCTGGGACGGGCGTCGGCTTTATAACTTTTCTCAATTAAGCAGGTAAAAGCGAGAAATTCGAGGTCAATAAAAGACAAACCGTTTGATCAGTTTGCACAGTCCGTCCATATCAGGGCCACGAGTAATAAACCCGATCTGCTACTCTTCTTTTTTCCCCATTTTCCAAAGCCAAGTAGCAGTAGTCTCATATCGATATCGGCGTAGATGGATAAAGTTTTTTTTTGTTCGTCGGTAATTTCTCGAAAAATGGGTCACTATTCGATCACAGAATCTTTTCTACACACAGAAACTGGGATCTCACGAGAAGCGGTATCAAGTGTTGGTCTGTGGTTCATGGCTACATTTGGATGTATCTCTTCTTCCGAGATGTTTTTTGCTCATTCTCAACCGGGGGCAAGTTTTCGAATATTTCTCCACCTGTAATTTGGTTTGACACCCTTGCAGTTTACTACAAAACATGACAGAAATTTTATTTGACAGCGAAGAGCAATTTAAAGAGTTAACCAAGAAGATATCACCAAATGCAGTGCGAATATCAATTCAACCAGATAACAATTCATTTAGCAATTCAAACATGTAGCAATTCATTTAGCAATTCAAACATATAGCAATTCATAGCAATTCAAACAGCAATTCATTTAGCAATTCAAACATATAGCAATTCATAGCAATTCAAACAGCAATTCATTTAGCAATTCAAACATATAGCAATTCATAGCAATTCAAACAGCAATTCATTTAGCAATTCAAACATATAGCAATTCATAGCAATTCAAACAGCAATTCATTTAGCAATTCAAACATATAGCAATTCATAGCAATTCAAACAGCAATTCATTTAGCAATTCAAACATATAGCAATTCATAGCAATTCAAACAGCAATTCATTTAGCAATTCAAACATATAGCAATTCATAGCAATTCAAACAGCAATTCATTTAGCAATTCAAACATATAGCAATTCATAGCAATTCAAACAGCAATTCATTTAGCAATTCAAACATATAGCAATTCATAGCAATTCAAACAGCAATTCATTTAGCAATTCAAACATATAGCAATTCATAGCAATTCAAACAGCAATTCATTTAGCAATTCAAACATATAGCAATTCATAGCAATTCAAACAGCAATTCATTTAGCAATTCAAACATATAGCAATTCATAGCAATTCAAACAGCAATTCATTTAGCAATTCAAACATATAGCAATTCATAGCAATTCAAACAGCAATTCATTTAGCAATTCAAACATATAGCAATTCATAGCAATTCAAACAGCAATTCATTTAGCAATTCAAACATATAGCAATTCATAGCAATTCAAACAGCAATTCATTTAGCAATTCAAACATATAGCAATTCATAGCAATTCAAACAGCAATTCATTTAGCAATTCAAACATATAGCAATTCATAGCAATTCAAACAGCAATTCATTTAGCAATTCAAACATATAGCAATTCATAGCAATTCAAACAGCAATTCATTTAGCAATTCAAACATATAGCAATTCATAGCAATTCAAACAGCAATTCATTTAGCAATTCAAACATATAGCAATTCATAGCAATTCAAACAGCAATTCATTTAGCAATTCAAACATATAGCAATTCATAGCAATTCAAACAGCAATTCATTTAGCAATTCAAACATATAGCAATTCATAGCAATTCAAACAGCAATTCATTTAGCAATTCAAACATATAGCAATTCATAGCAATTCAAACAGCAATTCATTTAGCAATTCAAACATATAGCAATTCATAGCAATTCAAACAGCAATTCATTTAGCAATTCAAACATATAGCAATTCATAGCAATTCAAACAGCAATTCATTTAGCAATTCAAACATATAGCAATTCATAGCAATTCAAACAGCAATTCATTTAGCAATTCAAACATATAGCAATTCATAGCAATTCAAACAGCAATTCATTTAGCAATTCAAACATATAGCAATTCATAGCAATTCAAACAGCAATTCATTTAGCAATTCAAACATATAGCAATTCATAGCAATTCAAACAGCAATTCATTTAGCAATTCAAACATATAGCAATTCATAGCAATTCAAACAGCAATTCATTTAGCAATTCAAACATATAGCAATTCATAGCAATTCAAACAGCAATTCATTTAGCAATTCAAACATATAGCAATTCATAGCAATTCAAACAGCAATTCATTTAGCAATTCAAACATATAGCAATTCATAGCAATTCAAACAGCAATTCATTTAGCAATTCAAACATATAGCAATTCATAGCAATTCAAACAGCAATTCATTTAGCAATTCAAACATATAGCCATTCATAACAATTCAAAAATATAACAATTCATTTAGCTATTCAAACTTATAACATTTCATAGCAATTCAAACAGCAATTCATTTAGCAATTCAAACATATAGCAATTCATAGCAATTCAAACAGCAATTCATTTAGCAATTCAAACATATAGCAATTCATAGCAATTCAAACAGCAATTCATTTAGCAATTCAAACATATAGCCATTCATAACAATTCAAAAATATAACAATTCATTTAGCTATTCAAACTTATAACATTTCATAGCAATTCAAACAGCAATTCATTTAGCAATTCAAACATATAGCAATTCATAGCAATTCAAACAGCAATTCATTTAGCAATTCAAACATATAGCAATTCATAGCAATTCAAACAGCAATTCATTTAGCAATTCAAACATATAGCCATTCATAACAATTCAAAAATATAACAATTCATTTAGCTATTCAAACTTATAACATTTCATAGCAATTCAAACAGCAATTCATTTAGCAATTCAAACATATAGCAATTCATAGCAATTCAAACAGCAATTCATTTAGCAATTCAAACATATAGCCATTCATAACAATTCAAAAATATAACAATTCATTTAGCTATTCAAACTTATAACATTTCATAGCAATTCAAACAGCAATTCATTTAGCAATTCAAACATATAGCAATTCATAGCAATTCAAACAGCAATTCATTTAGCAATTCAAACATATAGCAATTCATAGCAATTCAAACAGCAATTCATTTAGCAATTCAAACATATAGCCATTCATAACAATTCAAAAATATAACAATTCATTTAGCTATTCAAACTTATAACATTTCATAGCAATTCAAACAGCAATTCATTTAGCAATTCAAACATATAGCAATTCATAGCAATTCAAACAGCAATTCATTTAGCAATTCAAACATATAGCCATTCATAACAATTCAAAAATATAACAATTCATTTAGCTATTCAAACTTATAACATTTCATAGCAATTCAAACAGCAATTCATTTAGCAATTCAAACATATAGCAATTCATAGCAATTCAAACAGCAATTCATTTAGCAATTCAAACATATAGCAATTCATAGCAATTCAAACAGCAATTCATTTAGCAATTCAAACATATAGCAATTCATAGCAATTCAAACAGCAATTCATTTAGCAATTCAAACATATAGCAATTCATAGCAATTCAAACAGCAATTCATTTAGCAATTCAAACATATAGCCATTCATAACAATTCAAAAATATAACAATTCATTTAGCTATTCAAACTTATAACATTTCATAGCAATTCAAACAGCAATTCATTTAGCAATTCAAACATATAGCAATTCATAGCAATTCAAACAGCAATTCATTTAGCAATTCAAACATATAGCAATTCATAGCAATTCAAACAGCAATTCATTTAGCAATTCAAACATATAGCCATTCATAACAATTCAAAAATATAACAATTCATTTAGCTATTCAAACTTATAACATTTCATAGCAATTCAAACAGCAATTCATTTAGCAATTCAAACATATAGCAATTCATAGCAATTCAAACAGCAATTCATTTAGCAATTCAAACATATAGCAATTCATAGCAATTCAAACAGCAATTCATTTAGCAATTCAAACATATAGCAATTCATAGCAATTCAAACAGCAATTCATTTAGCAATTCAAACATATAGCAATTCATAGCAATTCAAACAGCAATTCATTTAGCAATTCAAACATATAGCCATTCATAACAATTCAAAAATATAACAATTCATTTAGCTATTCAAACTTATAACATTTCATAGCAATTCAAACAGCAATTCATTTAGCAATTCAAACATATAGCAATTCATAGCAATTCAAACAGCAATTCATTTAGCAATTCAAACATATAGCAATTCATAGCAATTCAAACAGCAATTCATTTAGCAATTCAAACATATAGCCATTCATAACAATTCAAAAATATAACAATTCATTTAGCTATTCAAACTTATAACATTTCATAGCAATTCAAACAGCAATTCATTTAGCAATTCAAACATATAGCAATTCATAGCAATTCAAACAGCAATTCATTTAGCAATTCAAACATATAGCCATTCATAACAATTCAAAAATATAACAATTCATTTAGCTATTCAAACTTATAACATTTCATAGCAATTCAAACAGCAATTCATTTAGCAATTCAAACATATAGCAATTCATAGCAATTCAAACAGCAATTCATTTAGCAATTCAAACATATAGCAATTCATAGCAATTCAAACAGCAATTCATTTAGCAATTCAAACATATAGCCATTCATAACAATTCAAAAATATAACAATTCATTTAGCTATTCAAACTTATAACATTTCATAGCAATTCAAACAGCAATTCATTTAGCAATTCAAACATATAGCAATTCATAGCAATTCAAACAGCAATTCATTTAGCAATTCAAACATATAGCCATTCATAACAATTCAAAAATATAACAATTCATTTAGCTATTCAAACTTATAACATTTCATAGCAATTCAAACAGCAATTCATTTAGCAATTCAAACATATAGCAATTCATAGCAATTCAAACAGCAATTCATTTAGCAATTCAAACATATAGCAATTCATAGCAATTCAAACAGCAATTCATTTAGCAATTCAAACATATAGCAATTCATAGCAATTCAAACAGCAATTCATTTAGCAATTCAAACATATAGCAATTCATAGCAATTCAAACAGCAATTCATTTAGCAATTCAAACATATAGCAATTCATAGCAATTCAAACAGCAATTCATTTAGCAATTCAAACTTATAACATTTCATAGCAATTCAAACAGCAATTCATTTAGCAATTCAAACATATAGCAATTCATAGCAATTCAAACAGCAATTCATTTAGCAATTCAAACATATAGCAATTCATAGCAATTCAAACAGCAATTCATTTAGCAATTCAAACATATAGCCATTCATAACAATTCAAAAATATAACAATTCATTTAGCTATTCAAACTTATAACATTTCATAGCAATTCAAACAGCAATTCATTTAGCAATTCAAACATATAGCAATTCATAGCAATTCAAACAGCAATTCATTTAGCAATTCAAACATATAGCAATTCATAGCAATTCAAACAGCAATTCATTTAGCAATTCAAACATATAGCAATTCATAGCAATTCAAACAGCAATTCATTTAGCAATTCAAACATATAGCAATTCATAGCAATTCAAACAGCAATTCATTTAGCAATTCAAACATATAGCCATTCATAACAATTCAAAAATATAACAATTCATTTAGCTATTCAAACTTATAACATTTCATAGCAATTCAAACAGCAATTCATTTAGCAATTCAAACATATAGCAATTCATAGCAATTCAAACAGCAATTCATTTAGCAATTCAAACATATAGCAATTCATAGCAATTCAAACAGCAATTCATTTAGCAATTCAAACATATAGCCATTCATAACAATTCAAAAATATAACAATTCATTTAGCTATTCAAACTTATAACATTTCATAGCAATTCAAACAGCAATTCATTTAGCAATTCAAACATATAGCAATTCATAGCAATTCAAACAGCAATTCATTTAGCAATTCAAACATATAGCCATTCATAACAATTCAAAAATATAACAATTCATTTAGCTATTCAAACTTATAACATTTCATAGCAATTCAAACAGCAATTCATTTAGCAATTCAAACATATAGCAATTCATAGCAATTCAAACAGCAATTCATTTAGCAATTCAAACATATAGCAATTCATAGCAATTCAAACAGCAATTCATTTAGCAATTCAAACATATAGCAATTCATAGCAATTCAAACAGCAATTCATTTAGCAATTCAAACATATAGCCATTCATAACAATTCAAAAATATAACAATTCATTTAGCTATTCAAACTTATAACATTTCATAGCAATTCAAACAGCAATTCATTTAGCAATTCAAACATATAGCAATTCATAGCAATTCAAACAGCAATTCATTTAGCAATTCAAACATATAGCCATTCATAACAATTCAAAAATATAACAATTCATTTAGCTATTCAAACTTATAACATTTCATAGCAATTCAAACAGCAATTCATTTAGCAATTCAAACATATAGCAATTCATAGCAATTCAAACAGCAATTCATTTAGCAATTCAAACATATAGCCATTCATAACAATTCAAAAATATAACAATTCATTTAGCTATTCAAACTTATAACATTTCATAGCAATTCAAACAGCAATTCATTTAGCAATTCAAACATATAGCAATTCATAGCAATTCAAACAGCAATTCATTTAGCAATTCAAACATATAGCCATTCATAACAATTCAAAAATATAACAATTCATTTAGCTATTCAAACTTATAACATTTCATAGCAATTCAAACAGCAATTCATTTAGCAATTCAAACATATAGCAATTCATAGCAATTCAAACAGCAATTCATTTAGCAATTCAAACATATAGCCATTCATAACAATTCAAAAATATAACAATTCATTTAGCTATTCAAACTTATAACATTTCATAGCAATTCAAACAGCAATTCATTTAGCAATTCAAACATATAGCAATTCATAGCAATTCAAACAGCAATTCATTTAGCAATTCAAACATATAGCAATTCATAGCAATTCAAACAGCAATTCATTTAGCAATTCAAACATATAGCAATTCATAGCAATTCAAACAGCAATTCATTTAGCAATTCAAACATATAGCCATTCATAACAATTCAAAAATATAACAATTCATTTAGCTATTCAAACTTATAACATTTCATAGCAATTCAAACAGCAATTCATTTAGCAATTCAAACATATAGCAATTCATAGCAATTCAAACAGCAATTCATTTAGCAATTCAAACATATAGCCATTCATAACAATTCAAAAATATAACAATTCATTTAGCTATTCAAACTTATAACATTTCATAGCAATTCAAACAGCAATTCATTTAGCAATTCAAACATATAGCAATTCATAGCAATTCAAACAGCAATTCATTTAGCAATTCAAACATATAGCCATTCATAACAATTCAAAAATATAACAATTCATTTAGCTATTCAAACTTATAACATTTCATAGCAATTCAAACAGCAATTCATTTAGCAATTCAAACATATAGCAATTCATAGCAATTCAAACAGCAATTCATTTAGCAATTCAAACATATAGCCATTCATAACAATTCAAAAATATAACAATTCATTTAGCTATTCAAACTTATAACATTTCATAGCAATTCAAACAGCAATTCATTTAGCAATTCAAACATATAGCAATTCATAGCAATTCAAACAGCAATTCATTTAGCAATTCAAACATATAGCAATTCATAGCAATTCAAACAGCAATTCATTTAGCAATTCAAACATATAGCCATTCATAACAATTCAAAAATATAACAATTCATTTAGCTATTCAAACTTATAACATTTCATAGCAATTCAAACAGCAATTCATTTAGCAATTCAAACATATAGCAATTCATAGCAATTCAAACAGCAATTCATTTAGCAATTCAAACATATAGCCATTCATAACAATTCAAAAATATAACAATTCATTTAGCTATTCAAACTTATAACATTTCATAGCAATTCAAACAGCAATTCATTTAGCAATTCAAACATATAGCAATTCATAGCAATTCAAACAGCAATTCATTTAGCAATTCAAACATATAGCCATTCATAACAATTCAAAAATATAACAATTCATTTAGCTATTCAAACTTATAACATTTCATAGCAATTCAAACAGCAATTCATTTAGCAATTCAAACATATAGCAATTCATAGCAATTCAAACAGCAATTCATTTAGCAATTCAAACATATAGCAATTCATAGCAATTCAAACAGCAATTCATTTAGCAATTCAAACATATAGCCATTCATAACAATTCAAAAATATAACAATTCATTTAGCTATTCAAACTTATAACATTTCATAGCAATTCAAACAGCAATTCATTTAGCAATTCAAACATATAGCAATTCATAGCAATTCAAACAGCAATTCATTTAGCAATTCAAACATATAGCCATTCATAACAATTCAAAAATATAACAATTCATTTAGCTATTCAAACTTATAACATTTCATAGCAATTCAAACAGCAATTCATTTAGCAATTCAAACATATAGCAATTCATAGCAATTCAAACAGCAATTCATTTAGCAATTCAAACATATAGCAATTCATAGCAATTCAAACAGCAATTCATTTAGCAATTCAAACATATAGCAATTCATAGCAATTCAAACAGCAATTCATTTAGCAATTCAAACATATAGCAATTCATAGCAATTCAAACAGCAATTCATTTAGCAATTCAAACATATAGCAATTCATAGCAATTCAAACAGCAATTCATTTAGCAATTCAAACATATAGCAATTCATAGCAATTCAAACAGCAATTCATTTAGCAATTCAAACATATAGCAATTCATAGCAATTCAAACAGCAATTCATTTAGCAATTCAAACATATAGCAATTCATAGCAATTCAAACAGCAATTCATTTAGCAATTCAAACATATAGCAATTCATAGCAATTCAAACAGCAATTCATTTAGCAATTCAAACATATAGCAATTCATAGCAATTCAAACAGCAATTCATTTAGCAATTCAAACATATAGCAATTCATAGCAATTCAAACAGCAATTCATTTAGCAATTCAAACATATAGCCATTCATAACAATTCAAAAATATAACAATTCATTTAGCTATTCAAACTTATAACATTTCATAGCAATTCAAACAGATGACAATTCATTTAGCTATTCAAACATGTAGCAATTCAAACAGATATCAATTCATTTATTTAAACAGCAGACATTTAATGATAAATGTTTCTCAATCTAGGAAGCAATTGGTTCGTTGAAACAAGTCTACAAAACAAATATCATCGCCATATCTGCCTTGCTTTATGAATTGTATCTTGCATATATTCCGAATTTTAAACAATGAAGTAAAACTATCAGACATAATACTTGACCTTCTGTTATTACAGTGGGAAGTTTGAACAATTCCCCAAATCTTTTCAAATCTCTACATTTACAAGAGGCAGATCAAATTCGGTATTGTTGCCCAATATTTGTAGCAGCTGCAGAAGCTTCAATTTACCAGTCTCGATAAAGTCAGAACCGTCTTCACGTAATTGTGAGTGATAAATTACTTCCCACCTTACAATGACTTTTTTACAGACGAAACGTCGCTAGCCAATCGCTGCCCGATCGCTATTTCTATGGCAAGTGCTCAGACGAGCTACATTCTTAATTTCCACCATTTCTGACCGTCACGAATTATTAATATTATTAGACTTTTTAGAGTTGTTCAAAGATATTCTTGTTAGAATGATTAGTAGTTTTTGTAATTCTCCTTCGTATCTTTACGCATGTTATTTTCGAGTTTATACCTTACACGCTTCCTTCTTGAGTTCTTCCTTTCTTTCGTTCTTTCTTTTCTTTCTTTCTTTTTTTCTCTCTTGCGCTTATTCTTTCTTTTCTTTCTTTCCCTCTTTCTTTAGAATTCTCTTTCTTGAGTTCTTTTTTCTTTCTTTCTTTCTGTCTTTCTTTCACTCTTTCTTTCTTTTTTGAGTTCTTTCATTCTTTCGTTCTTTCTTTCTCTCTTTCTTTCTTTCTCTTCTCTTCTGCGTCTTTTCTTTCTTTTCTATCTTGCGTTCTTTCTTTTTTCTCTTGCGTTCTTTAATTCTTTCCTTTCATTCTTGCGTTCGTTCGTTTTCTTTCTTTCTTTCTTTCTTTCTTTCGTTCTTTCTTTCTTGCGTTCGTTCTTTTTCTTTCTTTCCTGTTCTTTCTTTCTTTCTTTCTTATGCGTTCTTTCTTTCTTTCCTGTTCTTTCTTTCTTTCTTATGCGTTCTTTCTTTTTTCCTGTTCTTTCTTTCTTTCTTTCTTTCTTTCTTTCTTATGCGTTCTTTGATTCTGTTTTTTAATCGTCTTTCTTTCTTTTATTCTTTCTTTCTTTCTTTCTTTCTTGCGTTTGTTCTTTTTCTTTCTTTCTTTCTTTCTTGCGTTTGTTCTTTTTCTTTCTTTCTTTCTTTCTTTCTTTCTTGCGTTTGTTCTTTTTCTTTCTTTCTTGCGTTCGTTCTTTTTCTTTCTTTCTTTCTTTCTTTCTTTCTTGCGTTTGTTCTTTTTCTTTCTTTCTTGCTTTCTTTCTTTCTTTCTTTCTTTCCTTCTTTCTTTCTTTCTTGTGTTTGTTCTTTTTCTTTCTTTCTTTCTTCCTTTCTTTCTTTCCTGTTCTTTCTTTCTTTCTTTCTTATGCGTTCGTTCTTTTTCTTTCTTTCCTGTTCTTTCTTTCTTTCTTTCTTATGCGTTCGTTCTTTTTCTTTCTTTCCTGTTTTTCTTTCTTTCTTTCTTATACGTTCTTTCTTTCTTTCTTTCTTTCCTGTTCTTGCGTTCTTTCTTTCCTGTTCTTTCTTTCTTTCTTTCTTTCTTATGCGTTCTTTGATTTTGTTTTTTAATCTTCTTTCTTTCTTTTATTCTTTTCAAAACTTTCGGTTCCCTTTTGATTCCATATAAAAACCTATTATCTTTTCTTTCCTGCGTTTATTTCTCTTTGTTTTTATGCTATCAATGATACCGTTCTGAATCAATCTGTCTTTCTTTTTCAATTCTTTTCGATTCCATTTTAAATCTTACTTTTCTTTTTCTCCTTGCCATCCTTTTTGTACTTTCCTTGGTTTATGTCCTTTCGTTTCTGTACCCCCATTCATTCTCATTTGATTCTTTCTATATTTCGTAAGTACGTTCTCAATCTTTGTCTTACTATTCCATTTTGCGCATTCTTTCAAGAAAGTCTCACCTGTATTTGTTGTGTTGCGAAGACACAAAATATTAATGTAACTCATGATATTTATTATTTTCTTTCTATTTTTACCTTATTCCTCCTACTGAAATTCACCGACATGTTTTTTTCTCTTTCTTATGATTCTTTCTTTTTTCGTCGATAAACATTTCTCTATCTGATTTAGTTCGCCTGTTTTATAATCTCCTTCGTTTTCTTCTTTCTCTTCTTCTTCTCTTTTCACTCCCTCATTATTCTAAATTTCCTTCGCTATTTTACAAAGAGTTATCGATAAACTATTGAAAATATCATCGATTTTTACAACGTTGCATCTCGAAGAATTTTAATGCCGTGCAGCTTTTCACCAAATTTTCGCCAAATTGGAATAATGGTAAAATATCAAAAGACTTGACAGAATAAAAAAAAATCACTTATTTCATTCTTGTTCATTTTTATTTTGGCTTCACTTACAAATGAGCCAGAGTCTTTTGGCAGTTCGATATTTTTCATAAAAAAGCCTACATTTAGCTCTAATATATCAAAAGCAGTATTTCTAATTTCTTTCATTGGAGTCCCAGCAATATAATTTTTATTATTATCATTTTATTTCATGATTTTCCCGCGAGTAATATATCGTTGTTTTCATAGATCAAGAGACAGCAAATCACTACTTTGTAATTTTTGTCTGCATTATTGCTTATTTCAGTCATGCTATACTGTAAAATATTTCAGTCACGAGGCGTTTCAAACACTCCTAGCATTATTCTCAAGATATTTGGGGATTTTCTCAAGTCGCCAATAATAATGGTGATTTATGTCGGAATAAATATTGAACACATACTTCTCACCAGATTCTCCAAGGAAAATCAGGGGAAGGGTTGACCTGAGGTTATTATTTGCCAGCGAATGCAGATGTGCGTAACTCCCCACTTGCATTGGATTTTTCAAGCCTGAGAAACAGAATGTAGAATAGATATCAATTTCAACCACCACCTCAGAAACCTCAAGAAGTCTATCTCAACAATCACAGGAGAATCCAGAGTCCTTGTGTCGGACCATCGGGAAGGGCGACTGCAGGTCTCACATCACAGACTGGCTAAGAATAACTGATGCGGTAATGGATTGAATGAAAGATTTGTAATGAAGATGAAAGATTTCGTTATAATTTAATCGGCATTGCAACAAGAAATAATATTTGAACACACCTATTTAAGAATGAATAAGTTAAATAGATTTCATATGAGATGTTTTTGTTTGGTTTATTTTGTTTTACGGCATATCAACCTCAATGGGTTATTTAATGCCCGCAACATTTTTATGATAGATTCGTAGGAATAGAATATGTATTCTTTAGTTTAGATTGGTTTCGTTTATTTTGTTTTACGGCATATCAACCTCAATGGGTTATTTAATGTCGACAACATTTTTAGGATGAATTCGTATAAATAGAATATGTATTCTTTGTAAGACATCATTTTCTAGGAGATTTGGTTTGGTTAATTTTGTTTTACGGTATATCGAGCTCAGTGGGTTATTTAAAGCCGACAAATTTTTTTTCTGGTAATATGTTTGTTTTGTCAAAAATCTATTTTTCTTCAAAAATGTATAGCTGGTAATATTATTTTTTCAAAAACATATTGCTGGTAATAGTTTTTTTCTTCAAAAATGTATTTCTGGTAATAATTTTTTATAAACTATTTCTGGTATTAAAACCTATTTTTACACTTTTATAATGCTTTTTACCTGAGTTTCGGGGTTAGGACTCTAACAGGTGCTACCACCCCGGTACATGGTGGACCTGGGAACACCAGCAATTAAGAGGTGGTTCCTCGCTCCCCAAAACCTCCTGATCAGAGGCCTTGCTGTTGGACGTAGTTTATCGTCTTGCCCTGGACGCGGATGCAGTTTATCGCCATACTCAGGACGCAAGTTTAAGAAATATTTTAAAAATGAAATGGCAACATAGCGGCCCGGATACAGAAGTTCTTAAAAGAGTAATTCAGTCAACTTATCTCATCTAGCGATCTCGGATCCTCAGGAGACTTGGACACGAAGCGCGCATGGATACCTCTAGAATTCCCAAACATGGGGAACTGTCTGAGGTATGCGTAACGTTGGACAATCCAAGTTTCGCTTCAAAGACCAGAGCAACACGTCTATAATTGCATTATCTATCAATATTGTGAACTGGGGTGCAATTACTCGGGTCAAGTGAGTTGGAGAACTGTTTTTTTCACGGGAGTAAAGATATGCGATGATCCTAGCGCGCCGTCGAGGCTAGACAAAGACGCAAATGCTCCAAGGCATTCTACTGCGGCTCTTCTCAAAAACCGTACCGATCGCACATGAGCGTGAGTGTGTTTTATTTTCCGCTTTCGAACGTCGCCATCGCCATCGCCGAAAAAGGCCATGTATGTGTGTGTGTATATATATATATATACATATATATATATATATATATATATATATATATATATATATATATATATATATATATATATACATGACCTTTTTGACATATATATATATATATATATATATATATATATATATATATATATATATATATATATATATATATTTCAGAATTTAATCAATTCTTTAACAAGGTTCAAATAATATGCGTCTTTCCATTTTCAATCTGTGGCCTATTATTCTTTTTTATGTGTCGTGTCATGTCAGGAGATAGGTGATCATAGCCCTCCCAATCTTCTTGTCTCTTGTAGATCTTAATAATTTTTATCTTTTTCAGATTTCTCAAGCCATGTTTTAGTACCCACTTGGTCAAGCCCATCAAGTGTGTAACGCTTGCCTCTGTCCCTCTTTCCAGCAATATTGTCCTGTGAGTATAAGGTTTTCCAAACCCTCCTTCTCATTATGTGCCACAGAAATTTTTAGCTGCCTCTTCCTGATGTTAAGTATAGCGATCTTCATTATTTAATGAATTTTCTCTTTTTGAGTCTTGACCTGATCTGGCTTTAATTGAGAGATTCATATTAATTCTAATGCTTCATTTATTATGTTAATGCTTATAGTGGAATGAACTCTTTCCTTATAAGGAAACATTCAGCATTCCTTTTCCGAGTATTTTGCGTTACTTCCGTTTGACATTTATAAAAACTTTGCTTTAAAAATGTTTTTTTACAGATAAATCGCCAGTCTTCCTACATGTTAGTGAATACTGGAGAATCTTCTCACAGATGAAGAAGATATTTGGAACAAGAAGAACGTGTTTCTAGAGAAGGATTCTGTGAATTCTGTAGACTGAACAAATGAGCAGCGACGAAGTTCTAGGGACAATGGAAACCAAAAGGAAGAGACAGTTGAAATTTCTTGGGAACATAATGAAGACAGAAGGCTTGGAAAATTTGACACGCCCAGGGCAGATTGAATGCAAGAGAGACAAAGAATATATTACATGCCTGTAAGGATTGAGTGAATGGATGGTGAAGCATGGTTTGGGAGAGATAGCGAAAAGGTAAAAGTTATTGTAAGCTACACAGGACTGGAAGTTGTGGAAAGCCATGATCGCTCACGTCCTGAAGGAACGCGGTACTTAGAAGAAGAGGTTTATCGAGACCACTGTTATTTCTTTTTCTAGTACTAATCACGGTGGAGTAATGAATAGCGACTCGGATTGAGGAATCGGAGAGCCGTGTTCGAATTCCAGTAAAAATCCATAAGATTCACTTACGTGCTAATGCCCTTCGGAAAGGTATGAATCTTTCTCCCCTCCAACAGCTATGAGTATATAGTAGGACAGATCGACTTCTATATCCATGGATGGCAACTCATCTAGCGCAGAAAGAAATGGCAACCTACTGTGGGAAAAATATGCCTCGTCAATCATGTATCGAAAGATGCATTATCGCCTTAGCGTGTATCAGTGTTTCCTTCCTAAGGTTTTATTTCAGTTAGTATGACAAGCCAACATTTTGATTATATTATTAATTTCTCTTCTAGTTACACGTGCTGTGCATTTATCTTTTGCTTCTCTTAGAAGTCTTCAGGAGGTGGTTTTTGTTAATTGTTAAATCTCATTGCGATAGTGTAGCGCCAATCTGATTGATCTGATGAAGGACAGACTTCATCAAGATATTGTTCTATACCGTACCTATGAACACTAATGTGTATGTCCCATTCCTCATCAATACGTTGGCCATTATTGTAAGTGGAGGTAATATGCTGTCTAAGTAGTCCAGCACTAGCAGAATCGAGTCGAGCCGATATTAGTTCACTCCTAACCAGACTGACAATCATACTAAGATATATTACACGGAATAATAATACAAGATGTGGAAGGTGTTAGTATGACTGTCAGTCTGGTTTGGAGTGAACTACTATCGGCTCGACTCGATTCGTCTCTCTCTTCAGAGGCGTAGTACACATATTGTTAGGAAGAGTTCATTCTGTAGTTATAGGTAAGGAGCCATAACACTATCCCTAGCGCAGCCAATGCTATATTCAATTTCCTTATCACCTACACCAAGTTATCATGTATCTTTCATGACTGACGAGGCATATTTTTGCCACCGTAGGTTGCCATTTGATTCTGCCGTAGACCAGTTGCCATCCAAAGCTATAGAACCTAGTCTGTCCTGCTATTTACCCATAGCTGATGAAGAAGAACAGGATTTATACCTTTCCATTGGGTATTAGCACGTAAGTGAATGTCATGGATTTGATTGGAATTTGAACTCGGCTCTCCGATTCCTCAGTCGCTATCCATAACGCCACCGCACTTTTTCCATAGTGATCCATACACTGAGTTATTTGAAGTATTTATCCATTCATTAATTGCACATTCTGAATGTATATGTTGGTTCCAAAGTACGTGTCACCAAAGGTTGTATTCCAATTCCATATCCGTTTCTGCTTTGTAACGATTCATGGTTTCAATGAAATATCAGACATATACTTTTATTTCTATCCGACATTTCTAGATTATAATCCTTAGCCAAGCGAAGTGGTAGATTTTTGTCATCTTGGTACCTGTTACATTCTATCATCACCATAATTTACTTTGTTCCAGTACAATTCCTTGGTTGTTAATCGTATTTTTGAGTTTACATGTTACTCTATATCCGTCTTAGAGGACTGGTAAGGCATTGGCCCTGAAAAATTAGAATCTGACATTGTCTTCTTCTATTCGTTTGTGTTGTAACCAAGTAAATGATTAAGAAATAACAAAACAAGAGGTTACAGATAAATCGTGTATTGAACAGTAAATACAACAGGAGAGTGTTACACGACTTGGGAGTGTGTGTCGGTTGACCACTGTTCAGTCTATATCACTGTTCCCCCGAGGCTTACTTTTCCTACTAACTTTATAGTAAGTGGAAGAGTCTACAATAGCCTCATTAGAGGGAGGAGGCCACAACAGTTATCAAAGAAAGGGTGGATTAAATATTGTGTCTTACAGTTCTGTGTGAAGCGAGCTCGCGTACCGTGAAATTAGCATTCTAATTCCTGGCATTTAGCTGAACCCGAACATCGATTACGGATATTCTATAGAGCGGAAAAATGGAAGAGAGAGAGAGAGAGAGAGAGAGAGAGAGAGAGAGAGAGAGAGAGAGAGAGAGAGAATGAGTGCGCCTGAGAGAGAATGTGGGCGTGAGAGAATAAGGGCGAGAGAGAGTAAGGGTAAGAGAGAAAGAGAGTGAAAGAGAGAGAGAGAGTGACTTAGTTCGCCTGAGAGAGAATGTGAGCGAGAGAGAGAATAAGGGTGTGTGAGAGAGAGTGAGTGCGCCTGAGAGAGAATGTGAGCGAGAGTCAGAATAAGGGTGAGAGAGAATAAGTGTGTGTGTGCGTGAGAGAGAGAGAGAGAGAGAGAGAGAGAGTGTCTGAGTGCGCCTGAGAGAGAATGTCGGCGAGAGAGAGAATAAGGGTGTGTGAGAGAAAGACTGAGTGCGCCTGAGAGAGAATGTGGGCGAGAGAGAGAATAAGGGTGAGAGAGAGAAAAAGAGATAAGGGCGAGAGAGACTGAGGCGAGAGTGACAGAAGGTGTGTGTGTGTGTGAGAGAGAGAGAGAGAGAGAAATTCAGGGCGCACGCGCGAGAGATAAAGAGACTGATGGCGAGAGGTAGATAGATAGAGATTGAGAACGAGAGAAACAAGAACAAACCTTTTGCTCAATATATTTCTAGATGTATTTATTGGATTAATCACTTATCTTTCCCACTTCCGGCAATAGACTATCCTAATATCTTATCTAATATGGTTGCCTAAACAAGTTAATTGTCTTGTCTGTGAATTTAAGCTGTCGCTAAAACGAAAATACTATATTATAGCTTGTACGACCGAAGCCGTTCTTTGAATTTAGAAATACTTTATTGGTAAAACACCAAGACCAGATTATCACACGAGGCAGGGCGGCTGCCTACATCTCGGAGAAGATGAATTATGATCGTTATGTCAATGTAAGAAATCAAAGTAAAGGATGGAATTATATACTTGAGATTGTATATTTGTCGTAGCCTCTGATCAGTTATAGGCAAAATTAAAACAGAGAAAAAGACAAGGAATCAGCACATATGCGAGGCCACAAAAATCTCCTGAGCCGACTAAGCATAGAAATGAATACAATATGCTCTTTATTTAACTAGACCTGTTTAGAGAGAGAGAGAGAGAGAGAGAGAGAGACAGACAGACAGACAGACAGACAGACAGAAAGAGAAAGAGAGAGACGGAGAGGCATATAGACAGAGAGAGAGAGAGACAGACAGACAGACAGACAGACAGAAAACGACAGAGAGACAGACAGACAGAAAGAGAAAGAGAGAGACGGAGAGGCATATAGACAGAGAGAGAGAGAGAGACAGAGACAGAGACAGACAGACAAAAAGACAGGCAGAGAGACAGCGACAGAAAGACAGACAGACAGAAAGAGAAAGAGAGAGACGGAGAGACATATAGACAGAGAGAGAGAGAGAGAGAGAGAGACAGACAGACACACAGACAGCGACAGAGAGACAGACAGACAGAAAGAGAGAGAGAGAGACAGAGAGGCATATATATATATATATATATATATATATATATATATATATATAGAGAGAGAGAGAGAGAGAGAGAGAGAGACAGAAAAAAAGATCGAGAGAGTCTGTGCCCTTTTTATTCCATTTTGCAGATTACTTTCTTTCCTTTGCTTGGTTTATTTCTTTTTGTTTTTATGATTTCATTGATACTGTTTTGACTAAATCTTTATTTCTTTCTGATCTTTTCAGATGGTTCCTTGGACTTGAACTTCTGGAGACATTACACACACGCGCAGTCTTCAGGGAACCATTGTCTACCTTCTGCTGCAAGTCTCCTTGAAGCAGAAAGAGCAAACACTGTACAATGAAGCTTACATAACCAGCTATGAACTTCTCCAAAATAAAGTAAGATTAACTCTTTCCGAAAACAATTCTTAAAGCATAAAGCACGCATATAAAAGAATATTTATTTAAAATTCAGGAAATCTTTATTTCTGCTGTATTTCGATCCCAGCCAAATTTCCAACACACATGGTTCTGTTCCAAATTTATCTAAATTTAGTAAAGAATTTTGTGTGTCTACCGTAACGCAGTAATTTATCAAGCTGCCCACGCAGATCAATTTCCTAGTGGAGTCAGTTCGATCTGCTTACGTGTCTAAAAGCTATGCTCTTATGCCAGATAATTTTAGTAAAAAACTACATTATTAATAGATTAATAAGTTATATAGATACTAGATCTATTAAGTATCTGTCTATATTTCTGAGATGAGGTATTATGTACATTATTTACATTATTCGGAGTATTGTCCTCATCTTTGTCGCCATATATATTATAACGTTTCGGCCGTTGTACGCTCCGGCCTCCTTCAGGTGGTTGAAATGTCGACCTAAAAGGGAGGTCACCGCCCTCTGTGGGATCAGGTTGAGATCATAGATAAGGAACACCATTGGAAAATTCGTAAAATTAAGGAATCAGCACATATGCTAGGCCACAAAAATCTTGTCGACCAAGCATAGAAATGAATACAATATGGGAACCAGTAATGAGGAGTGCCAGAGAAAAGCGATAACAACAACAAAACTTGCAATATGAGCTCTGGTAAAAACATGTATGATAACAGCAAAAATTGCAATATGAGCACTGTTAAAAATGGTTGCTTTATAATACACGGAAATTCATACACAGATATCCTCAAGGACACATGGCACAGTGGATAAAGGAGTTGGTTAGATCCAGTGACAGGACCAAAAGAGTGTGTTTCAATAACCGGTTAAGGCAGTGGAGAACTTTCAGAGGGAAATTAACAGGAGATAACTGATAACTGACATCCATTAAAAATGGCACGTGGAACTAGAGCAATCTACCCCAGCGAGCGAAATAAAGGGTTCAGTTCGATATTCCAACCGGAGCGTACAACGGCCGAAACGTTGTAATAAATATGGCGACAATGCTGAGGACAATAGTCCGAATAATGTAAATAATGTAGATCTATTAAATCAGTGTTGCTTGCCTTAGTTCCCGACGACTGACAGTCCTTTTCGTTCTGATTTTAAATACATGTCATAGCAATATTTTTAAAAACGAATTTTTAAAACCGAAATTACCTTCATTGTGTAAGGATGACATTCTTTATACTGACAGAAATTTTACATTCTTTTAGAGTAAACATTCCTATAAACAAGATGGAGAAGGGGTCGGTGTGACGTTATAGTTATTGGGACGGAATAGTCAAATCCACACCTTGGTCAAGATAATTTTTTAGGTGACATATTCCGTCAGAACGTGGATGATCAGTTATATCAGTCCACAAATGGATTATTACGGCTATATCTGGGCTGGCGTTTCCAGTCTTGACAGAACCCAAGGACGTGGATTGTGGGACATATTTCACCTTGCAGCCTATTTCTCACAGAGGCGTAGTTGAAAGCCTGTCGCTACTCTAGTGTTAAAGACATTTATGACTAACATCCGTCTTTCCAGGTTCACATCATAAAAGGATGTTCCATTCAAAAAACTTTTACCGAAAATAATAACAATGAATGCTTCCCCGATCAGAATAATCTTGATTTTTTCAAGTTTAGAATCAATCTTATTTATCATACATATCCTCCTAGCAGCACTTTGAGTGGATCTCGAGTCTTATGTTGAGTAAACAGTATTTAAGAGATATTCATTGGTACATTTTGACCCTTGTTCTGTCTTCCTATTACGTGCCTTGCCGCTACAATCGGCAATCAAAATTGTCGGCAATCAAAATATTTTCGTTACTTTAAATAATATCACTTTTAACATCATTCTTTGTACTTGGTCGGCCATTCATCCGCATAGTTTTCGATCTGAGACTAAATTGTGATTCAAGTCGAACTCGTGCCTATGATACATTACTCAATTTTGACGTTTACAGAAAGGCTACAAACAAAAATGATCTGATCAGTTTCTACTCAAACCACTCTTCTAAAATTAAATCTGGAATTATTATAGGTTTCTATCTAAGAGCATTAAGAATCTGCAGTCCCCAATATTTACCTATGGAAGAAACATACATAGAAAACACATTCAAAAACCTACAATACCCATATCATTTCATCCACAACGCAAGAAGACAGGCATACAAAATATACAACCGAAACAAAAATAATAGCATATTCAGCAATAATAAATTACATGAAAACAGATACATAATACTACCGACCAACTCTGTCACGTCCACTATCCAGAAAAACCTATCCTATCTAAATAATCTTAAAATAGTCGCAAACACTTCCAAAACCATTATGGATATAATTAAATCTTCAAACATTAATAGCAATAACATTTCTGAAGCAGGCATTTATAAAATAAATTGCCAAAACTGTTCCTCACAATATATTGGCGAAACAAGTAGAAATTTAAAAAAATGCATTTATGAACACAAAGGAGACCTCACAAAAAACAACTTAGCTAATGCACTAGTCATACATAGAAATACATTCAACCACAATTTTGATTTTAAAAATGCTACACTCATAAAAAAGAAAATAATTCACTCAGAAGGAAAATCCTAGAGAGTGCCGCCATTGAATATTACCCAAATATTAGTCTACGCCCAGGATTTTTCCATATTTCATCTTTCTTAACAAAATTACTACTCGCCCAAACAAACGTACACAACATTATCTTGAAATTAAATGAAAATAGTTGAATCCGTCAACACAGCAATAATAACATTATCTCCACACGTGACAGTAATTGATGTAATTTTCAATTAACAGTACGAAAATAGTGTTCTCTAAATTATTCAACTTGCCAAGGACATTTCGTTTCTGTTATTATTAGTTACTTTGTTTAAATAAATTTATTTCGTTTTTTGCCTTGAAAAAGTCCGCATCGGACGAAACGCGTTGAGTACCATTACAGTTTTGTTATTGTCATTTATATTTATAAATATTGTCTTTTCTACAGGTCAACTCTGAGAAATGTATATATATATATATATATATATATATATATATATATATATATATATATATATATATATATAGAACAACTCACATCTCACACACATCCCTTCTCAAAATAATTTAATGCAATATTCATTCAAAACATAACAAAGACAAAATATTTGTAATACAATCCAAAATATGTTGATAGGCCGTAAAAATGTCGATCAAATCAAAAGAAAAAAAACGCACAAACGACGTTCCTTAAGAGGCTAAGAGGTAATAATCGTTAAGAGGCTAAGAGGTAATAATCGTTTAACGGACAATCAATCGTCTGTTTTATTTGCTAAATATCATGGCGGGTCTTAGCCGTGAAGGTTAGAATAGGAGGGACAAAGGAATGTAGTTCGTCCGAGCACTTTTTTATGGAAGTAGCGATAGAGCGGTGAGAGGCTTGCCGCGCCCCACCTGTGAAAGAGAAGTTACAGGGTAGAAAATAATTTTTCACCCACAATGACGTGGAGACGCTTTGGGCTGTATCGAGAATGGAAAGTAAGGACTGGGAAGCTCCTGCCCATATATAACAACTGTACTCCATTTTCAGCCTGATCTCGCTCTTGTGAAGGTAGAGGATAGCATGAGGAGTCAGGTACTTACTGGAGCAGAACAGGGAACTGACTATTTTAATTGAATCTTTAAGCGATGGATCGTATGGATGAGTTCCACTTAAGATTACGTGTCTTCCAAAGCTTTTAATTACCAAGTACACATACTGAAAAATTGTGTTGACACCAAAATGCAGATTCTGTGATGCATATCCAGAAACAAATGACTATCTTATATCAGGTTGCACAGTGTGATCACCAACTGAATATAAAACTATGCATGTTAGTGTAGGTTAATATCTGCATAGAAAATATGCAGATTACAGAGATGGGACCAGATTACAGAGATAGGACCTTTAAAATTTTATGGGTGGGAATTTACAATACACATGCAGACCAATCAAAGTTAATTGACCCGACATCAAAGACCCCAAAAACATAATGTGCTATTGACATTGCAGTCCCTTCAGATTGTAATGTATCTTTGAAGATTTAAAAAAGAATTATCAAAATTCAAGCGTCTTCATGTGGTAATCTGAAAAAAAAAACCTGGCACATGAGGACATCACTAATTCCAGTTGTTTTTGGAACCCTTGGATTGATTGGAAAACGTCCCGATAGACTCAATTAAATGATTCCTTGTAGTCCATTCCTTAAAGAAATATAAACAAATGGTACTCACATGTACAGCGCCCATATTAAGAAGAGCTATATCTATGTAAAAATTTGAGGAATCTTAGGGTTTGTGTTTTTTATTGTTTTGTTTTACAAACATGATCAGTGGAAAATGTCATGAGCCATTTCTAAACTAATATTACTTGTTGGGACCCATAAGTTATTGTATATATACCAGAAATAATAATAAAAAATAATGAAATTGCTATAAATTGGTGTGAACACTACCCAGACCCGGTTACTGAGATAGGACCTGACCCAATTTTATGGGACTTTACAATACACACGGACAGAATAATCAAAGCTAATCGCCCAGACATCGTGATGAGACCGCAAAGACAAAATATACCTTCTTATTGACAAAGCCGACCCTGCAGACTGTAATGTGTCTTTGAAGGTCTTCAAAAAACTACCAAAATACAAGGACTTTGAAATTTAAATCTTAACAGTATGGCACATGAGAACATCAACAATTCCAGTTATAGTTGGATCCTTCAGATTGATTGGAAAAATTCCAATAGATTCATTGAAGTGATACCTGGTAGCCCATGCCTACTAAGACATACACAAAACTATATATATATATATGTGTGTATGTGTGTATGTGTGTGTGTGTGTGTGTGTGTGTGTGTTTCCTACATTGAGAATAATATATCACATATATCTAGACAGCAAGTAGCATGTAAGGAGAAACAAAAGGGAAAGGTCTTACATCATTTTTCTTTTTATGTGTCATGTCCTTTCAGGACGTAGGTGATCATGGCTCTCCACCTCCTTCTATCCCTTGCAGTTCTCAACAAGTTCCTTCCCTCTGCTACCTCCCCCAGACCACGTTCTGCCATCCCACCAGATATGCCATGTATTGCTTTCCCTTGTCTCTTTTTCCCTTTATCCGACCTGTGAGTATCAGATTCTTCAGGCCCTTCTTTCTCATTACGCGTCCAAGATGGAAATACTCCTGTGTTTCTGGAGAAGACACATTTAGGACACCACATTCAAATAGGCTGGATTTATCTACTATGTTCCAAGCAAGGAAATATTTCATAAAGGGGAAATAGCAAGTCTCGGGTTTTCCCAAATTGGGACTGCAAGCCTGAGTTTCTTTTTATATCTGGGAAAAATATATTCCCAAAAGAGAATGGTATCATGAACTTCTAATCTGCTAGGGAGACAGATTTAGCATCTGCCTGGGCCAGAGAGGGCTGGGCTAAAGAAAGCAACCACTCAGTTTTGCTACTGTAAACCAACTGAAGGACTGGCCAGTTTTGTCACTGTATGGAGTGATGTCATTAAGTGGCCATCCCATGACCCATGCAACTATTTCAGCCAAAGGGAGAAAATTGCTTCCTGTATCACTATAGTATGTCCACTTGACTTATATGATATATACAAATAATTGTTCTTACAAGTACAGCCCACACCTTACGAAGGGCTTTATCTATCTAAATTATGTGTGATATTTGTTTTTTTCTCAAAACACCTCTGTGGAAAATGTCATGATGCCATTTCTGACCTTAGGTCTCTGGTCGGGACCCGGAAAGAAATGAGTGCACATCAGAAACCGAAGGAAATAAAACAATAATAATAATAATTTTATTTTTTATTTTTTTTGTCAGTGGATAGTGTCATGATGCCATTTCTGACCTTAGGTCTCTGGTCGGGACCCGGAAAGAAATGAGTAGGCACCAGAAATTAAAGGAAATAAAATAATAATAACAATTAATATAAGGCAAATATTGATGAAACCACAAACTTCCATACCGATTAGAATCCAACCACATTCATATCAATAAGTATAAACAATTGTAAGCATAAGAATTGCAATCACATGAACCTCTTCGACATTCCTTCTGTTACAGGGAAAGAATGTTTTTATCGAGAAAAGAGTAAGTACAGTTAATCAGAACAGACGGAATCAATTTATATGTTGTGAACAAACAGGTTATTGGCCTATAACTATAGATCACCGGATTCACACGTTTTTGTTAAGAAATATGTAATAACTTCAGTGATCCATTTGGCGACTTCATTCGCATTTATATTGTTTGTGCAAGAGTTTTAGGAATTGATGACAAATAATCGAGCTTAAATGTCAAAAACCTACTCGGTGATAGTAACTTTTATTAAATATAGCATGAAACTATGGAAAACCACATTATACGTAAATCAAACCAAAGGCACTGCTACTTCCAAAATTTAGATTTCCGACAAAGAACCCTTGAAGGCGACTACGAATTGCCCTTTCAGTTCTGTCTATCCTTAATCTCCACTTTTGCATAAACTAAACACTAATAACTATGAATACAATGTAAAAAAAAAAGAATGTTTAATCACCTATTCTGTATGGATGATATCAAACTCTTTGCTAAATACAAAAATGACTTGAAGGCTCTCCTCAATACCGTAAAACCTTTCAGTGATGACATCGGCATGGATTTCGGATTATATGAATGTGCTAAAGTAGCATTCAAGAAAAAGGGAGAATTATAGAAACCCACTCAATAGACGTAATGTTTGGAAAACGCAAAGTTTAGGGAACTATAACAAGAAGAAACCTATAAAAACGTATGAGTCAGCGAAGGGGATGGAATACAGCATATCCAAATGAGGGAGAAGAAGAGGAGACATACGTTTGTATATTGTATATAAGGGTATGTGAATATAACAGGCTCAATGGGAATTGGAACTCGGCTCTCATTGTTAATTCCCGCCTATTAACCACTACGCTACCCTCGCATCAAACCCTACAGCATTGGTAAACGGCCACTCCTCTCGAGTACTAACCAGGCTCGGTGTTGTTTAACTTCGGTGATCATACGAGAAGCAGTATTCTAACGTGATATGACTGCAAGCCCACCGGAACGTGGTCATACATGGTCATATGTGCATATATTCATATACTCGTATGTGTTAAACTAATGAATATATTTTCTAAATCATTCTCACAAATGAAACAACATTTCAATTAGCAAATGAATATCGTGCGTTGTTTCGATTCTGTTTCCATATTTTGTACTATCAGCAGATGCTGAATATTATATTTCCTTTTTTTTTTAAATATCAAGTCATTTCAGAACGTTGGCATTCATGGCGATCCACAAAGTTCGTTTTCTTTTGTCTTCTTAACGATTTGGAATTCACAACCATGGCAACAGAAGATAGCATATGATGGAATATATTTTGATGAATAAAAGCTTTTCGTATATAATTTGCTTGAAGTAATACTTAAAGGTTGAAATACGAAAAGGTCTGTGAACACAACCTAGTATATATATATAAACACACGTACACACACATACACACACACACAGAGTGTGCGAGAGAGAGAGAGAGAGAGAGAGAGAGAGAGTGAGATATCGCTTTTCAATGATGAATTGAGCTCTCTTGACTACTGATTTAGCGTTTGTATATATCACGTATATAATACATTAAAAAATTCCCTTTCTGTACTGTGCTCCGGTAGCTTAGTAGTAGAGTCTCTGACTGATGCCAAATCGCATGAGTTTCGATCCCGGTTTGAAGAAATCGGATGTCTAACCATACTGATGAGCTGTGATACAACGAAACAAGCTTGTATGCGGATGACTATATATATATATATATATATATATATATATATATATAGCCCAAATCCTATAACAGCATAATTATCCATACCACAATATGTTTAACATTCAAAAATCACTAAACTAATTAAGTTCCATTTATCCAGGTTTACAAATAAGACGTTTAGCCACCAACTTAACATTATTTGTTGTAAGAATCATTGAAAATCCCTTTGAGTTATTCAACTAAAAAGAGAACAAGTTACAATTGTTTTGTGTCAGACGAACTGTTTTTTTAATTGGGCAATGATGATATAAAAAAAAGATCATTCAGGCCTTCAGTAATTATATCAACACTCATACTCTGGCTTTCAGCTTCAAAGACCATTCAGGAACCATCAAGGGAACGGTGAATAAAAAAGGGACACAGTAGCGAGGAAAACTAAATCAGGAGGTCACAACAAAAAGAGGGATCATCATTTCAACTTACAGCTAAAGAGATCAATTAGAAAAGGATCCAACTCATTTCCTAACGCGTTTGATACGTAAGAGAGAAGTTTCGAAGAGCAGTGAAAGAAGATTTGAAAATGAAATCGTATGTGAAACTTGTGAGGCATCTTGTTACTCCAGGAGAGAAAGTTAGAAGGTTAGAGAGGGCGAAGATCATCTTGAATAAGTTTGAAAATACATGATCCTGGAATAATATATATATATATATATATATATATATATATATATATATATATATATTAACTTAATTTCAATCCTTCATGAGCTTCCGATCCTTAGCTATGATTTAATTAATGATGAACATGTTATTTTCGTTTATGATCGAATTCATCACGATACTTCTGTTAAGATCAGTGAGTAATTATACATTCTTATTGCTCAAAGTAGAACCAAATACTGTTAGAAAAACCTCGGAGGATTCCAGTAAGATATTTTTAAGCATTTCTAAGAAACAACGATCCAGAGCTTAATCTAAACAATTAGACAATTTTTCTGTTACATCTATCTATCTATCTATCTATCTATCTATCTATCTATCTATCTATGCACATTTCATTAAAAACGACAAGGTGCTTTTATTTAGTTTTTTATATAATTTCTCGTGCGATCTAATAATATCTTGACCGTGTTTTGAAACAAAAAATGAAACATTTTATAAAACATACACATAACAAACTATTTCTAATTCTAACAGTTGAAAAACAATCCTTGAAAATGGCTAAATGTATAGCCGAAAGCGCTTGGATAAAAAGAACATTCGGACAGTTTTTATATAATTTATCATCTGAAAAGAAAAACATTATTAGATCGCACGAGAAACTATATAAAAAACTAAATAAAAACACCTTGTCAGTCGTTTTTAATGAAATGTGCATGAAAGAATGATTGCTGCCTAAATACACAAATATATATATATATATATATATATATATATATATATATATATATATATATATATATATATATATATATATATATAAAGCACATGGCCTGAGAATACGAAACATACGTTTGGGCTAACTCAAACTTGTGAGAAAAAATGTTACGAAGCCATCGATGGTTGTGCTAGCACATACTCACAAGTCATCGTGGCTGATGTTATGTGCATTTCGGACTTGTTCAGAATTGCCTGATCATGTCTTATTATGCACTCTACTAGAAAACTGTAAATAAAGTTCTCTCTGCATCTGTGCATGATAAACAGCAGAATGAGTCTGTGGGTGTTGATAAAACTACGAATGTTTTTGTGCCTTTTCGGTAGTGATTAGGCAGTCAACTGTTTCAGAATGCGGAGACCAGCCTAGAATGACAATCCAAGGTTTCAGTGAGCGTAGAATTCTGACCGTGATGAAATCCACTTTGCCTACGTATACATAAAACCAAAACTTAAACAAAGGCAACAGATGGCGTCAAAAGATATTTTAAAGACATTTTTATGTTTATACATTATTTTTTATACATACAAATATTTAAGTAAACGCTCTGTTTATAATAAACAGTATTCATGGCATTTACCGGCCTGAATGTCCGAGAAATTTTTATAGAAAATATTCTTCCTCCGACAGGTACCGAACATGTATCTTATACGGAACCGTCATATAGCCTGACGTGCTCTTAACCGATGGAGCCACAGAGAATCGTTCGATGAGCAAGGTCGATTTTACTGGTTTTAAACTTCAATCTTCCATGAATCTCTCACGTACATTCATATCTGATCAAAGCGTATCCGGATGTAAACAAATGATGTCACACATTATGAAATGGACAAAGTCCGACAATTATTTTAAGGCATTTTTATTATAAAACAGTGCATTTAATTAAATATTTGTATCTATAAAAAGAAGGTATAAATGTGTCTGTGTGAAATAGAATTTTTAGGAATTAGAATAATCAATCTATCTACATATATATATATATATATATATATATATATATATATATATATATATATATATATTAAGACATTTTTATGTTTATACATTTTTTTATACATACAAATATTTAAGTAAATGGTCTGTTTATAATAAACAGTATTCATAACATTTACCGGCCTGAATGTCCGAGAAATGTTCATAGAATATATTCGTCCTCCGACGGGAATCGAACCTGTATCCTATACGGAACCGTCATATAGCCTGACGTCCCTTAACCGATTGAGCCACAGAGGATCGTTCGATGAGCAAGGTCGATTTTGTTTACCTTTGGATACGCTTTGAGCAGATATGAATGTACGGGAGAGATTCATTGAAGATTGTAGTTTAAAAGCAGTAAAATTCTGTTCTTGTGGACTTTGAATTCTGTGCGATTAGCTCTGTTTGTTTTCTCTGTTTTGAATTGTAAAGTCTCATAAAATCGTTTCAGGCCCCATATTTGTAACCTCGTCGGGGTGATGTTCATACCAGTTTTCTTGCCGTTTCCTTTCCGACAAATTTGCATATTTTCCATGCAGATATTGGCCCACATTACCATTCATAGTTTTATATTCAGTTGGTGTTCACGCTGTGCAACCTGATATAAAGATCGTCATTCCTCTCCCAGATTACTTAGAGAGGTTAACCCGCACGTGGCGAAATGCTAAACCAAGAACTCCGCAGGAGAAGATCTATCCCCCCGATACTTCCGAGAATAGATAATGTCAAGTCCGTGCCTATCATTTAATAAAACGAATACCAAAAATAAATCTTTTGTTGAGACAGTCTATGATGTGGCTTTGGGGTCTGGAGTACCGAAGCTAGTGGCGACAGAGAACGCAACACACCCTAGAACGTATGCTTACTCTGATACAAGAGATCAGCCGTACATATTAGGCTTGATTATTCTCCGAGGTTGCAGAACATGTAATATCGGATTTCGCAAATACAAATTAGAATGTAAAAGGAAATAATAAATAAATAAAACATTATTTTAACCTTGCTTATGTTTATTTATGCTGCTTTTTTTTTAGAGAAATGTATGTCTGTGATAGTGGTTTGATTTATTGAAGTCGACTCTCGATGACCCTTCCAGACGGCAGACATTGTAACATGAATATACGAGATTTATAATGAAGTAAAACTATGTCGGGAGATGTGACCCAGATGAGAAATAAATGAACTTATTACCATTCATCAATATCGTTAGAATAAAAATCTAAAAATATATCGATTATACGGGGGAAAAACAATTACTTTTTTGTCGACTACGTAGACATATTATGCTACAGACTATATTTGTTAGATAAACACATGGCGTATTTATCTTCAATGTAATCTTTGTATGTATAGTGTATCTTTATTCAGTATGTGTTTGCCTAAGACAAATAGCATATTAGAGTGTTCAGAATGTAATGGCGTTTAACTAATATAAAACAAAAAGAAGTTCAATTTATTTAAATATTATTCATTAAAAAAAGCACACTAGGCATTTTAACGAGTACAGACCAACAGGAAAACAGATTTTGTTTTCCACATTGAAAGAAATCCGGCTTTTACCGTGAAAAAATGTCTGATAAAGTGTTTCCAAATTCTAGGCTTCAGAATGTGGTGCCATTTATGAGACGATCTAGTGATCAAAATATGTGCACGTGGCCGGATCATTTGAACGTTCGCTTTCTTACCATGAGTCTGGATTCGAATCTCGCCAGGGTCGATTTGTCAGGAAGGTGATTTATTGATGTCTTCGGCCTGTGGAGGCGATCCTAGTGGGCGGTACATTTGGAAATGGCCTAGAAAGCATATCAAGAGTTGACCCAAGCCTCGTGAGTGAAAGTGGGTAAACGGAACCATATGGATGGTTGTGCTTGCACTAAGTCGCAAGTCATTGTGACCGAGAGTTTGAGCGTATCGAATTTTATTCTGACTGTTGATCACACCAGATAATGCGTTATTTCCCAGGAACCGAAACTAAAGTCCGCTTAGCTTATTTACAGTATAAAACACAGGAGGGCTATGTGATTGTTGAAGAAACAAACATTTGCCTGAGCAGATGTCTGCAATAGGGATCGGCTAGCTGTCCTAGGAGACAGTATACTCGGACACGAGTGGCCAGTCATTACTTAGTAATTGAAATAAATGAGAACATACATGAGCTTAATCTGGTGTGGCTGGCGAATGTCGAAAACCCTCTAATTCCAACGGTCTTATTTTTTTCTCAGGGTTTCTTTTTCATACTGCATTGCCGATTTGGGGAATAACAGTTTTCTTGTTTAAAAATCAGGACACATTCAGCGTAACACTTCGTTTAGCCGGTCAATTCGCAGTGATGACCCTTTCATTTCCCAACAGATCATAAAGGACGATAACTTTCATATTCGACAGGACGAAAATTGCGGGCTTCTGTGGATGGAGACTTCGTTCTGGGGTGAGCTCTGGTTTCTACATTTGTGATAACCGCTGTCATTCTTGATTTCTTCTGGCATAGAAAAAAACTCATTTTTCATAACATCTAACGATGTGATACAAATTTTATGTTGGGTTATTCCCGGTGAAAAAAACAATGCTGCCGATTGTAGAAACTGAATTTGATTCTCATTTGAAAGCTCATGAGGAACCCACATTACAATATTACAAAAAAATAAACAAAAACAAACAAACAAACAAACAGCAGAAATAAACGACCCCCGCCCCCCCCCAAAAAAAAACTGCAAATATTATCCAAATGTTATATTATTTCAGCTTCCATAATTATTAGCTTGTTAGGAAAATAATGTCCGATTTAAAAACCACAATTTCTTCCCGAATAAATATATGTAAAATGTGTTTAAATCTGCCACAATAGGATCCCAGAACTTCTATATATTTCTGCTATCGAGTTACTATGTTATTTATGCCTTTTACGATAAAATACTAAAGGTTTGGACGTCAAAAATTCTTTGAATGCAGTTTCTGCATTATCCTTTCAAGGGAATGTCTTGAAAAAGTCGTAGTCAGTTGGTGAGAGGTCAAGAGAATTTGGTGGATGTGGCAAAGTCTCGTATCCTAAGTCGGTGATCTTCTGAAATGTCTTCCCGGCAACTTATGGCCAAGGATTGTCAGGAAGAAAGAATTGAACCTCGTTGGTTAAGTCTCATTTTTACTGTGTGTTGTAATATTCTAATATTGTTGTGCTAGTTATTTGCCACGATTGTCAGTCTGACAATTCCGATTTTAAAATCTTTCTCATACATGCTTCCATTCGTTAAGTGTATATATTGTAGTGGACCGCTGGCGGTGGGGGTGGGGGTGGGGGTGGGGGTTATGTTGTGAAGAGATATCAGAAAAGGTTAAAATTTCCTGCTAGCCGGTCCAACTACATGAGAATGTTCGGGTTTAATTAAGTCCAAAGAAGACAAAGAAAACAAATAAGACCGATATACATGGCTAAACAAATATATATTACTAACGAGTTACACAAAGACATGAACAGTTACATAGAGTTTGTATGGAGAAATTATGTGCGTGTGTTGTAAGTGTTCGTACGTACGTGTATTGTTCCTAGCGCGTTCCCAGAATTTGGGAAACGCTGTATCTGTGAGAGGTCACATATTAGCCTAAGTGAAAAAAGAGAGAGATTTTACCTCACCTCCGCGCGAGGTAGCGGCCCAAGACCTGAGTCGAAAGAAGAGAGAGAGGCGAAGGGTCAGCCAGTATTTATAGCCAGGGTAGAGAGACCCCTGTTGAAGGATTTAGGAAACTGAGGAGGAGCTAACTCCGACAATATGTCATATAGGTGAATATAATAAGTATATATATAATATGTATTTAGCGTTTTTTTTTAATCAAATCACAACAAGCAAGGCAAGAATGCGACTAGTACACAGGAGATTACAGGTAGTAAAAGTGAGAGAAAAAAAAAACTGGAAATAGGGAGGATTGAGCTGAACGGGGTTCAAGATGACAGAAGATGGGAGAGAAAAGCGACTGTTAGAGTGGAAGTGGTCGTTCATTTATCTATTTAAAAAGTAAAAAGGTGGGACCGAGATAACAATCTAGTAGCATGTTTAAATTCATGTAGTTGAAACACCAGAGAAAAAGCTCTTCCGAGCAATTGCCATGGAAATATTTGTAGAAAAGATAGAGCGAAGTCACGTTTTGTTTGCTAATACTTTTTTAACGTATTTTCCAACACACCGTTAAATGATGATATCTCTTCTCAAGTCCAAATAGCTTTTCTGATTACGTGAATAGAGAGAATGAATTTGGATATGCCAAATAAACTTACAAATGCACGTCAAGTCTTCTTGGTCTTAGTGCTGGAATCAGAACGTAGGATACATTCTCCCGGTTTGAAATGTCAGAATGCGGGTATTCCAGTCCTACCGCATCACCTTCCCCCAGTGGAAGAAAGACAGGTTGAATCGATATAATATCAACGCCAATATCACAGAGGGTGCGGATTCTGGCCAATTTTTGTACTTAGCCATAATGTACGTGTATTGGTTCCCCACATGGAAAATTACTTTGTTTTACATTCTACCTAACTGTTGGGGGGGGGGGGGCTCACATAAATAAAATCACTAAGGAAAACAGAAAATGACTTGTTTTAGTTCGGTCCATAGAAACCGGACAAAAAGATGGCGAAGACTGTACGATCTTTTGCCAACAATTATCTGAGTTATTTTTACCAGCGTTTCTTTCTTTTAAGATCCGTGCTTATTCATGAAATTGTTGATCATGACTCTCCACAACATCCTATCATTTTCGGTCAACTGATTTAATATCCAACAAACACCAAACGGCTCTGTAATTATATATATATATATATATATATATATATATATATATATATATATTAGAGATAGAGAGAGAGAGAGAGAGAGAGAGAGAGAGAGAGAGAGAGAGAGAAAGAGATTTTTGATTTTTTTCACAAAAAAGTTTCGTACAGTGAGAAATCAAACAGGGAACGGATATTTTCTAACAATACTACCTACAAGTATGACTCTACCCAGCCTCAAAAACTAATGTTGGATAGTTTCCACCGTACTTCTGTTTATTTCTCCCATCCACTGAAGACGAACACAGGCGTGTTCAAAAAATTACGAACTTGGAAACTTAATCTCCGTGGTTCATTTTTGTCACATGGTTAATGTTAATGAATGCTTTTCGTACTGATTACATCGGTGCACTTTCGTTTGACTTTGTTTGATTGACCAACTTATCTACTCTACATTGGAAAATTCGTAAACTTAAGGAATCAGCACATATGCTAGGCCGCAAAAATCTCCTGAGCCGACCAAGCATAGAAATGCATACAATATGGGAACCACTAATAAGGAGTGCCAGAGAAAAGCGATAATCACAACAAAAATTGCAAAATGAGCTCTGGTAAAAATGGTTGCCGAAGACATTAGCTTTATAATACCCAGAATTTCATACACAGATATCCTCAAGGACAAATGACACAGTGGATAAAGGCCTTCATTAGATCCAGTGACAGGACCCAAAGAGGGTGAGTTCAATACGAGGCTAAGGCAATGGAGAAAATTCTGAGGGAAATTAACAGGAGATAACTGATAACTGACATCCATTAAACATGGCACGTGGAACTAGAGCAGTCTACCCCAGTGAGCGAAATAAAGGGTTCAGTTCGACATTCCAACTACCTGAAGAAGGCCGGAGCGTACAACGGCCGAAATATGGCGACAAAGATGAGGACAATAGTCCGAATAATGTAAATAATGTGATCTACTCTATTATATATATATATATATATATATATATATATATATATATATATATACACAGTGAGGTGAAACAAGTATTTCGACAGTAAAAAAATGGATTTAGTATCATGTATTGAAAGAAAAGCATTGTCTAAAGCTCACGATATATTCGTAAAACAATTATAAATGCAAATAAACAGCAAAAATAAATTATTTGACACGTATATATATTTTATATACAAATTATTAAAACAGGTAGTGAAAAAAGTATTTGGACAGTTCCGAAATTATGTTTAAAATTAATGTTTTGAGTATATTTCATGCTCGAATGTGTTAGAATTGTATGGAATAGTCTAAAACGTACATTACCTAAAGGTGTTAGCTATCTTGATGGTCAGTTCATCCCAAGACGTTGCACTAACAGTATTGCAGGATGCCAAAGCAAAGAGAGCTGTCGAAAGATATTAAAGATTGAAAAAAACAGCTATCTTAAGATTTCTAAAGACCTATGTATACCTGTGAGCACTGTTGGGTACATAATTAAGAAATGGAAAGTCTTCAGTTCTCATGAAAATATGCCAAGAACAGGTGCACCGCACAAAATATCACAAAAATGTTCAGGGAAAATAGTACGGCGAGTAAAAAATTACCCTTTTGTGACTCGGAGAGAACTTCAAAAAGATCTCAGCAATGCAGGAACTCACGTATGCAAGAGGACCATAAGTTCTGAACTTCACTGACAACAATTAAAATCTCGCTCTCCTCGCAAAACCCCATTGCTAAAAAAACGTCATTTAAAATCCAGACTTGAATTTGCCAAAACTAATTTACAAAAGCATGATGACAATTATAAGAAAATTTTATGGTCTGATGAAAGCAATAAGAAAATTTTATGGCCACATAAATGGAACAGCCTTCAATCAAAAGAACACCATGCCCACTGTGAAGCACGGAGGCGGTAGCATTATGGTTTGGGGATGCTTTGCATATAATAGTATGTGACAACTGAAAATTATTGAGGGCACAATGCATGCAGCCAAATATATGCAAATTTTAGAAGATTGCTTGCAGTCATCAGTTGAGAAATTAGAACTTGGACCAGATTGGGTTTTTCAACAGGACAATGATGTGAAACATACAGCCAAAACAACACGTGCATGGCTTCAAAACATGGCCCAGCCAATCGCCGGACATGAATCCAATAGAGAATCTTTGGAGAACACTGAAGAATCAGATTCGTGAAAGACGACCAAAGAACCTCAGTGAATTGAAAGTTTTTGCAGAAGAAGAGTGGGCTAAAATTCCCACCAAATCATGCCAGGCGCTTGTAGAGAGCTACAGGAACAGACTGAGAGCTGTGGTTCCAAATGAAGGAGGACCAAGTAAATATTAAACACATTTAAAGGATAATTTATATTCTGTCCAAATACTTTTTTCACTTAAATATATATACGTGTCAAATAATTTATTTTTGCTGTTTATTTGCATTTATAATTATTTTACGAATGTATTGTGAGCTTTAGACAATGCTTTTCTTTCAATATATGATTCGAAATCCATTTTCTTTACTGTCCAAATACTTATTTCACCTCACTGTATATATATATATATATATATATATATATATATATATATATATATATATATATAACAAATAAACAAACAGGCATATGGACAGCCTCTTAAATTTGGACATTGAATCTGATTAAGAAATTTATTTTGATTTATGATCCTTACTTATCCCCAGAGATCTCAACCCCTTTTTCATCACATGCAGTTGTGTCTTTCTTTCATTCTAAACTGAGTGAACCGGGGAGATCAGACACTCTCTGTAAAACGTGTCGTTTGTTGATCTTTGAATTAGCCTCGTCATCTCTAATCTAGTTCTAAATAATTTTTCTATCTTACTCTCACTTAAACTCCAACCAATTACAGAAGCTTCTTAGGTAGGTAAATCGCTTTTTCACCCGGGCTCTCTTGCCTTCAGTATTTGCTGCGAGTTTCAAATACTCCGAGCCCACTTTCTGTTATGTGTTCTCCATATTTTAATATTGATTTAAAATATACACTAAAATACGAGGTTAAATCTTTCTGCAGGGTCATAAAATATTTCGTGTACAGTTTGTATTGTCTACTTTTATACCTGATAAAATGTAATAATAATCGATTGAGGGCACTGAGAAAAGCGATTTATTGATTAATTTCGAGTTCAGTTATAGCTTATTGATTACTGAATGAATTACATTCAATAATTACAATTGTCCTATAGTTTCAGTAGGAGATAAAAATATGTTTCATGCAGTAGAATTGTTTCTCTCTAAAACAAACTATGAGACGTTAAATAGATAAATTGTTTCGTCAGCTTCAAGTGGTGAACAGTTCGGCTGTATTATATGATCTACAAAATTGAGCCCAATGGTTTACTTTGCAGAGTTATATAGAAAGACAAGAGTCCATTGTATTAAACCTTGTTGCTTAACCCTTTAGTGTTCTCTGTAAAAATCTAGTGATAATTATAACAAATTAAATCTAATTAATTAATAATCACTTGCATGGAGTATTGCTGCCATATATGGTCTGGAGCTCCTTCTGTTAGTCTCAAGGTTTTTGATAAAGTCCAGAGAAGGATATGCAATGTAATTGGCCCTGATCTGGCCCTGATCTCGTCCGCAGTCGCTCACCCACAGACGTGCCGTCGCCTCCCTCTGTTTTTTTAAAAATACTTTCATGGTAACTGCTCCGATGAGCTGCTTTCGCTGGTTCCCAGACTTCATGAATTTAAGCGTTCTACTAGGCTGGCATGTCGCTCACACCATTTCACTGTCGAAACTGTTAAATGTAGCCGTCTCTTCTACTCCAATAGCTTCATGTCTCGTACCTCTCGCCTGTGGAACTCCCTCCCTATTTCCTGTTTCCCTGATAGCTATAATCTCCAACTATTCAAATGTAATATCAATCGACGTCTCCAGATGCCCTGATCTATTCCCTATCCTTCTCTTCATCCTTTCCTCTATCACTCCTATTATCTCTCGCCCCAACTCTCTGTAACTCCTTGCGTGCTAGTGGCTTCCCGATATGCTTGGGGTGAAACGCTTATAAAAAATTTAATTAATTATAACAAATTAAAATGACAAATGGTATGAAGTTGAGTTTTTTTTTTAAAGAATACATTGTTAATTATGAGTTTTATGAATAAAAGCCTATATTAATTATCGACTTATACAAATTCGTATACAAGTTTTTTATGTAGAGTCCATTTATTTTCAGACTTATAACTTATGGCTGGGGGGCATTCATAGTTTAAAAATAAATTTTAGGAATGCAGACACTTGTACACACACTCACGCATGCACTTAAACACATACACGCACGAACACTCAAACACAAACACACACGCCCATGCGCGCGCGCGCACACACACACACACACACACACACACATATATATATATATATATATATATATATATATATATATATGCAGACACTTGTACACACACACTCACACATGCGCTTAAACACATACACGCACGAACACTCAAACACAAACACACACGCTCGCGCAAAAACACACACATACACACACACATATATGTATGTGTGTGTGTGTCATATTGTTTTAAGTTATGCTATATTCATGGGTAAAGGTTCTCAATATCAAGCCTAGAGCATGTGCAAATAAAGGGTGTCCATAAAGTCCGTGTGCACTTTTAAAAAAATTCTAACTTTATTTGTATTTGCGACAGAAATAATTTGTAAAAAAGATTAGAAAGAAGTAAATCTATATTTTTTAAGGTTTTATTGAAATTCTATTTAAGTTTCCACACGTCCTCCATCATTAGCAATACAAAGGGTAAAACGATTTTGCAGTTCACGGAAAACATTTGCCAACTGATTTACAGTAATGCCTGAAATCCCATCAGTTATTTTAGCTATACTTAAAACTAGGTACATTAAACGGCCTGTTTCATGCTTAAACACAATCTTCAAGGCCAAATATATGTTAAAAACGATGTTCTTTTTCAATGAAATTGTTTCAGTAGCGAATATTAATTGCATAAAACGAAGATTATACAGAAACATTTTCAGATCAAATTCCTTGGAAATACTTGATACCGAATGGACATATTGATCCATGTCTATATGTACACACACACACACACACACACAGATACAGAGTTTCGGTAAGTTTTGTTTTCAATTTTATATTGTATTTTGCTTTATTTTCAAGATGAAAACTTGAATCCAAAATCAGGATGAACTGGAACTATATCCTACCGCTCTTTAGAACGCTGGAATTCAAATTAAACCAAAGTAACATCAGGTGACAATTATAGTAGATAATGCCAATGTCCTATTTCACACTTACAATGGAGAATCGATATTCTGAAAGCTATTATAATATAAAAGAAAAATACATTACATGGAATGAATCTTTCACTAAAAGAGACGAAGTGTTCATAAAATATTTAGCATGTTTACAAAATCCTGTTTGATACATCTTTTCGAGTAAGGTTTTACTTAGTGTAAGCCATTTTACACATGACATCACTTTCGAATATTTTAAATTCCAGCATTCCAAGTAATGTTAAAATGTGCTGTATACTGTAAACAACAAGTTCTTTTTAATGATTGAGGCAGTGGAAATTACTTGCATAACAACACTGAGCAGCTTAGATGAATTATATAAAACGATCCTCCGTCAGACATTACAGAGTCTACAATATCTCAAATAGCTTTATCAAATAAAAAAAGCCTAATCAGTTCTAGCCACAGCAACAAAAGAATTGGGTAGCATCTGTAAAAAAAAACGGAGACAAGATTGATACACAGGTGAGTGAAACTTTATATACAACCAAATACAAAATGTTTCAAAGGGGACGCCTATTAATTCTAGAAAAGGACAGAATTGTTATTAAATATGAAAAGTCTGATTTCATAAAAACAAAAAAAAACTGTTTGAAGAAAAATATTTCATGAATTTCAACGAACAGTAATGCTACTATGCCCTGAACGAAAACGTTTAATTCTGCCATTATCATCAGGATTTGTGGTCGGTGTTCGATCTCAGGATAAAGGTAAGCTTTTTGAATGATAGAATTAATGAGCTCACATATCGTTCGATTCACACTATTACCTAGTATTTGGAACAGGAGTAGAGGCTTATCCCTTATTTATTGTTTAGGATTGGGCTTCCAGTGTCTGCCAAATCTTTCCCTTCTCATTCACTTCTAGTAGACCCTTACAAATTAGTGTTGATACCACTCTGTGTTGACATGAGTTTACACTCTTATATTTGCACATGCTCTAGGTTTGATATTGAGGACCTTTACCTATAATATAGCATAACTTAAAACACTATGACACACACACACACACACACACACACACACACACACACACACATATATATATATATATATATGAGTTTTATGAACTTTTATGAATATACTAAGAAGATTGTCTGTGAATAGGAGAGGATCATATTGAAAATAGACAAAACTTTTCTAAATTATTCAATGTGGCATACATTATATATATATATATATATATATATATATATATATATATATATATATATATATAATTGTTTGTGCGTGGGTGGGTGTGTGCATTCATGCGTGTATGTGTTTAAGTGTATGCGTGGGTGTGTGTACAAGTGTTTGTATACATAACATTTATTTTTAAACTATTAATGCCCACCAGCCCAAAGTTATAAGTGTGAAAATGAATGGACTCTACATAGAAGCCTGGATTAATACCGTATTTTTATTTTAATATTTCATGAATTTCAACGAACAGTAATGCTACTATGTCCTGAACGAAAACGTTTAATTCCGCCATTATCATCAGGATTTGTGGGCGGTGTTCGAGCTCAGGATAAGGGCAATCTTTTTGAATGATAGAATTACTGAGCTCACATATCGTTCGATTCCCACTCCTACCTATTATTTGGAACAGGAGTAGAGGCTTATCACTTATGTATTGTTTAGGATTGGGATTCCAGTGTCTGCTAAATCTTTCCCTTCTCATTCATTTCTAGTAGACCCTTACAAATTAGTGTCTTGCGCGAGGTGAATTATTTAAAAAATACAATACAATAAAATACAATTCGTGCACTTTTCTCCTCATAGAACTCAGCTCTATAGAATCTTCCTCAATTTTTCTTGAACTTTCGCCAGGCCAAACTAACAATTAAAAAATCTCCATAAAGAAATCTCTTTAATCACAAACGCATTAAACAATTAAAGCGACCGTCTCTTTTCAGATTCTATTTTGCACGATAATAACGCACCAGAGAATAAATGGGAGCATTTCATTTTGATCAGCTGCATTTCATAAGGGAAAATAGCTGTAAAAATCCATCTTATTTTCCTCAGTCTTGTTCAGGACACGAGTCGTAGTAGAATCGTTGTAGCAACGACAAAGAGAAGCCTGGATGGAATCTTGTAATTTCTGTAGATTCTTTGAAACTTAGCTAAACAAAGACAAGCATCTCGTAAATTTTATGTGAGCCGCTCAGCTGTTGGCTACTCATTGAAAACAAGGATGACAGAGCATAAAATTGAAAAACAAAATAGCTATGGCAGCACATTAATATTAGATGACTTTCATGATAAACATCTTAACAATCAATAAGAGAAATCTTTGAGCTAACTTCGGTAAGGTTACATTAAAAATTAATAAACTTCATTAAGTTAACTGAAATGTTTTGTCCTGTCTATAATTTGGAGACAGTTCATTATTTTTACCTGAGTTTTTTTTTCAGAAAATTATATCCGTTCGTCCATACATGTCTCTACAATAGAATTTTTCTCTTTGCGGAGTGTGCATCAGAAAAAGGCTGTAGAATGTATTGGTTAAAATACTGTGCTATTAATAACAAAAATTCAGAAAAAAGACACACATTTGGGATGTGTCACATTGTTCCTCACTTCTAGAAACAGAGTTCATAGCAGTATTTAAACACGAGGCCTACTTCATTGTAGAACATCTCCCATTGTCAATCTTGTGGCGTCAAGAATACATCAACTGTATATCAATACAGAAAAACAAGGCGTTTAAAAAAAGGGGCCACTGGTTTTATATACTCGCGACTGTCTTTTAAACTTATGCAAATCAACCGTGTCTAAATATTTTAAACTCGTATGAACTAAGTGTTTATTCTTTTGAATATCGTACAAACCAAACTTGTGTTACAATTTTTGTGCATCTAGTGAGCAAACTCAAATGACTGGACTCACTTTATAGTTCCCCCAAATAAAGGGTAACCAATCAGAAGGCGTAAAATATTCAATGCGTCTTATATAACGGCGGCCATTTTGGTTACTCTCTACGAATGTCCAATGCGAACCTGTCAGAACCAAAGATAACCAGAACAGAAGAAAGAACTACGCTCTGCTACTGAAACGAGATATCCGCTGCTAACCTGAACTGCGCTTTCCTACTCTCTTCGAAATATTCACTGCCAACCTCTGGATTCTATACTCAAAGAGGACCGTCATCATGAGCGACAACTTGTATATATCTTTTTAACTCCAGTGCAAACGACATTTGTTTTTACATTTTTGACTCAAATGAAAACTGTGTGTTGACTCGTGCAAACCAAACCCATGTCTATCTTTCTAATATTTATCAAAACGATAGAATTCAGCATTAAGTAACGTGGAAAAAATTCTCTGAATAAGCACACATCTGATGAAGGCCAGAGGGTACAACGGCCGAAACGTTGGGATAAAATAGTTCATGTGTAAATAGTGTAAATAATGGAAATTATTGATATGACGTAAAAGAAACCAAATAAAAATATCAATAGTGGCGTTGGCGTTCAAGTCCAGGTAAAAATCAATCATTGATCAGGAAATCGATCGGTTCGTTTTCAGCGCAATGTTATGATATTTTAAAAGTCGGTCAGTTCATCAAGATGTATTTATTGTCTGCGTAGAGACGCACTTTTCGTTTTCAGGTCTAAATAGAAAACCAGAACAGCCGCGCGGTTAAAATTGCTCCATTCGATGTACCGCCGGAAACATTTGCAGCAGAAAATGGCGAAGATTCCCAGCGAGTCTTGGCACCAAATCAGATTTGCCATCTTTATACTCGAAATTGGAAATTACTCTGACCTTTCCGTCTGATTGCTACCTGCAGACACCTGTCATATCGTTGAGGGGGAGGAAAAGAAAGAAAGAAAGAAAGAAAGAATGAAAGAAAGAGAGAACGAATAAAACATCACTGATTTGTTAGAATTGATTCGGTACGGTTTGTAACGAGATTAGGTATACTGAGAATTTCTCAAATCTTGTGTCTGTATTGACAGCCGACAAAGATGTTCCTTTTGACACTTAGAAAAAAATATATAAAAATCTTGTCTTATTCATCATAAATGTCTGCCTTTTTTCATTAATTAATAAAATGGGCTATCTTGATAAAATACAATGTTTTATTTTTACTCGAACGCATTACGAAACACTTTACATTATATGCAACATTTATCGCTTTTTCTATGGCAAATCGTATGACAAACGACATTCATTAGTTTCGCCAATTGAGACAATCCCAGCGATAACTCGTCATGGCAAGAACACTTGGTTGAATGATTACTATTTCCTTTGTATTAAATTAGTAAGAATGAAGTTCTATTTTGACAGATGCTTTCCGAGAGAGACTGCCTTATTGCAAAAACTCCTGAGCGGATACTCCCCAATCATTACAATTATTACCTATTCAACTCCAGGTCAACCGCTATCCTTATTGCATGTATTCATGGTCTGATCTTCTAATCTATTAAATTCATAGAACAACCTCATTCAATAATCCTCTAACTTAAGTGGCTCTTGTGCATTGCACGAGTTGAAAACTTAGTAAGAAAATAACTCGTTTTGGCTGAAAGAGGTTTGAAAATTGTTATACTTCCACCAAATATTTAGTTCAAACTGTTTCAAATTGGAATGTTACTAAATACTAACTCTATGTTTACTGTCTTTAAATATATGAATAATTTTATCTGTCTATATTTCTGAGATGAGGTATTATGTACACTATTTATATTATTCGGATTATTGTCCTCATCTTTGCTGCCATATTTATCACAACGTTTCGGCCGTTGTACGCTCTGGCCTTCTTCAGGTGGTTGAAATGTCGAACTGAACCCATTATTTCGCTCGCTGGAGTAGACTGTTCTAGTTACACGTGCCATGTCTAATGGATGTCAGTTATCAATTATCTCCTGTTAATTTCACTCTGAAAGTTCTCCACTGCCTTAACCGGGTATTGAATTCACAGATTTTGAGTCCTGTCACTGGATCTAACTAACGCCTTTATCCACTGTGCCATGTAACCTCAAGGACAACCACCTGAAGAAGGCCGGAGCGTAAAACCGCCGAAACATTGTGATAAATATGGCTACAAAGATGAAGACAATAGTCCGAATAATGAATAATTTTAATCCTACTCTTGGGCTAGTGGCTCACCACTTTTGCAGGCCCTATTTTCAAAATCACCATGCATTCAGATCTGTATCTCGTGTCACTATGAACATTATCGATTGCACTACAGTCTAAAGGACCACAAATACGATTTTTGATGGTACATTTTAAAATTTACGGCCTCCTTTTAGTCTGGAGGTTCATTTTTCTTGCCTTTGTACTTAAATCCCCTTAATACTTAATATGGCTTCTAAAATTAAATCTTATCATGTCATGTGACTTCATCACTCTAATGACATTAATCACGCCGGCATCTAGACATTAAAACTTTCAATTTATCAATGTCTCACTCAAATAGTAGATCTCCCACGCTTTTCCCTAGTAATTCTGACGGACACGATTCCATACTTGATCATTTCTTTACCTACTCAACATAACTCATGTCATGCTCTGCAGCTCTGTCCCCTTGGCAACTCCGACTGCACGGGAGTGTCCGTAGTTATCTTTCTGCTCTACTTTCAGCCAATATGCCCCTATTCAGAAAGCATCTTCCTGTTACCAACTCTCATTTTGTGAATTTTCCTGAGAGGGTGAAATCTTTCCACTCTTCGCGTTTAAAACTCTGCCATCGAGATTTATCCATAGGTGAAATCCAGCGCTGAAGTACGGAAGTACAAAGTGAAACCTTAAACATTTGCCTGGCTTTACTGCTGTCTTTTCAACCGCTACATATCTAGAGGGATCATTTCTTCCGGCTACAGCAACGTGGTAGTTTGTATCGCCTCTTTGTATTCGCTTGTAATGATTGTAAGCGGGTCCTCAACGGGGCCAAGTCACTGTTCGCTGATATAATGAGACACCGTATAACCTCTCACAAATTTTGTTCTTGAGAGTACTGGCGGACATGTTTTGCGCGTGTTGAATAAGAGGTAATCTTCAATCGCTTCTTAATCTCTTCATTCAGTTTGAATTATCGTCATCTACTCTTCAGTATCATTTATGGTGAGGGAGCAGAATGCTTTGCTCGGACATTCTCTTCAAAATCCATACTCTACTCATCAGAAATATCTTTACCAGATTCTTCCCTAGGGAGGAATATATACTGAGTGATGTGTACACAACTCCGTCCATGGCTCCTGCTATCAACTTCAAATTAGATCCCTATAAATCATGCGGACTTGACGGTATCCCTAAAATCCTCCTATTTACCAACCTCCCCACACGACAAGCTGTAGCACGATGCTAGTTTTTAATGTAGGCTCGAGAAAAATATGTCCGCCACCGGGTGTACACGAGGTCGGGTTTGTTTACCTCCCGAAACGAGAGACTGCCTTTCGGCATTGGCTCGTCTTGAGACAGAGTTCGACAAGAGAGGAATAGCAAGAGAGCCTCCTCCTCCTCCTCCTCCTCCCTAAAATCGTGCAAAGGACATGAGCTCCTAAACTGGTCCCTGTTATCTCAAACTCTACAAAGATGGCTTGCTGTTTGTTGCTTTCCAATTTGTTGGAACATCTCTTCTGTGATTCCTGTGTTTAATAAACTTCTGATACTTTGAATTATTGTTCTGTTAGACTGTTACATTTTTTTGTCAAAGAGACGCTCTAATCAACTTCAGATTGGTTAAGCATCTCACTTTACACAGCCTTCATGTAGATGAAAAATATGGTTTCGTTTCTCTAGTTCTGTCACCGATATGTTAATGGTAACAACTGAATTTGTCTATCAATCTTTAAATAAGAACGGCGGTGCTCGTGTTCTAACATTAGACATCTCGAAGCTATTTCACAGGATTTGGCATGCTAGGCTTTACTATAAGCCGAAGGGCTTTCGTGTCTCTGGCCGCATATTTGATTTACCGTATTCCTTCTTAACAAAGACGTGTTTTACGGACACGCCTCCATTTTATATCACATTAATGCTGGGGTCCAGCGCTCTGTGCTTGAACCTACGTTATATCTTATCTTCATCGTAAGAATTTCCCGATGTCATCAGTTCCTAACTAGATATTTATGCTGTTGACAGAACTATTTAATTCTGTCTTAAGTGTATGTCTTTTAGTTTCGCGAAAGTACAACAGGCAGATGCTCTCGAGAATGGCCTCCAATCAGTTGTTAATTAGGACAAGAATTGGTTTGTAAATGTTTTTGCCCCCGAAACTAAACTGCTATCTTTTCATAACCAGAGAGAAACGTTTTTGCCTGCCGTCAGCATGGCTTATGCTAATCTTCAAGAAAGAAAGTCATTTTAATTTCATCACGAATAGCACCGACATGAAGTGAAGTAATTATATTGAAACAATCGCTAGGCCTGCTTCTAACAACGTTTATACAGTTTGTTTTACCAGGCAATTTTCTCGTCCATCTTGAGCATTTATAAATCTACCATTCGTCTGTGCATTGAATATTGCTGCCATATTTGGTCTGGTGCTCCTGCTATATAAATCGAGATTCTTGACGCAATCCAAAGAAGGGTAGGTATGGTTACTGGCCTCTCGACTGCCCCATCACCGTGACCTGACTTCTTTCTGATCTTTCTATAAATATATTCATGGCAATTGTTCTAATGTTTTTTCCTCATTGATACCCCATACGGCATGAATATAAGCGTATTACTTGATTGGCAAGTAGGTCTCATAATTTTACTGTGTAAATATTTATAGATAATTGTACATTCTATTATAATAATTTCTATTCTTGCAATTCTCGCAGGCGGAACTTACTTCCAATTTCTCGCTTCATTGCCACCTATGATCTTCAAAAATTTAAATGCAAAGTCAATCCCTATTTTCTGTCTTCCTGGCCCTTGCTCTTTTAATATCTCCTCACTAAAGTCTTCTCATTCTCTTTCACTCTCAGAAAGCCCTGTTGTCTTAGGGGCATCATTGCCTTTCTTGAATGTGAAATGATTAAAATATGTCAAATCGTGATTCATTTGAGTCATTGATTATTTTACGCTGTGGGCGCAACGGAAGCCTATCACCCACAACCGATTTTTTCTATGCAATCATAGGTTTACTTCTCCCCAAGAATCTTATAGTGAGACATAGTCTTAGTCTTCAAAATATTTAGACTTTACATGTGTGTTGTGTCCTGCGGTCTTCATTAGGTGTATATCAATTCAGAGAAACAATATTTGCCCGGTTATTTAATGTCGCAGTCTAGAGTTTTAATAAATACGAGAAAAGGAGACTTTAGATTTGTTTTGTACGAGAGTCAGAAAGGTAGACATAGATTTGCTTTACAGGAGTCAAGAAGGAAGAAACAGACTTAGTTTTTGTTGTGGTAAACCCGCCTATAATATAATGAACTCTTCCTCCTCTCATAAATACTAACTGCGAGACTTCCTAAGCAGTCCATGCTGGGTAAGACGTTAAACTACATCCACGTCCTGGGTAAGACGATAAACTGCGTTCAGCAGCAAGTCCTCTGATCAGGAGGTTTTGAGGGGCGTGGAACAACCTCTTAATTGCTGGTGATCACAGGTCCACCCTGACCCGGGGTGGTAGCACCTATTAGGGTCCTAGCTATGGGAGAATAGTTAACTATTACCAGCAATAGTTTTTTGAAACAAATATTATCAACAATACAATTTTAAAAGAAAAATATTACCAGAAACAGATTTTTGAAAAAAACAAATATCAGCAATAAAAATTTTGTCGGCATTAAATAACCCGTTGATGTTGATATACCGTAAAACAAAATAAACCAAACTAATCGAAACTAAAGAATACATATTCTATTCATACGAATCTATCCTAAAAAATTAGTCGGCATTAAATAACCCGTTGAGGTTGATATACCGTAAAAGAAAATAAACCAAACTAATCGAAACTAAAGAATACATATTCTATTCAAACGAATATATCCTAAAAAATTGGTCGGCATTAAAAAACCCGTTGAGGTTGATATACCGTAAAACAAAATAAACCTAACTAATCTAAACTAAAGAATACATATTCTATTCATACGAATCTATCCTAAAAAAATTATCGGCATTAAATAACCCATTGAGGTTGATCTTACATAAAACAAAATAAACCAAACCAAACCTAAGCAAACAATGGGCAGACGAGATGCAGTGTAACCTCATCGTTCGGACGGACACTTCTCTCTACTTATTGCTAACACTCTTGCTTTGTATATATCTGTTATTTCAATACACTTGTTCAACCTGCCTTCATCTTCCTTGTCGTTCTTTTCTGGCCACTAAACAGGCCACAACAGTTTTCGCCAGAGTCAAAAAGTTAAACATACATTTGGTACTAACAAAAGTTAAAAATGATACACACAGGTTTGGTTTGCACGAGAATCAAAAGGTAAGCTGACATTTGTACACTCTATCATATCTGTTGCATAAAATTTGCTTTTTATCCGTGAGGAATCTGTCCACAATTCATAGCTATACGGGGCCTGAGTGAAAAGTGACGGGAATGGCGCCAAAAACGAATTATTTCAATTCCAAACAAACTACATGGTTTCCTTTTCAAAGTAACACCCTCAAGTCTAATGTACATTTCTCTCCTTATCTAGAAAGCTTCTATGTATTCTGGAATGATCCTTTTTTGTCGCCCCCCCAAGTCAGTTTCAATTATTTCCCTTTAGTAATTCAACTCTCCAAGTTTTTTGTTCAATACTGTATTACTTCAGCCAAAGCGTTTATTCACTGGAAATAACTGAAATATCCAGAAAAGGCATGGCACGTTGAACTAGAACAATCTAACCCGGTACACGAAATAACGAGTTCGGTTCGAATATCCAGTGTATATCATCTGACGAAGGTCGGACTGTACAAAAGCCCGAAGCGTCGTGAATATGACAAATAATGAGGACAGCAGTCCGAACGATGTAAAGAGTGCAAATATCATAGTCGTTGAGGTGAGACTGTAGGCCGTACCAATCCAGGCGATGCTAGGTATTGTCTCTGATGTTTAATGTCCCTGAAGATATAAATAATTTTAATGCTTTTATTTCGACTTGTGCTTAATAACACTATGCATGAACTATATTTCCATGAATTCTGAAATGTCGTATCCCCCAGTCTGTATCGACGGGTATATTACACATTGTACTACAGTCTGACTGGCCAGAAATGATACGGCTGAGAATAGATTGCTGGAAATCTACAGCTTCTTTGGAATAATTAAATCTCTTTTACATCGGCATCGCACTTCATTTGCCTGCCCTTAATATTCGGTTGGCTTCCCAAATTAAAGACATGAGATGATAACGTTGTCTTTATATGGTTGACTAATTTCGGGAAAGAGGCTTCAAGGCCAGATATTATTTCCATAATTCTGTTTTCTCATACGGATTCTCCGATTTTCTGTCAGGTATGCGCAGTTTGCGATTAAAATGCGTCAGTTGATGCGAGGCAGGCTTCCGCTGTTGACGATTCACCGTAACGAGGCTTAAGTACATTACTCGTTCATGTCAAATTCAATTATGTTATTCTCCTCTTAATAGGTCCACCTTAAATGTGAAATAAATCTATAAATATATTCTCTGTCTTAATTTCTATTATTTATATTTGGACTAATATCCTCATCTTCATTGTCTTTCTGACAACGTTTCAGCCCATGCGGCCCTCGGCATTCGTCAGTCGGTCCGGGTAACTTTCGAGGAAGTTTGAACTGAACGTTATATTTAATTTAAGCTATACTAAATAGGAACTAAAAGAACTATACTTCAACATTGACAGCGGAACAAGAACATCTTATTCCCGTAGATTAAATAAAGTGTTTTCTTCAAAATTCCAGAAGTTTATCTAGATCGACAAACACCCGAAGGAGGTAGTAAAACACAATCATTGAACCTTTGTGATAATAACGACAAAGACGACGATATGAACTCGAATGTGAATAAAATAAACCTTGACTTCTTGTGATAAACATTATACATCACAATATTATTAGACCTGATTAATTGAAAAAAACAGAAAACTAATATTATGTACATATGTGTATTTTGTTACTTAAAACATGCTGTGGAAATGCCTACTATAGATCGATAGAATTTGATCATTGATGAAAAGAAAATTTAATGTAGACTTAATCACGTTAAATCTAGGTCTAGAAAAATGTTTCCATAATTTTGTTGTAGAATTATAGTAATGTAGAAGGATATGTACCCGTGTTTTATAGCGAAAGCTATACTCAAAAGCGTATGATAAAGTAGGTCCCAAAGAACTGTTGGAAATGTATTTTTCCACCGAAATTATTCACCCTATAGAGCAGGGTCGGGCAACCATTTTGTAAGTTCGTGCCAAAACCGGCCAAATCGCTGACACAAAATTTTTCCACGAGCCAACAAATTTTTTTTGAAAACTCAAAACTAGCAGCAACTATGTTGGAACTGGACCTACCTGAAAGAAAGTTCCTAAAAGCATCAGTCTGTTTTTTATCTTGCTCAGTTCACGAAAAATCTTTTTTCCTCCTCAGTTTTATTGCTTAAGTTCTTATGAACATTTTCAAAATGTCTCTTTACAGAAGAACTGCTACAAACTATTGTTTCGGTACAGAAGATGTATAAAGTTTTAGAGTCTTTCTTAAATATGCCAAAATTTTCAGTCTAGTATTCTTTAAATTCTCTAATATCTTCTTCATTTGAATGACATCGTTTCTTAGCTGATGATCGTGACATTCTGCACAATCTGTAAAGGGAAGAACATAAAAATATATGAGATAATGATATACATGAAAGATGATAAAGAATAAAAGTAAGTCAAAATGGGAATCTAATGAATAAGTTTCGTGTGCCAGAAAAAAAATCATCGGTAGGACATATTTGGCACGCGTGCCAAAGGTTGCCCAAAATTGGTATAGAATGAAGTGATTTCGAAAAAGATAGAAATACTAAGAACATTCATTATTAGCCGCCATAATCTTAACAGCATAAGATATGAGGATGGCATAGTGTTGATAGCAGACACCGAAAAGAAACTAGAACTACTACAAAACCTAGTGAAAGAAAGCGAGAGAGACGGATATGCAATGAGATAGGTCCTTATGTGGCATCTAGTCTACAGTCGCTTTCTCACACACGTGTCTCTTCTATAAGTATTTTCACGGCAACTGTTCCGACGAGTTGCTTTCGCTGGTTCTCAGACCGCATGAATTTAAGCGATCTACTAGGTTGGCATCTCGGTGCCACCCTTTCACTGTCAAAACGGTTAAATGTAACCGTCTCTTCTACTCAAAGAGCTTCTTCTCTCACACTTCCCCTCTGCGGAATTCTCTTCCTCGCTTCCCTGATAACTATAATCTTCAAATATTCAAATGTAATGTCAATCGACATCTTCTGATACCTTGATCTTGTTCCCCGTCCTTCTCTTTATCCTCTCCCCAAACAGCCCCCTTTATTCTTGTTCTCTACCCTCTGTAACCCCTTGCGTGCTAGTGGCACTCCCGTCTTGCTTGGGGTGAAGTGCTTAAAAAAATGAAAGGACTAATCCCCCCTCCCCCAAAAAATGGAATGCAGGGTTTTATTAAAAGCAACACCCCAACATACAAATTACTAATTGGTTATAACGCACTCAAGAAAGTACAACATTTTAAAAAATCGGCTTCCAAAAAAAAAAAAAAAAATTTTTAAAATATCATGTAGCGAATTTTTGCTTTCATATCAGAAAAAAAATATAGTGGTATTATGATAGGTTAGACAATAATATTTCTTTAATAATTAACAATTTTTTAATATATTTCCGGGCTTATTGCTTAGGAGATTTAATTATTTCGTATAAAAAAGTTACTTAAATCATTAGAGATATTCCTAAAGGGGAACGGTAGATATACTATGTAAATTCCAATCGGAACATGTAGATATTTACATGGTCTGCTTTACAAATCTTAGATCATCTTCCTTGTATTTAGTTAGACATTGGTTAACTCCCTTTAAGTCTTTGTGTTGGTTTTTAATTGTTGATTGATAAGAATATAAAAGCCATAAAAACACGTTATGTGCTCCAGAAACTGCAACTGTTTTAGGTATAAGTTTCCTTTTTGTTTTAAATATCTGGGGGGAGGGTTAACAGAGAACGGAAAGTGTGACACTAAAATTCAAAGGTGCATTTGGACAGAGAAAAATGCTTTCCAGATGCTAAGCAAAGTATTAAGAAATTAAATAAATCGTTAGAAACAAAGAAAAGAGTACTGAACAATTATGTAATAGCAGTTCTCCTATGTGGCACTGATTTCTGGATAATCTCCTCAAAGATGAAGATTTGAGTTGATCCAACAGAAATGTCGTTCTACAAAAGAAAGGACAAGTGAAATTTTTAGGGCACATAACTAGGAAAGAGGTCTTAGAAAATTTGATACTCACAGGAAAATTGAAAGCAGGAGAGACAGAGGAAAACAACGCATTACTTATCTAGTAATCAGGAGTAAATGGATGCCGCAGCAAGTTTTTATTTCTGTGCCGTGTCCTTTCAGGTCATAGTCGATAATGGCTCTCGACGATTGCCTCTCCTTTGAACCTTTAAGTAAAGTTTGACACTGTGTTTCTCGTCACTCTGCCATCCTATTACCTAAAATCATCAGATATCTTACTGGCTATTTTCCCTGTGCTTCTCTTGACTTCAATAACGTCCGATGAGTTTCATATTCGCCAGTTTTCTTTTAGTTGTCATTTCCTATAGAAAGTCCTCGTTGTTAAAATATTCACCGCATTGTATACTCAGCATCCTTCTGTAGAAAAACATATCTGTTAGTTCGAGTCTCGTTTCCAGTGTAAGAAAAGTGTCCAGCATTGACGACTATATTGCATCTACTGTAAGGAAGTGCCAGAGAAGAAGCTGTTGGAGTAGTAGAAGCGGTTACATTTAACTGTTTCGACAGTGATAGGGTGGGACCGAAATGCTAACCTAGTGGTACTCTTAAATTCATGCAGTTGCGTCACCAGTGACAATATCTCGTCAGAGCAGTTACCATGAAAATATTTGCAGAGCTACAGAGGGAAGACATATCACGTCTCTGAGAAAATGACTGATGTCGAGATGACAGGTCAGGACCGATAGCATTGCATATCAGTCTTTGGATTATGTCTAGAACCTCGAGATGAACAGCTGGAGCATCAGACCATATATGGCAACAGTATTCCGTGCCAAGATTGTGTGGTAGATTTGAAGGATGGACTCAGACGAGAAAAACCTTCTGTGGCGTCGAAGGGCAAATAAAGAAGAGCGAAAAAGACAATGTAACAAAGTGAAAGAAAAAATAAATACAAATAGAAAGAGAGCAAGAAAGATATAAGAAATTACAGCCGAACATATACGAATGAGTTTGGAATAGAAAGGAGACCAAAGATGGCTGAAGGATAAGGAGAGGTGAAGGCGGAAGCAATAATAAAAACATGGAATGATGGGAAAACGAAAAAAATGTAATCATATTTGAAAAACCTGAATAAATGAAACATAATGAATAATAATATAAGAGTTGAAACAGAAAATATAAGTAAAAATTGAAAAGAAAAATTAACTTAGATTTAAAATTGTAAAAAGAAACGAAATTCGTTAAAAATGAAAATTAAGAAGATAAATCATTAAAAAAAAAATGGAGAAAATAATTCTTCTAAAAGCTGAACAAAAAAAAAATCAACGGAATTCCAGGATAGATAGATAGATAGATAGATAGATAGATAGATAGACAGATAGACAGAGAGATAGATAGATAGAGAGAGAGAGAGAGAGAGAGAGAGAGAATAAAAAAACCCTTAGAAAAAAATGTGATACATATGCACTAAAATCAGCTCAGTCATTCATATGGCCAGCCTAATGAAAGACGTCTGATGTTTCTGTCGTCATTCAATGGATTTACTGACAAACAATCTCTACTACTGACTTTGTCTGTTACAAGGCTAAATAAAATGAGCAAAGGCAAATAAAACAACGCTGACATTTCAAATTAATCTTAAGTTGCAATTAAAACTAACATTTAAATTTTTAAAAAAAATCTGTTTTCCATTTCAACTTTTACCCCAACGGTCCGTAGGAATTTTTTTCGTAGAAACGATTACCATTTCTTTCCTGAATTCTTGCATCTCTCATGGATCAACTGGGAATTACAAAAGTACATTTCAGCACCAGACTTGAAATCGATATATTTTTCTTTACTATTTCTCGCGATATAATAAATTTATGCGCCAGCTCGCATATTTCTGCACAAGAAGGTCAGTAAATTTATTGCGGGTTCAATAAGACACCCGTTAATTTTATTTGAAGCCGAGGAGAAACTGTCATCAAAAGAAGCGTTTGCAAACGGCATGTGGGTAATGTTAAGTAAACATTTGACAGCCACTGTCAAGTTTCTCCTAAGGCCATGACGATGGCACATTTAGTCAGAATCGAACTCCATTGATATCTTGCGATTTTAGCTTACTTATTAGTTAGTGCACAAGTTGTACTCAATTTTTAAGTCAATAAATGTAAATCTATTTTACTTAAGGCAGAAGAAAGTGACAAAAAAGTAGAATATTCAAACAAAGAGCATATTTTTCAATGCGGCAAAAAACCTTAATAGTGAACCTCGTGAGGATCGAACTCAGTAACAACTGATTATTAAGCAGCACGCGCCGAAGCGTGCAAAAGAAATTAGCCTTTACGAATATGCAATAAGTTCATTACATTATCGTATGGCTTTACATATATCAATGACAGGATGCAACACATTGTCAATTTAACATACGTGCGAGACAAAAATATGCCCAGCTCCTGCGAACACTGTCAGAATGTAGGGTCCTGTATATCTACGCCGAAAATTAAAACTGCAGTTCACACGGCCACTGAGCATTGACGTTTGCACCCCGCTACCTCTTTAGTGCAATGAGCGTGGTTACGCCCCAGGGTTGGGTTCTCCGGGCTAGGCTTATTTCATAGCTTAGTGAAGAGGAGAACATATACTACAATTGATGATCTGTCTCAGGACAAGCAGAGTAATCTTCTAAGCGTAGCTTAAATATGGCTGTACGGCGAAAGTATGGAGCACCCAGTGAGGATCGAACTCATTACTAAGTTTCAAGTGAGACAAGCTTGCTAACCATTACATGCTTTCTCAAGCCAACTATAGAGGACCTATCTATTGAATCAATGCCTGTATATTTAGGCAGCAAATGTTTTTGATCCCAATCCTATGGCCAGAGAAAATCGTAACTTAAGTAGGCTTGGTCAATGAATGCCGACAATTTCTTATAAGGAGACGGCTAGTGTTAGCATTATCATGGCCGAAAAGTGAAAAAAACAATAATTCTGCTTGATCTGGCAACTTTGTCAATTCTGAATCTGTTCTACTGGCAATTCCTATTTCACCAAAACTATAATGAATGTTTTCATATAAGGGAACAGCTAATGTTAACATTACCATTAGAAATGAGGAGTGCAGATACTACCCTTTCATCCCAGCCCGAGTGCCAGGGAATGAAAAAAAAAACTCGATTAGCACTGACTGTTCAGTCAATTAATGCCGAATATTTTCTTATAAGGAAAAGAGTAATATTAGTATTAGCATTACCATAATATATATACCCAGAATTTAAAAAAAGTATACAACAGACAACTAATAAACATCTTATATGGCAGTGATTTCTATTTCCCCAGAGATGAAGAAAAGAAGTTAAGTTAAAGAGATGTGGTCTACAGAAGGATGCTGAGTCTACCATGGAGGAATGATTTGATCAAGGGTGAAGTTTTAAGAAAAACTAGAATTGGTTCACAATGTATCAGTTCTTGGGAAAAGGTTTTCTGCTTACAATTGGAATACGGAATAAATGAAGCTGATTTGACTCTTCATGGTGGTATCACAGAGTGTCATAGGACTGAAATTGTGGAAATAAATAATGGTGCTTATCTGAATATTTTCCAAAGAAGTATCGGTAAAGTAGCGATGCATTGCGAAAGATGTTGCTGAGGAGAGAATAACTTCTTAACCGCAAAATCACGGAAATAATTTTGAAATCTATCAAGGCTTGAAGTGTTGAGCAGCTCCAGTCCAGATATAGCAACAGGACTCCATTTTTAGACTAATACTACTCTTATACGCATAAAGCATGATATCGAGTTTTCCATGATCGAATTATCGTGGAGCATTAGACCATTTGCCAGTAAATTTAGCAGCCTAGTATGATAGGAGCAACACACTCTTTAGCTATGTGTGGCTCGATTATACTGACGTTAAAGAATATATATTGATTAATAGTAGTTATTTTTATATATAACTAGCAGCATGGCCCGGCGTTGCCCGTGCTTGATTCAAATATCGTACGACTCATACAGCAATCGCTATCACTTGACTTAAAATATTTTTGCCCTTCCTTGCCTTTAAAGGAGTGCCCTTTTCCGTGCTGATGTTGCTACATGCCTTACTTGTTGCCTATCTCATACTGCGAGTTTTTTTAAGCTCTATACTAAACATTAAATCTGTTACACAAATGAACACAAAACGATCAGCTTTAAAAAAGGACTCGTAACTGGAAAAACCGAATGAAAAACAACAAATACTTTTTCACACCCAACCCAGTTCTGTGGAATCAGAATCAACGTTGAGTTTAAGCAAGCGAATGAGCCAATTGGAATAAAGTTCCATGCAGATTTAAATTTTTCCCACTTGTGACGAATGCAGCTATCGATTTTTTCGCATGCTAGTTAACTTTCATGTCAGTCAGCTGTTGGCTCTCACGCTGGCCAATAGAATCTTCCTGCCTATTCATGGCAGCCAGCGATAGTCTCTCACTCTGGCCAGTAGAAAATGGCCGCAAACTACATGAAAACTACCGCAGAAGCATGAAAAAAATCGATTATTTCCACTATCGATGGGAGTTGGGAAATGCAATGTCGATCTTGGCCTTATTACTAACTTGGAGCATGTGCCTGTAAATTTTGGTGCAAATCCGTCGAAAATTGTGGCCGTGTATTCGTCACACACACACACACACACACACACACACACACACATCCTGCCTTTTATAGATAGAGATTCTACTTCGTGTCACTGAGTATTAGGGAAAATAAAAAGATGACATTTAAATAATGAATTTTTTATTAGTAGATTTTTATCAACAGTAAGTTTTAAACAGTAATTTTTCGTCCAATCGGCCAACATTTATAAGTTAAAATAAACAACGTCAAAATCTTCAATTATCATAATCAATACATGTGAATCATGTTCTCAGCAGTTACCATTTACAATGAGAAATAGAATGTTGAGGGAGATAATTTATTAACGCTCTAGTGCTTCATTCTTAAAACAGTATTGCCTGTACTTGCTGGTCCGTTTTGAGACAATGTGCAAATTGCTATTTACGGGAAATAAAAGATACAAAAAACATTGATGTCAACTTCTCATGAAAAGCCGGCATTTTGGTTTCAATAGAATATTTGCAGTACAGACTATGCTTTTAGACACTCCTATCACACAGAAAGCGGTCGGAGAGTTATTTTTGAAGGGTAATCTGAGAGCTTAGAAGAAAGGTTTATTTTCGCAAATAGATTTCCCCCATCATGGGCATTATAATATCTTTGATATAATAACACCGTATTACACGTTGGGAACAGAATAGATGAAAGAAAAAGGTAAGACACACATGGTTCTCAGAGAGAGTTTTATAATGCTACGTCCTACACAAAATTATATATACACGTATCCCACGAAGAGCAATTATAACATATATGTAACAACAGTGTGTAAAGAAAAAGAGAGAACCATACTTATAATATTCCCCGAAGGGACAAACGGAGTTACAGCGGTTTCCCTATGAATCTGGTGAGGCCATGTGATTTTTCCTGTAAGACCTACCGTTGTATGCGAGGGATGTCCTTCTTCACAATGCTATACATCGCAACTGTCACTGTCACTCTATCCGCTGACGTCACTCACCGGTCGTCACGTGACCCACTACCTCCATGAAAAGGCGATAATCAGCTATTGCATCCCTACAACGTATTTGGCGCCATGTACGGCACCCATCTGAAAATCTCGACCCGACAAGGCTATTTAAGGAAATGATTCGATTTTCTAGGTTATTTTTTTTTTTTAACAATTTTCGGTTTTATGCAAAACTACATCTCGAGCAGCCTACAATAAGGGAATTATATGCAATCATGGATTTATTGGTGGGCAGTCAAAATATGTTTCACCTTTGTTCCTGTGAAGGTTGGTGATGGTAGTAACGTCATTTTTTATATTATTATCTAAACTATTAAACTTAAACACAATTACAATTCTCTCATGTTATTTTCAATCTTTAAAGTAGACATCAGAATATATTAAATAAATAAACAAGATTTTCGATTTTTCTCGCTGTGAGAAAGACAATGCGTATCGTTTTAATTATCCATAGAAATGATATAATTTGATGGCAACCTTATTAGTTCTTTTTATCATTGAAAACATTCGGAGTGATTAGTGGTATACAACCTCATTTGTAAAAATCGTTACTGAGTGTATTGTGACTGATTTTATATAAGCGTGATAATTGTTTTTATAAAAGAATAGTTTACCTTGTTGTGTTTTTATTGATTCTCGAATTTGGCGAAGTATGAAAATAGACAACATATTATCTCCCGTATTTTAAGCTAAATGCCCGACTAAACGCACAGAACAAAAGCGTTTTGATGTTTAATAGGAAAGTGACTGTAATTTTCCGAATGTGCGAATAGGGTAACGACTATCTGCACGCAAAATGGAATCAGTGAGACGAGTTCAGTTCCAGTCCTGTCTATCGTGTTCACTCCGCATTAATATCTTTGGGAAAGACAGTCTAAGAGAAGGACAACTTTGAATTAGATAAAGAAGAGAAGAAAAAACAAAAAGACTACTTTCTTTCTCAAGAGGTCATGGCAATTCATAGATAAGAAAGAAACATTATTGTTGGTGACCTGTGATCGTTTTCCTCTTGATGCGATGACATTTAAAAGATATGACATTTAAAGAACATGGCATTTATTGTTAAATCTTATCTAATTTAAAACTATTTTATCTTAAAACAATGAACTTTTATATAATTTTAAAATCTCAACCTATATGAGACTTAAGGCATATAACATAGTAAAAATCTCTTAAGCATGAAAGACTATTCAAAATATTTGAAAGAGATTTGCATTGGAGATATTTTGATAAATTATACTTCACTAAGAGCAGTTGAATTTGGTACTTGAGAATGGCCTGAGAACAATCAGACAAATATCAGAGTTATGTAGGGTTAGTTTGTTATTATAACATCCAGATCAAGGGGTAAAATTCTTTCTTATTTTTTTATACAATGTTACCCAATACAAAACTCAACGACTACTGAAGGACTATACATCCCAAGAAGTACCAGATAGAAACGAACAAACATTGGGGTACATTTAATTCAAGTGTTTACATAATTCTCTGAAAAAAAGACCACTTCCTTTCACGACAAAAAAAAGTAAACGTTGATCACATATTTGTTGAAAAAAACTAAAAAGATCTCGGAGGAAGTGATTATGAAGTTAGTTAAAATGGCGGCAGTTGATAAGAGAAGTAATCGTTAAGTAGGTTTTTCACTGAATTTATGTCGAAAATAAAACAATTTGTCTTAATAAACCGGACGAACTTTTCACCCCGCCCATTAATTACGCTGAATATTATGGATATAAAAATCGACCAAAAATGGATATATATATCCGTATTTTTCTTTTCTTAATTTCTGAGATGTCCGCGTTTATTTATTACAGTAAAACAAATGATTATTATATTTAAATTCGGCAAGTTGTTATTAACTTTGACAATCAACTAGGATCTAGTTTATCTTGCCTTATATTAAACTACGTGAGACATCTTTATTTACTAAACTTACGTTAGTTTTGGTACAAAGCTACAAGCAGGAATGAATCTGGACAGAAATCAGTACTCAGTAATAACGACCATGCATAGTGAAGCAGCCGCCATGTCTTGTTTTGAGTACAAGCCTACAAACACAGAGTACTTATGGAGAATTTAATTCATTGTTAATAATCATTGCAACACGGTGAGGCGCTTACTATGAGAAAATTGTCTAGCCCAACACAGGGAACCAACTTTCACAGCAAGAGACCGATTGATTAATTCAGTATAATTTTTCAATTCATGACAGCTGAAAGGTTAACCCGAGATGGCGCGATGAGTCACTGTCCATAAGGTTAGCATGAGCAATATTGACAGAAGGAAAAACTTATGAGGATAATTAATTTTTTTTTCGTTAAGTATTTTTATAATCTTCTGTTGTTACTAACTTATATGATTGATACAGGTTCTCCAAATTGGACCATATGGCCAAACATCACAATGTTTCAGTATCTGTCTATATTTCCTAGATCAGGTATTATGTACACTATTTACATTATTCGGACTATTGTCCTCATCTTTGTCGCCATATTTATTATTCCCACGTTTCGGCCATTGTACGCTCCGGCCTTCCAACCACCTGAAGAAGGCCGGAGCGTACAACGGCCGAAACGTTGTAATAATAAATATGGCGACAAAGATGAGGACAATAGTCCGAATAATGTAAATACTGTATCACAATGTTTATAAAACTCTTCATGAGCTCCCCCTAAAATTTTCAGCCCTCTAATCCCATAATCATTATGATTCCAACCACCTGAAGGAGGCCGGAGCGTACAACAGCCGAAACGTTGTAAAAAATATGGCGACAATGATGAGGACAATAGTCCGAATAATGTAAATAGTCTATCGCAATGTTTATAAAACCCTTCGTGAGCCAACGCGTAAATGTTCAGCTCTCTAATCCCATAATTATTATTATTGTAAAATTAAACTGAAAATGCATTAACAAAAAATGACTTCATTTTAGAGCATACTTCAATTTTGTGTGTCTTATAATACCATATCCTTTCATATTATATGATCATGGCTCTTCACAATTTCCTTTTCTTTATTATCTATGAATTCGGAAAGATAATGGAATAGTGTCCCGTTGTCTTCTCCATACGGTTTTGAATTAATAAATTTTCTGATGCTAGATCGCTTGCCAACCAATCAAACTATCCATCGTATGATGATAGAATAGACATTGCAAACCATGAAAGCCGGCGAGAAAGTGTAGTTAACTTGGGATCAATACTGACCTAGGAATAGATTAGCATGTGATCACACGCCTGTATTCATTATCATAGTGGTGGTAAACATTTGTAATACACGCGATTATACAAACAACTGCTCCCAGAGAGGATTTGGGCAGTCTCTCACACATTGCAGGCAGAATATAAGGTCAATATATCTGACAGCAGCTCTGTGGCAGCTCCACACGGACACTGGCCAAGATTAAACTAATCAAGTCGGGTTTTGAATAAATTATTATATTAAGTATACAAGTCTGGTCGTATCATTAATAACGACACACCTATTCGATTACACCTGCTTATTAACCCATAGCTAGGGGATGGAAGATGGATTCATGTATTAGCTAAAGGCATGTTAAAAAACTAAATATTAACTTCAAACCTTCAGCCTGATTCTTAAATTACCTTGTCAGATATGGACTTTAAAATAGATGTTTTATATGGCGCCCACATCGTACAGGAATATCAAAACTGTTAGTTGTATACAAAGACTATAAGGCATCAATAATTCAACATATAATTAAATCTAGATAGCTATTTAATGAACCTATATTCTGTGCTAATCCCAGGTCGAGTTATAAACATGTTTTATCAAATAAAATGTTTTGAAATGTTAAATAGCTTCCATAACTCTAAAAATGTATTGTATTTTATGTTACAGGATTATCAGTGATGAAGGGGTATATCTCATATTAGTGTATATGTTTACGTGAGTGAGATAGTATAGTGATAGTATCGTGGACGCATAGGATATCTCTTTTAAAGGAGATAGGAATGAAATTACATGGATATTTTAAAATTAACAGTAGTGTTATTGCTTAGCAAACTAATAGAGAGAAAAGAGGAAATTGGATGGACATGTCCTTATTTGCGCAAATACTCTTGGGAAAGATATGAAATCATCTCTCCCACGCCACAGCTATCGATAAATAGTAGGACAAACTGGGTCCTAAGGCTAGAGGTGGCTAACAGTCTAGGAGGAGGACTCTGAATTAAAAACCTTAAACTGTGGGTAAATAGTAGAGAAGACTGGGTTATTCAGCCTTGGTTGGCTACTGGTCTAGGAGAAGGACAACTGTGAATTTAAAACCCTGGGGAAGCACATACTACGCAGCTAATGAAAGGAGCGTGGAGTTTACAATGTGTTATAGTGAAAGACACCTGGTCTAGAGAATAGACTCTCCCACCTATTATAAGTAGGAGTCAGTAGGTAGTTGAGGGAAGAGTAAGTTATCAGCGACCACAACTCGATTACTCTGCGTGACACTTTATTACAAGTTCCTAACGTTTGTGTACGTTTACCCTATTTAGGACGCATTTAGTCCGACTACAAGTTCTATTGTGGAAATAACTCCACAACACAATGATTCCGTGATCCAGCTTGGGTACGACCTACATTGATTGATTCGTTGAACTGTAAACAACATTTTTGATCATTACTCATAATCAAATTCGATTATAGTTAATAAAAAATGGAATTAGAATTTTAAAAAAAATATCAAAAATGTTATTGTCATATACGAAATAAAATTACTATTTTATCATTTTCTATTAATTCAACCGGAATTCGTTTCCGAGACATAATAATGTCTTTGTTCTGCTATAAAATCGTTTATGTCGATATTTTTACACTGAGAATTATTGATTTGTCTCAAAAAATAATTTCGGTATTAAAGGTTTATTCGTGACATTTATTTATTGAATGGTTTAAAATGATTGAGACTGAAGGAAGCCTGTAGCGAGGACCATCTTTCTTTGAACCTCGTGGAATGCTGCTATAGATTAACTAAGAACAGATAAATAAAATAACAGAAACTACATCACTGGGAGAATTTCAACAACAGTAACAATGAAAATAGATAGCACATATAACTCTAAGAGAAAATAATGACATAATCAGTAATATGACCTTCCACAGTACTTCAATCAAAAGGTTAGGAAGGAAACTGTCATCAACACTGCAAAGGGCGATAACTGGTATTGGCCTTGAGAAACCTATTTTCCTTAAAAAAGTTTTAATAGAAATATTTTATAAATTTCAATCGAAAGTGACACTGACTGCTCAGTCAATGAATGTCAAATATTTTAGTCTGGTTTTGTTTCTTTGTTTAACAATATATCGACTTCTTATGGGTTATTTAATGCCGAAATTTTATTCTGTTATGAGCTTTGTAATTTAAAAAAAATGTATTTCTTTTCCGATATAGTATTGTTGGTAATTATTTCTACTTTAAAAATGTATTGCTGGTAATATTTTGTAATGAATTATTATATTATCATGTTTTGACCACAGTTTGGGGGGGGGGGGTCACTATTTGCCCATAGCTGGGACCCTAACAGGTGCTACCACCCCGGATCAGAGTGGAACTGGTAAAAATAGCAATTAAATGATGGAACCACGTTCCTCCAAACCTCCCGATCAGATGTTTTGCTGCCAGATGAAATTTATCGTTATACCCAGGATGATCGTCATAAGGAAACAGCCAATACTGCTGGTTTACCATTTAGTTCATATTGAACCCAACAAAGTAGACCTTCTCGGCTTGGGGAATCATGTCCCTCCACACTTTCCTACTGAACTTTAAAGTAAGTATCGTTTTTATTTTGGTATTAAGTAATAAACTGAACCCCACTCGTTAATTACAACATACGATTTAGTCATTGAAAAGTTTTCAGCAATATACACTTCCCCAGATATGGCCATATATTTACAATGATTTTAAAAGAAAAACCTTTTTAGCTCCAGTTGAACTCTTTTCAGCAGTTCCGTCAGTTCAGTTTTTATCACAACACCGTCTTATGTGTTAAAATCAAATCATGCAAGATATTGAAACATAACTCATTATCGAAATAATTAATTACCATATCGCTATTTTACTCAAAGATCACTATTACCTTGCAATGAAATGCAAAATATCTGTTTGAATTCGCTTCTCAGACGTCTAGCTTTGAAGCATTAATTTATGAAGTCCAATCCGACGGTGCCGTGTCATCCAGAAAGTAAGGTTTTTACGAGCGAGGGCTAGGGTTAATCTCTCTCGCCAAATGCCGAAGGGAAATGCTGAAGAGAATGGACTATTTTTGTTTGTTTGTTTGTTTTGTTTTCTTTTATTTTATGGCATATCAACCTCAATTGGTTATTTAATGCCGACAACTTTTTTGTTCATGATATTTTGTTTTGTCAAAAATCTATTTCTAGTAATATTTTTTTCCTTAAAAATATATAGCTGGTAATATTTTTTTTCTTTAAAAATATATAGCTGGTAATATTTTCCTTAAAAATATATAGATGGTAATATTTTCCTTAAAAATATATAGATGGTAATATTTTCCTTAAAAATATATAGCTGGTAATATTTTCCTTAAAAATATATAGATGGTAATATTTTCCTTAAAAATATATAGATGGTAATATTTTCCTTAAAAATATATAGCTGGTAATATTTTTTTTCCTTAAAAATATATAGCTGGTAATATTTTCCTTAAAAATATATAGATGGTAATATTTTTTCCTTAAAAATATATAGCTGGTAATATTTTTTCCATTAAAAATATATAGCTGATAATATTTTTTTCCTTAAAAATATATAGCTGGTAATATTTTTTCCATTAAAATTATATAGCTGGTAATATTTTTTCCATTAAAAATATATAGCTGGTAATATTTTTTTCCTTAAAAATATATAGCTGGTAATATTTTTTTACTTAAAAATATATAGCTGGTAATTTTTCTTTCCTTAAAAATATATAGCTGGTAATATTTTTTTACTTAAAAATATATAGCTGGTAATATCTTTTTTTCCAAAACGTATTGCTGATAATATTTTTTTCTTCAAAAATATAGTTCTGGTAATAGTTTTTTTCCTTCAAAAATTTCTAGTAATAATTTTTTTACAAAGTATTTCTGATATTAAAAGCTATTTGTTACACTTGCATAGTGATTTTTACCTCAATTTCGGGGTTAACTATTTGCCCATAGCTGGGACCCTAACAGGTGCTACCACCCCGAGACAGGGTGGACCTGGGAACACCAGCAATTAAGAGGTGGTTCCACGCTGCTCAAAACCTCCTGATCAGAGGCCTTGCTGCTGGAAGTAGTTTATCGTCTTACCCAGGACGCGGATGTAGTTTAACGTCTTACTCATGACGAACTACTTTTGTTTTTAGTATTATATATAATTTGAACTCTCACTCAGCCCTGTGTTACATTCCTTGGAATAAGGACACGGACAAATCCCATCACAAAATAAAAACTTTCTGTCGACTACCCACAATATTTTTTTTCTTTTGTGTAGGTTATATCAATCTTTTCTCTGAGATTGACGTCATACGTATCATAGCTCACAGTTCATATAAACCAATGACTGATTGAGGGTTATTTTTCGACTTGAGTTGTTTTAGGTGAATTGTTTACTTTTCGTCAGGGGTGTTGCTTAAAATTAGTTCACACTTTTCTATTTGTATTTTTCGTCTGTATGTAATAAATGCGTTCTTATTCTCCTTTGCAGCATGATGAACATGGCGGCGGAGTCAAAGTCAAACTTTTGTACTAGATCGTGACTTGTGACTCAAGAGGAGAAATAAATAAATAAATAAAATGAAACCTGGGTATAAAGAGAGAAAAGAGACAAACAATTACGCTTGTAGTGGATCAATATATTGATTCTAATTAGATCAATATTATAGAGATTGATTAAGCAGTACTTTTCGACCAATCATTTTTTTCAGGTTGATAGCGGACTAAATCGATTGCGAAAAACGGTAGAAGCGCCCAAAATATATTTAACAATATGAGAACTAAATAAGTAAATATTTTTTAAAAAGCCCAAGCGCCACTCGAGGTTGAGGGTTACAGAGTAAGAGTCACAGTTTATGTGGATATGTGGGGAAGATTACAGTTAATCATAGACTTGAATAAGTTAAGATTGTAGTGATCGGAAAACAGATGAGTGGTTCGTGTAAATAAGCTGCTCGAGTGGAACTTACAGCCCACCAATGAATCTAACAGGGAGTGTAGTTGGTTTGCTAGAATGTCCGTGGCATGGCGGGTCTTGCCTTGAAGGTAAGAACTAGTGGAACTAAAGATTGTAGTTCGTCTGAGCACTTTTCCTGAAAGCAGCGATAGAGCAGCGAGTCTTGCGACGCCTCGTGTGTGAGAAAAGGAGTTGAAGTGGCGTGATAATTCATCACCCACAAGGACGTGGAGACGTTTTTAGGTTGTTTTCCTAGGCATTGTATCTTATAAGCCAGTTTTTCCAGCACTGAGCTGTTAAAGCTAGAGAGAGAGAGAGAGAGAGAGAGAGAGAGAGAGAGAGAGAGAGAGAGAGAAAAACAGAGAGAGAGAGAGCATATCATCAGCATATTCCCAAATGATCGAAGTATATTCTTAGGCAGATCATTTATGTAAAGTAGAAAGAGTGTTAGGCCGAGAAGCTAGCCTTCGGAAGCGCCTGCGTTGTTCACTTTGCCCTCGGAAAACTGCTTGTTAGCAGATGACTTTTGAGGCGTACTCGTTAGTAAAGACTTTATGATTGAGAAGACTCTATTGATTCCATAGCTAGAGAGTTTATACAGTGACGCTTTATTCCAAATCATATCAAATGACATTGAAATATCTATTGCGATCGTCCTCGACATATATTTGTTGTCTAGGGCTCCACTGGTTCTGTGATTAACGTATTTAGGATATCAGCAGTAGAATGAGCCACTCGAAAATAGTACTGTTTGTCGCTCATGTGGTTTTACCTGTTGAGGTAATAAACGACCTTCTTGTTGATTATAGCTTCAAAAACTTTGCTCATGAGACTGAGGTAACTGATGGGTATATACCTGACGGGAATGGGCGCTCACCCGCATTCTTGAATACAGGGCCGTGACATTTCCACAGACTTGAATAGGGTTTATCCTTTAAGCAGCTGTTAAATAATAATGAAGGATACCTCAGGGTAACTATTTTTAAGGATAAGCACGGGAAGTTAACTGGATCAAATTTGGGGACAATAAGAAGCCATCCTGGGCCGTAATAAATATATTACTGATATTGTGCTTAGTGATACGCGAGGAGTCGAGAAAGTGATGACCTTTGTCATCTAACACTGAATTATTGGCAAAGTTCGTGGCGAAGAACTTTGACTTATCTGACGAGAAATAAAGATCTAGATGATGACATGTTGAAAAATTTTATTTCGTGTCATCTTACATGACCAAAATCGATTAAAAATGGATTTAACACATGAAAGCACTGACCGTTTAAATGCCTTCACAAATGTTGCAAATGTAAATAGTTTTAACATTTAGAAGCTTACTCTAAAAGGGTTTTTTAACAATTTGTCTCGGGTAACATTTTTGTTAGCTTTATAGAATATCAGACAAAATATGGTAAAACATTTGAATGAATCTCGCGTTGGGATGTGTTGAATTTCAATTGATATATCGTAATTCCCCATGTATAATACGCTTTCTTTCTAAAAAATAATAATGCCAAATTAGCCGGGTGTATTATGCACATCTACAAAAAATCTTTAAAAAACAGCCGTTTCATAGGTCGATTTCAGTTGCGAAATGACGACTCACCACAAACATAAGAATTTGACACAAACATTCGGCGATTGTGACCCCCTAAGGATGTCAAATACAATCATATATACCTAATAATACTTACAAATGTAAAATAGGATAAGAATTATCATAAAACTAAATTGGAATAGAATTATTCTATGTTTAAAACCATTTTTCTAACAAAAATAGACAGAAAAGCTAATTATCCAGAATTGATCAGCCAAAGTAAATGATTATACATGTCCAATATTATCTTCAAACGATCATAACTTGACAAAAATCTAGAGTTAAAAACAAAGTTAAACCAACACTGAAATCCTAAGAGTGTCTACTTTTTGACTACATACAGGAACAACTTCGGAAATGTTCAATTTCCTCTTTCAAAGACACTGTGATGTATATATTCGGTCATATAGTCACGCGTCTTAAGTGTAAATAATTTCACACCTAATAATAACAGCATCGTGGTATTTCAAATCAAAATAACACTGGAAATGGTTTTGTCATTCAGATAACCTAACAACAATACAGAGATATTTTCTATAGATTGCTGATCGATGATATAGAAGGAATGTTTATAAAAATTATAGATAATTTCAAAAGTTATATGTTCTTGACTTCAAGTTTCAAATCAATATTTGCATTGTGACAACATCTTAACCGGGTGCATTGATACACAAACAAAAAGGTAACCCCGAAGACGCTCACACGGACATAAGTATCACAGTTGCATGCATTATGGTGAAAGTACTAATCAATATTGCATTGACTAGACTTTTATTGTTCTATGAAAGTCAACCACTCAATACCCAATATGGCTTTGTTTCTTGGTAAGGAGTGTAACGGTATCATAACAGTCATCAAGCAACTGTATGACATTGTGTAACTCTCCAATAAAAATCTTATACCAGCAGCATACGACCACGTCATCTTATCCATTAGAAACCAGCTTCCAAACTCTAAGCCTACTGAATGTTAGCATCTGATAGAAGAACTCTATCGATCCACACTGTCGAGAAGTCCAATACACAATTATAAGCAAATAAGTGAAACCATAACACTTCAAGACTTTCGGCAAGAGCAATGACTAAAATGGACAGCATATGTCACTCAAATAAAATAAAATAAATATGTTGATGCTTGAACTACTTCAAACAAAAGGTTAGGAAGGAAACTCCCATCACTCAAGGTCCTTGGCAGAATCCAGAGACGAATATGCAATATGATATGTCCTGATATGGCATCTAGTCTACAATCGCTATCCCACAGACGAGCCTTGGTCTCCCACTGTCTCTTCTACAAGTATTTTCAAGGCAGCTGTTTTGAGGAGCTGGTTCCCGGACTACATAAATTTATATGAGCTACCAGGCTGCCATCTCGGTCCCACCCTTTCACTGTCAAAACGGTTGAATCTAACCGTTTCTTCTTCTCAAAAATCTTCTTCCCCAGCACTTTCCCTTACTTGATTCCCCTGTGACTATAATCTTCAGATATTCCAGTGTAATGTTAATCGGCATCTGACACCCTGAGCTTGTTCCCCGTCCTTCTCTGTATCATTTCCTCAAACATGTCTCCTTACTCTTGTTCTCAAACCTCTGTAACCCCCTGTGTGCTAGTGGCACTACCGCCTTGCTTGGGGTGAATTGTCTTAAAAAATTTGGAGGAGCTATAACAGCGACTGGAGTTGAGAAACCAATTTGCCTGAAAAGCTACTTCAGAAAGATTTTATAAATTTTAAACGAAAGTAGCACTGACTACTCGGCAAATGTATGCCGGCTGTTTCCTTATAAGGAAATGTTTAATATTATCATTATCATTTTCTGCTAAAAGCTAGGAAAAGATAGACTGAGATAATTAAAAAAATGCAACTTCTAAACGCAAAAAAAACCCCAATCACATGCAACAACAATTAAGATGCGTTGCATATGGCAGTGGAAGCAAAAATAATGATTTGATTATCTTGATAACCTTCTACAATACGATAAAAACAAATATTTGGACCAAACAATACCAGAATGAGTGGTAACAAAAAAAAATTAAAAAAAATCAGAACTGAAAACCTGTTTGAAGAAAAAGTTTGTATACACCGGACATTAACACAATGAATAGCTAATATTTCCTCTATGGAAATGGTTGATTTCACCATTACAATTCCGACCACATAATCATTGCATATATAATTAGAAATTGTATGAAGTTAAATTATTATGTGTTATACTGGAAACACGAGAGATTTCTTTTATGTAATTTAATCTTCATATAAGAAATAAATAACGATGTGTGATATATACCTATTAACCTTGGCAAAAAAGTAACACCCTGCTCACAATCTATATGGACGAATGTTTGATTACTTGATAAAGGAATGTTGTTTCGAGTAGCCATATAGCGTAATATAACGAACGTGACAAATGTAATTTCTCTAACAAACGATTCGCTTGATATTAAAAACAAAACAACAACAATAAAACTCATCTCATATTGAAACTAATGTTCATATTGATTTCCTTCCTTGATTGTTATCACTTGTCCTGAAAACATGAATGTTAATATGGCTAATACTATTGATTGCATTATGCAGATGGTGATTGGCCAATAATATCGATCACAACGAGAAAAAGTCGCTCCTTTAAAATCAATAGCAGCAAATGGAACTTTAATGTATCAATAACGATTTTTATACACCTGTATAGTCTACATTATCCTAAGTGTATGCTTAGCAATAATATTATGAAAAATAACGGTGCGTAGGGAGTATGCATTTCAAACGCTAAGCAAAATGTTAAGGAAGAGGAAAATGTTCTTAAGAACCAAGGAAAGAATACTGAAATATTATGACCTAACAGTCCTCCTATATGACAGTGAGTGCTGGACAATAGCATCACAGATGAAGAAGATGCACGAAATAACAGAAATGAAGTTCTACAGAAGGATGCTGAGAATAACATGGACTGAACCTGTGAGGACAAAGTTTTATAAGAAATGGAAGCCAAAAGGAAACTTATATTTAAGACAGTTGAAATTTCTAGCGCACATAACGAGGAAAACATTACAAAAATTCTCACAGGATATATTGAAGGTAAAATGAACAGAAGAAAACATCGCATTACATACCTTTTTTTTCTTAAGCTTTTCACCCCAAGCAAGGCTGGAAGCCACTAGCACGCAAGGGGTTACAGAAGGTTTGGAGGAAGAGCAGATAGGAGTGGTAAAGGAGAGGATGTGGCGAAAGATAGTGGATCGATCAAGGCAAGGGGGTTACAGAAGATTTGGAGCGAGAGCAGATAGGAATGAAAGGGGAAAGGATGTGGAGAAGGTAAGTGGATAGATCAAGACAACTGGAGATGTCGAATGACGTTACACTTAAATAGTTGGAGATTATATTTGTCAGGGAAACAGGAATAAGGGAGAATTTGTGTAAATTGTTGGTAAATGTTGTAACCTAGATAAGGTTTCTGAATGAAGAATAACCAAAACGGAGGCTGGAAATGAAATTGAAATCTTTATAACATCAACAAAATGCAATACTCGCCA
>OZ038476.1:142414536-142424536 GCA_964036315.1 Acanthosepion esculentum
TATATATATATATATATGTGTGTGTGTGTGTGTGTGTGTGTGTGTGTGTTATTCACAGACAGTACTGTTTCGCTGTATCACAGCTCCTCAGTGCGACTAGACTTCCGAATGCCTCAAGCCAGGATTGAAACACAACTAATTTTGTGTCAGCCTGAGCTATCTTCACTCGGTAGAGTTACACAACTAAATCTAGCGTATTGTTTTTACAAATGTAAACAAATGCCAATCAGCCAAAGTGCTCCATTCATTTTACTGAAGAGCTTTGCATTAGTGCAGATATATTATTTATATATTATATATGCGCGTTACTTATTGAAAAACGCTTAATATCAGTGATAGAGTTAACATATTTCACAAACTCACATCAATCCAACTATATATATATATATATATATATATATATATATATATATATATATATATATATATATATATATATCCTAATTGCTCCTAACTCGTGGAAAAGGTAGTTGTGCGTTTAATATCGACAACAGTAGTTACAGATCTACATGAGACTAAATCAAGTCTTTTCAATATTCATTTACCTAACAAGCCACTATATTTGAAGTATTGACGCAACACCATCTTCCCCTTGTCCATTTGAACTTTTGGCAAACTAACCTAAGCTTTGGAAATATGTACATTTCTGATATTCTTCTCATATTTCTTTACGTTACTGAACTGCATCTTGGAAAATTTAAATAATTGACGCAACACCATCTTCGTCTTCTTCATTCTGATTTTCGACAAAATAACGTAAGCTTTGCTAATATATACATTTCCGATTCTGTTCTTAGATTTCTCGTCAGTGGATAAGTTAGTTTAATTTTAAAAACATGTTGCAATAGAAATATATTATATAGTTATTTTCGCGTTCACACAAATATATCTGTTTTAGCGCTATGTATAGTGGCCTAAGAAAGGTTTCCAACCAGGAAAAATAAACTAAACCCTATTCAACATAAATATACAGTATTTGGCACTAGTATGGAGTAGGTCCTCCCTTTGCTAGTTTCAGTGCTTGTATTCGATTTTTCATGGATTTGATCAAGTTATCAACAATCGTCTGATCCATATTTGGCCACTCCTTAAATAATTTTTCTTTAAGAGTTGCCGCTGACGTGACTTTGGTTGCACACTCTCGAAGTCTTCTGTCAAGGTGCTCCCAAACGTGCTTTATTGAATTCATGTCAGAACTTTGGGTTACCAATGGCAGTGACTTGATTCTTTGCGATTCCTTCCCAGGCATTTGTTACGTTGCTCGTATGGCATGACACTCTATCTACTTGAAAAAGGTAGACATTCTTGTTAATCTGATTGGTTTCAAATAGTGGGAGTAGTCCTTTCTCTAGTATTTGACAGTATTTCAGACCATTCAATCGGTCATCTACAAGAATCAGCTCAGATTTCCCTCCAAACCAGAGAGCGCCCCACGCCATTACTCCAATCCCTCCATGTTTCACGGTCGCCTGCAAACATTCAGTGTTCCAAGTCTCATTCTGATTTCTCCAAACACAAACCTGTTTCGAATTCTAATATTGGCAGAATTTACTTTCATTTGAACAAATTACAGACTGCCAAAATTCATAATCTTTGCTTCCGAATTCTCTCGTCCAGTCCATACGCCTGTTACTGTGAATCTCTGAAATCAAGGGCTTTTCTTGCAACTCTTCTTTGATAGCCTAATTCTTTCAGAGACTTTCGCACCGCATATGGCGACATTTCCATATGGTGGCGACATCCGTGACGCTCTGATGACAGTTTCTGATGACTTCCCTATTCAGTGCCCTTTTCCTTCGCTCAAACACGATGCTTGGCATTCCTGAACCTTGTTCCACACGACAATAGCCTTTTTTATTAAATTTCTTAACAATATTATTAACCGTTTGATGATTAACTTGGAAAAACCTAGCAATTTCTCTATTTGACTCGCCACACTAATGTCATACTGTTATTTGCACTCATTGAAATTCACTAATTATCTTACTTCCATGAACTTTCATTGCAAGATATAAGTCAACTACCGTTCATAGATGAGAGTAACTTGATACTAACACGGTATTGTCTGAAAAAAAGAAGATACATTATTAAACAAGCTCAAATTGCAGTAATCAAGGGTGGCTAAAAGCTTATCATGGACCACTGTAGAATAAAATGCCATGATTCCACCTATTATTGAGTATATGTATTGAGCCAATGTATACTTAGATGTATACAACATCATCTTTTTGTAATATACGACGAAATCATTCGGCAAAATTTACATTTTTTAATTGAGAGTGAAATTCGAAAGATTAAGACTGATTTTAAACGTTTTAATGGTTGATACGATTTTGTTCTCTATCTCGTTGTATTTGCAAATAATTGAAAATATTGGCTAATAAAATTTATCTTCCAGTATCAAAAATGTACAGGTTTAATTCCTTAAGACGTTATGGGCTATTCTAACGAAAAACATGTCTGTACTAGACATTTACACACTAGCCTACCTCAAAATATGACCTTGGCATTAAGCGCAATACACATTTTTATAGGTGGTAGCACCTCTTCGGGTCCCAGCTACGAGCAAATAGCGAACTCCCAAGACAAAAACTCGACTCTATGAAAGTATAAAATACATTTTTATAGTAGAAATATCAGCAGTACATTTTTATATATAAAATAATTACCAACAATATCAATTTTTAGTAAAATTACCAACAATACCTATTTATTGAAAACATTACCTACAATACCTATTTATTGAAAACATTACCTACAATACCTATTTATTGAAAACATTACCTACAATACCTATTTATTGAAAACATTACCTACAATATCTATTTATTGAAAACATTACCTACAATACCTATTTATTGAAAACATTACCTACAATACCTATTTATTGAAAACATTACCTAAAATACCTATTTATTGAAAACATTACCTACAATACCTATTTATTGAAAACATTACCTACAATATCTATTTATTGAAAACATTACCTACAATACCTATTTATTGAAAACATTACCTACAATACCTATTTATTGAAAACATTACCTACAATATCTATTTATTGAAAACATTACCTACAATACCTATTTATTGAAAACATTACCTACAATATCTATTTATTGAAAACATTACCTACAATACCTATTTATTGAAAACATTACCTACAATACCTATTTATTGAAAACATTACCTACAATATCTATTTATTGAAAACATTACCTACAATACCTATTTATTGAAAACATTACCTAAAATACCTATTTATTGAAAACATTACCTACAATATCTATTTATTGAAAACATTACCTACAATACCTATTTATTGAAAACATTACCTACAATACCTATTTATTGAAAACATTACCTACAATATCTATTTATTGAAAACATTACCTACAATACCTATTTATTGAAAACATTACCTACAATACCTATTTATTGAAAACATTACCTACAATATCTATTTATTGAAAACATTACCTACAATACCTATTTATTGAAAACATTACGTACAATATCTATTTATTGAAAACATTACCTACAATACCTATTTATTGAAAACATTACCTACAATATCTATTTATTGAAAACATTACCTACAATACCTATTTATTGAAAACATTACCTACAATACCTATTTATTGAAAACATTACCTACAATACCTATTTATTGAAAACATTACCTACAATACCTATTTATTGAAAACATTACCTACAATATCTATTTATTGAAAACATTACCTACAATACCTATTTATTGAAAACATTACCTACAATACCTATTTATTGAAAACATTACCTACAATACCTATTTATTGAAAACATTACCTACAATACCTATTTATTGCATATATTTAGTGTAATATATAGGGTCATGCAATTGCGTTCAAAATATTTAGATTTCGGCATTAAATAACCCATAGGGGTTGATATGCCTCTAAACAATATCAATCAACCAACCAAAGATTTTTAAGTTACAATTTCAGAAGAAACATGCATAGTACATGACGGCGACTTCGGGGAGTTAGTCACTTTTGTCACTTAGCTAGTTTTGTATCGAAATGAGTGTGTAGTGATCTATTGAAGTCGTCTGTAGTTAACCTTTCCAACCGGTTTGCTCTATACTGATAATATACAAAATTTATGACGCACGGAAAGTAAGTTCAGAGATGTCATCCAGATTTAAAATATTTGAACTTGTTACCATTCATCAATATTGTTAGAATAGAAGTCTAAAAATATATCACTTATACAGGGCGAGACATTGTTTTTGTCAGCTGAATAGATACGCCATTATGTAGACTGAATCGACTTCGATGATTTAAAATTTGCATTTTGAAATATCATTTTATATATATATTCAACAGTCCTTTCCTTTGCTGCATAGCATGTGCTTCGACAGGGCTACATACAGTTTTTGATTTCAGAGTTTTTCATTTCCTAAACCGGTTGACACCCGAGACTATGGAAATCAGTCTGTTTTGCTATTTACCCATATCTGGGGGTGGGGGAGTAGAGATGGATGCAAACCATTGTCAAGGGTATTAGCACCGAAGTGAATGTAATGAACTCGATTGGAATTTGACTCGGCTCGGAAATCCTGCCCAAACTATAAACTGTACAAAATTAAACCAACTCTAGGAGAATGTCACCAGAAACACGAAGCTCAAAGAGAAGACGTGATTTTGTCCAGGCTCCATATTGGACATACAACCATAACCCATTCGTAAATTCTAAAAAAAAGAAGTTACTTTTGGTATATGTGGCATGCCAAGAGCCATTCACCATAAAACACATACTGATAAATGGGCAGCCATTTTATTTCAATCTGCTTAAAATACTACCAAACAAGAAACTTAAAAGAACTTTGCAAAATACTGATTGATAACAAACAGCTTAAATTCAAGACTATATTAAAACAAAAAATAAATTTTGGCATTAAATAACACAGTGGCTTGATATGTCGTAAAACAAACCAAACAGACCAAACCAAACCATCGATTCGGTTCCTCAGTACGAGCTGAAATCCATTACTCATTGTGCCTTGTATATGTATAGAAGAATTATATTGTAGGTAAATATTATATTAATAGTATCGTAGTACTGTAAAGTGTACTGTATGCTGTATACTGGGAGGTCCGGCGGAGTAATGGATTGAGGAATCGGAGAGCCGTGTTCGAATTCCAGTCGAATCCATTACATGCTAATACACCTGGGAAAGCTATGAATCCTCTTCTTCTCCCCCCAGCTATTGGTAATTAGATTTGGATGGCAACTGATCTATCGCAGAAAGAAATGGCAACCTACCGAGGGAAAAAATCTGCCTCGTCAGACATATATCGAAAGATACTTGATCGCCTAAGCGTGTATCACACATGGCACATAACAGACTGAGTAATGTATGTGATAGTTACGTGGCCCATTGGTTAGAAGGGTAGTGTTTAAACCATGGAGCACATGTTCGAATTAACTATGGACAATTGTTTTAAGGCAGTGACCAAAATCAATGGCGGGTTGAGCCAAGCCACTTTTTGTCAAATTTAGTAGACAAAACCGATTGAGAAAGATTACGCTTGAAACAAGTCACCTTAAATGTAGAAGTAATAAATAATATCGAGACACAGCTACGAAATCTGTCGGGGGTCACATTATATTTCTTTAACTTTCTCTAGCTAGCAACACTGTATAAATATGTCACAATGTATGAAATAAAAAAGGACGTTTATTCCAAACACGGACATCCAGTAAAAATAAGACTTAAAATAATAATCAATGTCAGATTAAAGATAATTACATATATTCTACAGAAGTTGCTTATAGAAAATCAAATGCACGTACATATCTATCTATCTATCTATCTATCTATCTATCTATCTATCTATCTATCTATCTATCTATGTGTGTGTGAGTGTGTGTGTGTGTATTTAAACAAAAGTTTGATCCAACAGAACTAGCAAATAGTCTTGAACAAACAAAACCGTATTTTTTCCTTTAAGGTAGTCTTCTTCCAACACCTTACCAGAAGAATCGTTGGTAACCTGAATAGAATATTAACTAAATTCGCAAAGCGGTAAACAGTCTAGGAAGAAATGAGTTATTACGACTAAAAACGATTTATTATTAAAATGGGAAAGACGAAAAAGGGTAAGAATGAAATATATATATATATATATATATATATATATATATATATATATATATATGCAATATATAATATGGCGCCAGTTTGTTTACATTGCGAAGATAAGTACGAAAATATAACCTGACGCGCCTTTAACCGATTTGGCCACAGAGTAGCGTTCGGTCGGCAAGGTCGAATTTACTGCCTTTAAACTTCAATATATATATATATATATATATATATATATATATATTATATATATATATCTGTAGATAGATAGATATAGCTATATCTCTTCATTAATCTGCGTCGTTGTTCCGATGTCTGATTATTCTTCCTTATGTTGCTTCCAATATTGTCACGTGAGTGTTAAATTCCCCAGTCGCTCTTTATACGTTCCAGCAATCTCATATCTCTGATTCTGATTATAAGTATTCTTTTATGTCGCTGTTTTTCTACATCCTTCTTACTGTTGTCTTCTCAAACTTCTTCACTAAAACAACAACGTTGTTGCTTCAAATCTATTTTCGCCTGTCAAGAATTTATCCAGCATTCATTGCTAGGTCGTCGAAAGGATATGAATTTTTATTTTCCAAGGATACTTTCCTGTCGCTTAATAAAATAATAATGTTATTCAATAATACTAATACTAATAATAATAATAATAATAATAATAATAATAATAATAATAATACATTAGAATCCTTGACAATCGGACTAAAAATGCCTTCCGGATATAAAGAATTGGTTATAAAATCCGGATATGAGGGGTTATATTTAGATTAAAATAAAAGAACTGAAATCAGGTTTAAAATTAATTTTCAATGTTTTATAGTAAACAAAATAAGCTAATTTTGAGTGAAATATAACGGGAATGATTTTAAGGAAAAATAAATAAATTATGTAATGTTAATGAAAATTCATTAAATTTAAGTATGCCACATATGCAAAACAAATAATATAAACTTTTTAATCGCTTTTGCATGATGATTTTTTTCTTTTCTAATGTCATTCTCAACTTTTTTCCGTATTTCGTTTCGCTTTTGTTCTTGAAAATATTTTTTTAAACGAAAGACACTTTTTCACTCTGCGTGCTTTATTGCAATCGTCATAGCTGAATGCTGGCTTTCTTTCCATAAATATGACAAACTTTTCAGTAGCTTTTTCAAATTTAGTCCAGGTTTCATCACAAACATGTTTTTTTTAATTTTCTTGTTCATTGTGACAGTGTGAACGCTGGAGAATAGTTTCTTTGGAAGATTTTATATCGTATAATGTTGACTTTCCGATGTTGTACTCAACCATTAGTTAAAATGAACTTTCATCAACGTCTAGTCTGTTTAAAATTTCCACCTTTAGCGATAATTCCAAAGTTGTTTCTTGCCTCTAATTCTCGTCATCTTTTGCACGAATGCAAGCCATTAGGGTGAAATAAGCAGAAGCAATTTATCCAAAGTGAACTTCCTAAAAAACAGATACAGATTTCAAATCAGTTACATATCACCAAAATCATTTAAATTTACACATCAAAATGATGTCCGGATATGAGGGATTCCGGATATGAGGCACTCAGGATATGAGAGATTTCGAATATGAGGGATTCCGAATAGGAGGGATTCCGGATATGAGGCACTCCGGATATGAGAGATTCCGGATATGAGGGATTCCGAATATGAGGGATTCCGGATATGAGGCACTCAAGATATGAGAGATTCCGGATATGAGTGATTCCGAATATGAGTGATTCCGGATATGAGGCACTCCGCATATGAGAGATTCCGAATATGAGTGATTCCGGATATGAGGCACTCCGGATATGAGAGATTCCGATTATGAGGGATTCCGAATATGAGGGATTCCGGATATGAGGCACTCCGGATATGAGAGATTCCGGATATGAGGGATTCCGGATATGAGGCATTCCGGATATGAGGGATTCCGAATATGAGGGATTCCGGATATGAGGCACTCCGGATATGAGAGATTCCGGATATGAGGGATTCCGAATATGAGGGATTCCGAATATGAGGGATTCCGGATATGAGGTACTCCGGATATGAGAGATTCCGGATATAAGGGATTCCGAATATGAGGGATTCCGGATATGTGGCACTCCGGATATGAGAGATTTCGGATATGAGGGATTCCGAATATGAGGGATTCCGGATATGAGACACTCCGTATATGAAAGATTCCGGATCTTAGGCAATCTATTGTAATTCAGGCAAATTTCTGTTGATCGCTTATTTTAAATTTCAGCTCAGCTTTAACGTCACCAAACAGCAGTTCACATTTTAGGGTTCTGGCCAAATATTTAGTCATTTTAAATTTCATACATCTTTCTTTTTTGTAGGGAATTGCCACTCTGAAAAGCTTGATCTTCAGCCAAAATGTGTGAACAAGAAGTCTTTCAAGGACTCTTCTAACACTCGCACGCATGCATCAGCCAGAATAATTTGCCCTAAGAAAGCTTAGAGACAAACAGAAGAAATGTCAATGAAATATCTAATATTCTATTGCTAGATGAAAATTAAAGCCTTTCCTCTTCTGTGCCGTGTCTCTTGGGACTTTGGCAAGAATGACCCTCCAGAATTTTTTGTTCTTTGTAAATATTGACTTTTTGTTATTTCTCCTAATCCTTGCTCCGCCACCCATTTCCTTAAGCTCGCTAAGTAGGTTTGTGTGATTTTAATCTGTTTCTCTTGCCTTCGTCCTGTCCTGTGAGTATCAAATTTTCCAAAACGTCTTTCGTTATTATGCGCACTAGACATTTAAACTGTCTCTTTCTTCTTCAACCGTCTCTTCACTTTTCGATTGTTCGCCTTGTTTCCATCTTTTCTAAAACATCATCGTTACGCACATATTACTCTTAGCATTCTTCTGTAGAACCCTCTTGCTTTTGCTTCAAGACTCTTCTTCTAATTTTACATAACAGTTCAGTTGTCTTTTATTTGTTTCAAACGAACTTATTCTTTTCTTAATAGATTGTTTAGCTTTTGGGTGGCAACCACCGCTATTCCAATGTGCCTTCGGATTTCGGTGTCACACTTTCCATCGGTTTTTATTAAAATAGAAAAGAAGTACGAAAGAAAAGTTCGAGAATTACAGACATAGATTTTCATGTTTCATTGATTGACAGATTTGTGCACTGCGCAGCTAATTTGTTTCATGTCAATCGTAAGTAGTGCATAACCGTAAATTCTTATACAACAAAACTTGGTAAATAAAGGAAAGTTATGAATCCTATTAGGATTGAGATGAAATAACAACAACATTCGATGCTCTTCCTGGTTAACCAAATGAGAAAGGCCGGAGAACGCATGAGGTAAAATTGCTTTTTAATACCATTTCCAATCAGAACGTTCCTTTTCTGTATAATCTGATAACTGTCTATATTTCTGAGATGAGGTATTATGTACACTATTTACATTATTCGAACTATTGTCCTCATCTTTGTCGCCATATTTATTACAACGTTTCGGCCCTTCAGTATCTATCATAATTTCTGAGAAGAGGTATTATGTACACTATTTACATTATTCGGACTATTGTCCTGATTGTTTGTTGCCATATTTATTACAACGTTTCAGCCTTTCAGTATCTGTCTATATTTCTCAGATGAGGTATTATGTACACTATTTACATTATTCAGTTCCTTGTCCTCATCTTTGTCGCCATGTTTATCACAACGTTTCGGCCGTTGTACGCTCCGGCCTTCTTCAGGTAGTTGGAATGTCGAACTGAACCCCTTATTTTGCTCACTGGGGTAGACTGTTCTAGTTTCACGTGCCATGTCTAATGGATGTCAGTCATCTCCTGTTCATTCACCTCTGAAAGTTCTCCTCTGCCTTAACCAGGTATTGAACTCACACTCTTTGG
>OZ038476.1:142429536-142512036 GCA_964036315.1 Acanthosepion esculentum
GACTTCATTGAAATTGAGAGAATGTCTCTAAATATTAGTTTATACATAGAGAAATGTGTCTCACCATACATATACAAACATATATAAGGTGGTAGGAAATAAGCTAAACTAATCTACATGTGTCAACTAGGTACGAAATGCAAACGTATATACTGATATACCTATATATATATATATATATATATATATATATATATATATATATATATATATACAGAGAGAGAGAGAGAGAGAGAGAGAGAGAGAGAGAGAGAGAGGTGGACAGAGAAAGAGTAGAGAATTGCAGTGATATATTGTTTGACAAAGATGAGTCCATTTGATGCACGAAAAGAAAGTAAGATATCTAATTTGCAAACACAAAATAATAATTAGCTCGACCAGTCGAAAACAAATGTCCTTCATTCATATTGATCACCTATTGTCCCCAAAATATACGATGATCTGTAACAGGACAAATGGCAGCGCTGCTTACTGGCTACATAACAACAGGTTTTCACAGCCAGCGCCCATCTTGCTCTTCCTTTTCTATTGTCCCTGCTTGTGTCGCGAGTAAATGTCAACCAAATTACATACTTTTATTCTGGTGAACACGCTTGCTTTTAGAATGAAAGGGAATGATGCAATATATCGGAATGCATGAGCTGAGTTGATTTCGGAGAGCTATCCGAAAGAAAAGTGGAGATTGCAGGTCTCCCATTTTTGTATTATAATCTCTTTATTTTCTTAAGTTAAGTTGAACTATAAAAACATTAAATCTGTGTGTGTAACGAATGCACGGACGCAATTTACGACGGATTTGCACCAAAATTTACATTCACATGCTCCAAGTTAGTGGTAAGGACAAGACCGACTTTGCATTTCCCAACTCCCATCGATAGTGGAAATTATCGATTTTTCATGCTTCTACGGCAGTTTTCGTGTAGTTTGTGGCCATTTTCTATTGGCCAGAGTGAGAGCCTATAGATGGCTGCCACGAATAGGCAGGAAGATTCTATAGGCCAGCGTAAGAGCCAACAGCTGACTGACACAAATGTTAACTAGCATGCAAAAAAAATCGATAGCTACAAGTGGAAAAAGTTTAAATCTGCATGGCACTTTACTCCAATTGGCTCATTCCCTTGCTTAAACTCAACGTTGTTTCTGATTCCGAAGAACTGGGTTGAGTGTGAAAAATATTTCTTCTTAACATTCTTTTTTCATTCGGTTTTTCCAGTTACGAGTCCTTTTTTAAAGCTGATCATTTTGTGTTCATTTTGTTTAGTTCTTTTTTCGTAACAGATTTAATGTTTAGTATAGAACTTAGAAAAAATTCGCAGTGTGAGATAGGCAAGAAGTAAGGCATGTAGCAACATCAGCACGGCAAAGGGCACTCCTTTAAAGGCAAGGAAGGGCAAAAATATTTTAAGTCAAGTGATAGCGATTGCTGTATGAGTCGTACGATTTTTGAATCAAGCACGGGCAACGCCGTGCCATACTGCTAGTTTAAAATAAATGCCTAATAAAAAAATATTAAATCAATTTAAAATGAAATCTAATAAACAAATTATATTTATATTTCTATGGATTGAAAGACTGAAGAAAAGGCATCATATCAATTTTATACTTATGTTCACCCAATACATGAGAGACATCCACACTGATTATCGCTCACGAGATTGCACTTATTGATGTTTTCAACAAACGTCTTATTGATTCGAAGAGTTTATTGATGAATTTAAAACATCTAGTGGCACGATGTTGCAACAGGCATGAACTCTCATGCACATGGTAAAAAGCATGGCACACAGTTGACACAGACTTGTGAAGTATATCTCCTTCAGGAAACGGGTGAACTATTTTGCCAGTATTAGTGATAATTCTGGGCTGATATTTGTAATAACAACCGCTTGAATTTTGTCAGGACGGGTTGTCTTCTTAGAGTGAAGGCTTACTGCGTCGAGCTAAAGAGATTTAAAAGTTTGTGCTTCGTGAGAGGGGGGCGTCAGGCAAGAGGTGCTCCTTATCGTATATTTCGAGTCAAGATTCATTGTAAAGAGCCTTGCCTTTTCTTATCGGGATGCAATAACTTCAACGCCATTGATGATACCGCGAACAGGAGCTTTGTTTCTACCTGATTTGAGATTTTCCAGAAGACACAGTAACCGAATATTTTGTTTTTAATCGTGGCTTGGACTGTCTGTGCATACTTGTTCTTGCAATGATTCCTGGCAGTTAGGAATGACACGAGCGTTACACCATACCGATCTCCATGGCAGTGGTTACGATGTCTATTGCTGTAATACATTCCGGTGAGAACCAGCGTTGGCCTTTTTCATTTCTGTCGATATTTTTTTATCTTTGGGATAGAATTATACATGCTTGAGAGGATCTATCAAGATATGAGATTGGGGAAATCCTGAAAGCTCTTTATTTTTAGGAAATCTGAGAAAGGATCAGCAGCAAAGTAGAATCTTAAACTGTTCATTCATTTTTGTCGTACGGAATTATCGTCCTGTGAAATGGTACATCAGGCTATTCTTTCGGTTTGGCATCAGCATTAACACTGATCAGTGACCGGGCAGAAGATTTCAAGACAGGCAGTACGTCGGCGGGGCAGTTCCCAGAGTAAGATGTGAGAAAGAGGTCTAGGAGGTTTGACAGATGACCCGTTGTTTCAAGAATAAAAGTTGGCTTATCAACTGTCTGTGTCAGACATTTAGCGGTGGATAAGTCCCAACAGTATTTACACAGCGGCCCTGGGTCGATCTGAGGACTCTCCCACGATGATCAGTATTGGCACTGGTCAACTGATGGTTATCTGTGTCTGCTTAACCCTCTGCTCTGTCCCACGTTTCGTTCTTTGATCACAGTGCAGTCAAGATCGAACCCCCCACGCACTTAAGCACTGAATCGTACTATGATACAACAAAATTAACCCTTCCCAATTCATTCTATCGTGACACTATTTCTTGCTGGTAAAACTTGGAACGGATTAAACAGTCACACGTGATGTTAGGTCGGCGGTACTTCAACGGCAGGTCGCATGGTTTCAACAGTTTCATAGCTGCTGATGATACGTCTCAGCCTTCTCCAACAGCGGCTTCTACTGACGGATAAACGTATCGTCTGGTTTATATACATCTCGCCTAACTCTTACTACCACTCCAAGCTCATTATGTATTCACCAATTAATTATTTTCTCCAACCCTGGAATCATGACCTCGACTCTAAATCAACGCGGTCTAGTATTCCAAGACAGTAAGCTTTGTTTTCACATACCTCTTACCCAAAAACTATTGTTTACGTTAACAAAAGTGTGTGTATGAAAATTTATTTCATATCGGCAAAGAATTCTGTCTGTCCTTGGAATTTTCTTTCTTTTTTCAAACAAATGTCTCGTCAACAAATTTTATTTCCAATCAGCAATTTCTTCTCTTTGTCGATGTACCAAATCCTGACCATGAGAAACCTTTTGTTCACATTCCAATTCACTCCAGATTATTTATATTCCATCTGTATCTGTCTATATTTCTGAGATGAGGTATTATGCACATTATTTTCATTATTCGGACTACTGTCCTCATCTTTGACAGGGCCCAAAGAGTGTGAGTTCAATACCCGGCTAAGGCATTGGAGAACTTTCAGTGGGAAATTAACAGTAGATAACTGATAAGTGACACCCATTAAACATGGCACGTGGGACTAGAACAGTCTACAGCAGTGAGAGAAATAAAGGGTTCAGTTCGACGTTCCAACCACCTGAAGAAGGCCAGAGCGGACAAGGGCCGAAACGTTGTAATAAATATGGCGACAAAGATGAGGACAATAGACCGAATAATGTAAATAATTCCATCTTCTGTTTACTTTTTCAATACGACCTAAATATTGCCTGCTGTAACCAAAAGTTTTCAATAAATCAAAATTATTTCATAACTTAATTGTATTGACCCGTCCATTTATCAGGAAATTTGTTTTTACCTCGCTTCATATTCCAATTTCTGGTTCTCCCTAAAGCTTTTCTTGTTTAACATTTGTGTTTAAACCTTCCAAAGCTTCAATTCTATACGGAGTGTTTAAATGAACAATTTCAATCTTACTTCCAACGCACCAGTGTCACGATAGTGTCACCTTCCTTTCAACTTCCAGTGACCCTTCGTATTGTAACAACTGTATCTACTTTCTTCGTCGGTTGTGACTGAGTAGACCAACCACTCCATTTGGTGAATATGGAATTCACCACAAATATGAAAGCTAGCTGAGGGTTCATTTGAGGCATTATCATCAATTTTCTCATGTATTTTGTAAAACATTACAATTCGGTCATCCTATGGACAATAGACATTGAAGATGAATATAATAACAGGATAGAAAGGTTAAGACCAGTTTCCGACAGCAACATGAGGATTGGTTTGATCTCGTGGCGGAAATTTCGATGGTAGACACCTGTCTCCGTTTGGGAGATGCAGAACATGGTATATAATTTTGTTTTAGAAGTATTGGGTTTGTATCTTCTATTGTTTCTGTTGTACATATGTTTTGATGTTGAGATTTTAGAAGAAAAGAAGTGTAGATAGCGAAGAAGCCGCGCTCTCAAGTAGGACGTCCATCAATTAGCTGGATTAAATAGCCGGAAAGCACAGCCGTAACTTTACAATTCATCATGGCATCGAGAAACTCCATTAGAAACTACTCCTCGATCCAGATGCCATTTACAAGAGGGCAGTACAATAGACCCAATACTATACACCTTTTGATGTCATAGTCTCCTCAGGTGTTACTCTGAGGTTCGGATCTAGTGAACTATTAGGCGGTTAACGCCATGCCAGAAGACGTTTACTTCCCACACCATAAATGAAGAGAGAAAATATCCAGGAAAGAAGAAGAAGAATGAGACAGATAACTCGCGCTTCGTCTAAAAGGAATTAAAAGCAGCATAACTTATTGGGTCGAAATCATCGTGGCTAAGCGGGAAGGCCAGTCATCAAGACATGATCGCACACATGTGAGGACTAAAAAGATCCCACCGGTAGAAGAAGGTTTACAGTGAGTACATGGGAATATAGAAATATTCTCTAACCCCATTAGCATAACCTACAGCCATTAGCATCCCAGAAGTTATGCATTTTTTTTATAAAAAAAACAAACAAGAATTGCAAAAGTTACTAAGAGAACGTGACATTCCAATCGTGAACATAATAATGAGAGTGATATCTGAAAAATTAACATGAAGAGGGTGGAGGTGGGGGGGTTAATAATCCAAAAATGAATATAAATGGTGTTTCATTAAGACGGATTATATATAAGGGTGTTTCATTAAGACGGATCAAAGTCAGCAGTAAATAAGTCAGTGTTATTGGTGAAAATTTATTTATTTCTCTATGTTATTTAAGTCATGGCAATTATGTGTGAAAAATGATATCGCCCAAACGTCCATCACGGCTTCAGTGACACACTTCCACTTGATGGTCAAAATTTTTGATGGAGTCTCTGCATAGTTGCTCCTCGATCTCTTCAATATGCCTTATTATATCATTCTTCAGCTATTGAATTGTTGTTAGCTTGTTGGCATAGACCTTACTTTTGAAATGACCCCAAAGGAAGAAATCTAAAGGCGTCAAGTCGCACGATCGTGGTGGCTAATTGACTTCGCTATTTCGAGAGCTGATGCGACCTGGTAAATTCTCATTGCATTTCTATTTGAACGTCCATATTCGTAATAGGCTTTGATAACTTTAACACGCTGTTTGATTGTTAATATATCTATGGTTGACATTCCCAAAAATTTAAGTTGTTAAATCTGAAAGAAAAAGAAAAAAATCATTGGACGCTTAAAGTTAATTCACATTTAAAATCGGTCCAAATTATTGGAACACCCTTTATTAGAGAAGGTGATTTTCTAATGCTGGATATATTAGAACGTGTAATAATATGAAAATATCGGAAAATTATAAAGAATTGAAATATAGGAAACCTACGAAATAGAGACATATTAAAAAGAGAAATATTTCGGAAAGAAGGAAAACGAAACTGGATATTTGCAATTCAAACAAGCTGACGATTTCATGGAATGAAAAAAAAAAGTTAATTCGTCATTGTAAATAAAAAAAGAAAAGGAGACATACTACAGAATTTAATAGCGAACTTTTATTTGCTGTGAACATTCAGGACAAATTCGTATCCTTTGAAGCTCTAAGCAATATTCTGTCCTCTTAAATCTTTTACACTTCCTTTTATGACATCCATTTAGACATCCTCGTTTGATCGGTTACTCGATGTTCTGTTTCGGCCCTTTTTGCCTTCAATATGTGCTGTGTGCGTCGAATTTTCCCAGCACTAATTCCTTATTCTCTCTTACAAATTTCTCTTTCTAATTCTAAATAAAAGTTTCTTTTTTGTTCTCTTTTTCATTAACATTTCCTCGCATGTTGCGCCCATATTATTCGCAGCATCCCTTTGTAGAAACACACTTCTGTTGCCTCAAGTCTTTTCTTCCTCTGTGAGGAAATTGTCCAGCAATTCAATTCAGTTATTTTTTTTATTGATTCTCACGAATTCCTGTTTTTTAATAATTTCCTTAGATTTTGGAAGGAATATTTCGCTATTCCAGTATGCCTTGGTATTTAGGTGTAATATTTCCCGTTGTCAGTTTTAACACATGCAAGGTAGTTACATTTCGTTATTTAATTAATAATCGTAGGAAACATGAATATTTTTAAAAATATATTTATTAATATTAACTTAAGTAGAAGGCCACGAGCGAAAGGAACCAAATGTAGATCGATATTTTATTAGCAACGACGTGCAATAATTTCTTGTTAACCATCACATTACCGCGGGCATCTTGTAGACACTTACAAGGAAACGCTGAAAACTTCTCGTTCCAAACCGTGCTCTATACCTCGCAACTTCGGATTACTACTCATTTGAAGCCCGACAATAATTATTTTAATAGAGATAAATTCAATTCTCTGGTTGCAGGTAAAACAATTAGACCATTTAATCATTCAAAATGTTCTCATATTTAGGTAGGATCGAATTATTAAATGTCTGAATAATGTTAAAATTCGTGGAACAAAATAGCACCTTTCTATATGAATAAATCATTAAACAAATATTTTCTTTAAAATTTACAATTAAAATCTCTCCCAACAGACATGCACACATATAGTATAAGAAATGACACGTCCTGGATATGACGATAAACTACATCCGCGTCCAGGGTAAGACGATAAACTACATCCGCGTCCAGGGTAAGACGATAAACTACTTCCAATAGTAAGACCTCTGATCAGAAGGCTTTGAAGAGCATGTAACCTCCTCTTAATTGATGGTGTTCCTGGGTCCGCCCTGACCCGGGGTGGTGGCGCCTGTTGTGGTCCCGACTGTGAACAAATAGTTAACGCAGAAACTGAAGTACAAGGCATTATAAAAGTGTAAAAAGAGGTTTTAATACCAAATATACTTTGTAAAAAATTATTATTACCAGAAATAAATTTTTGAAGAAAAAAAATATTTTGAAGAAAAAAAATATTACCAGCAATATTTTTTTGAAAAAATAATATTACCAGCAATACGTTTTTGGAAAAATAATATTACCAGCTATACGTTTTTTGAAAAATAATATTACCAGCAATACAATTTTGAGGAAAAAATATTAACAGAAATAGATTTTTGAAAAAAAAAAAAATATTACCAGAAAAAAAAAGTTGTCGGCATAAAGTGACCCATTGATGTTGATATGCCGTAAAACAAGACAAACCAAACCGACGAAATGACAATTGGAAAAAAATCTTAGTCTTTTTGCCGACGCATTTCGTCTTCCTACTTTATCAAGGCAAACAATGAAAGCGAAATATTTTGTAATCAAATTAGTAAAATTCCCAGAACAATTCTGTGGATAAGGCAAATTCTTATCAGAATCACAACTGGAAAAAATCTTACATTTTGCCCACACGCTTCGTCTTCCGAAAATATTCTGGGAATTATACTATAGTGTTAGCATGGAAAAAAACTCTTAGTATAAAGGAAGTTAACATTAGCCAGAAAGAGGTTTACGTTGGAGAGTCTTCCTCATTTTTTAAATTTTGGATTTAATGTAACTATGTCAACAAAAAAATCCGCGTTTGAGCCGGGGTCCGTCGTCCGGGACGTAGAGATAAAAAAAATAGTTAAATATTCTTCTCTTGCTGATAGATTTTCTTTTACTCCTGTGGCAGTGGATACTTCTGGGGTTATTGGCTCTCGTTCGATGGCGTTCCTTCGGAGGATTGACACGATTGCGTCTCGATTAGGGGACGAGCCTCGCGAAACGGAGTGTCTCTTGCAGCGTGTCTCACTGGCGATCGTTCAAGATAATGCTTTCTCCATCATTGCGGCTGGCAGAGGATAGAAAATAAATGTTTATAGTTACTTTGTTCAAACTTTTTTTCAATAAAAGCAAAAATATTTCGCTTTCATTGCTTGCCTTGTTACTAAAGAAGGACGCATCGGAAAAGACCCCAAGAAACTTAGGTTTTTTGCCAATTGTAATTTCTGATACAAATTTGTCTTATCCACAGGATTTTTCTGGAAATTTTACTATATATATATATATATATATATATATATTCTTGTGAGTGCCAATATAGAATCTTACCAATTTTATTTCAAATACTTCCTCTTCTGAAAGAAATACACGTTTCCCAAATCAACATGCATGACCATAAAAATATTTCAGATAAAAATAATGTTTCAATTCAAAACCTATTATTTAAAATATTTCATACATAAATTAATTTCTAAAACTAAAATAGTATAAATAATCATTACATTATAAAATCAAGTCAGCATTTATAACAACTTTTCCTCACTTTCATTTATTAGACTTTAACTTTTATCACTTAGCACCTTCCATATTTCCCCTTGTCTTTCAGTTATCCTGTTGTATATTTATGAGCGTTTTTAAATTTGAAATGTTTGAAAAGCGATATTTTTTTTTACTTCTGTTTATAAATACTTGTCGCAAAATAAAATTCTTACATTTGCCTTGATAATATACATCAGAGTCGAAACGATGACAAAATTTCCTTTTGTCTTATCCTTTTATATATAGCTTAGTAAACGCTACAAAAACGCTACCTGATAAAAGTTCTTACTGCAAAATATAAAACACGCAGAACAATTTACAATATAAAAAAGACGCTTAATTTTCGCTATTTCCGTGACTTGCGGGGTAAACAGTGACTATTAAGGCTGATATAGCAAGACTCTTCGGTAAAGCGAATTGAGTCCTGTCGGTCACTGTGTGTTTATCTAAAAATAAATACGCTAAAATTCACCTTCATCCCTGCCGACGGCTTAGTGGTAGAATTTCTGACTGACGCCAATTCAGTCGGGTTTCGATCCTAGCTAAAGGCAACCGGACGTCTAGCCACACTGAAGAGCTGTGATACAGCGAAACAGTCTGTCTGTGGATGACAATAGTATAGGCTCCTGAAAAATTAATTTCGGTTGAGCTCTCTAGGGAAGGATGTGTGGGTTTGTAAACAGTGACTATTAAGGCTGATATAACAAGACTGTTCGGTAAAGGGAATTGAATCCTGTCGGACCACTGTGTGTTTATCTAAAAATAAATACGCTAAAATTCACCTTCATCCCTGCCGACGGCTTAGTGGTAGAATTTCCGACTGACGCAACCGGACGTCTAGCCACACTGAAGAGCTGTGATACAGCGAAACAGACTGTCTGTGGATGACAATAAAAATTATATATATATATATATCATTTTGCTTCTTTATATCCTAAATTTCCCATTCAGTTTCGAAAAGGCTTTTTGATTACTCTCTTCTGTTTATTGTATTCTACTACCTGGCAATTTTCATTTTACCTTCTACTACACTGTTTATCTATTCTTCCGAACAAAACCCATGGAAAAGAATCAATTATAACAAAAAGCAGAAGGAAGCAGTGATGCAGTGATTGTGTACAGAGGAGTTTAGTTAAAGTGTGACGATAAAAACGATCGAAAGCGGATTTTCTTTTTCTTTTCGCCATAGCTTCTCTTCCTTCTATCGCAGATTATTACCTACTTTCTCGGTCGTTTGTCGCCATCACATAAGGTTTGCTTTTTCCGTTTTCGTTTTTCTTTCTCTAAGAATCGTCTTTACTATTTAATCCCTTCTGAAATTCCATTGTAATTCTAATCTAAAGCCTGAACATATCGACCACTAGCAAGAAAAGAAGAAGAAAGAAAGAAAGAAAGAAGATAGCATGACGTAAGTCCTAACGCAAGCAGTCATTATTTACGACAAGATGTCTGTTTGAAGCCACTGGAGCATGTAAGTATCATTACGAGCTGTTTCACACCATTTAAACAGGTCGAAGATTGCACCATCTAACATTAAATTTATTTGGATTTTTGGCTTAATTCCAGATGTGTTACGAATATTCTGGTTGTAAAAATATTGCACTGGTAATTTAGAAAATATATCACTTAACGTTAGCATAAAATTAAAAAGAGTGCATATAACATTCTGTAATAATACACGAGAAAAAGGAATCAGGTTTTAAAAAAAAGCTCGTATTTTCTTGTAGCCGCGGATGTTGCTTTCAGGTTAGTGAATGCCCTTTTCAACCAGTACATTAAAGATCTCATACTCATATTATACGCCAATCGCTTTCCTGTCTCATTGCTAACTAAACAAAATGTAAAGGTGTTGATGCTAATTCGTAACCGTAAACTTGACTATAATTTTGATCGAGGACATATATCAGGATGCATGTAACTGATCTAAGCAGGGTTTGCCAAGTTCTTGCTAAATTTTGTCTTGGTAAGGTCATAATCTTTAATCTTTACGTTCTACATTCATTAAGTCTCTATTTACAGATATAAGTGTTTATATCTATCTATCTATCTATATATATATATATATATATATATATATATACATACACTCACACACACATATATATATATATATATATATATATATATATATAAATATATACTGGACGTATATTATTGCCATTTATTTGATTTATGAATTCTCAGATATGATTATTTTCTTACAGAAACATGATAAATATTCAACTTATTATTTTGCATATCAGATTTTACAGTAATACATAGCCCATAGTATGGCAATAAACTGAACCCGGCACCAAGGTCTCAGATCAGGAGATTGGAGTTTTTGAGGAGCGTGGATCCACCTCTTAAATGCTGTTCCAAGGATCACCATAAACCGGTGTGGCAGCATTTTTTAGGTCCCAGCTATGGGCGAATAGTGTATCCCCAAACAAAATTGAAACACTATGAAAGTATGAAAATACGTATTTATAGCAAAATGACCAGCAATACATTTTATCTGTAGTTGAAAGCATGCAATTACGTTCAGCATATTTAGAGGTTGGCATTAAATAACCCATAGAGGTGTTGATATACCGCTAAACAAAATTAAACAAACCACTTTAGAAAGTACTCTTTCATGACATTGATCCGTATAATATCCGACAATCTCTTAAATAAATCAAACTGTATTCCAAAATATAATTACAATAAAACTACAATATAAAAACAAACAGATCACGCAAATATGTATATGCACAAAAGTTGGGTATCGTCTAATACAGGGTGTCGATAAAGTTCGTAATCACTTTAAAAAATATAACTTAATTTGTATTTGAGATAGAAATAATCTGTAAAAAATGTTATAAAGTTTAATGTACCTAGTTTTAAGTATAGCTAAAATAACTAATGTGATTTCAGGCATTACAGTTGTTGTGTCGGAAACCTACCACCCCTCTTGAAGATGAACTTGTCTGCGTCTAAAGACTTTAAATAGCGGCACGTCGAGAGACAGAGAGCGAGAGAAAGTTCCTGGCTGGAGAGAGAATCACGAGATTTTCTGTTCGTCTTACGTGTTTTTTGGACCAGCTATAAGCTAAGTTGGAAAGTTACATTTTTTTTAAATTTGCACGCATTTTTTGAACCCTTTCTTTCCGTTTTTTTTTTTTAAGTTGTACGCATTTTTGAACCCTTTCTTTCTTTTTTTGAACACTTTCTTTTTTCAGTTTGATATTTGTTTAGTTTTTCATTTCTTTTATTTTGCTGTTACCCTCCCCGACTTTTATTTGATTCTGTTCTTTTTCGTTTACTGTTCATTGTTGGTTTTATTTATTTTTCTCGGATTTCGGTCCGACCTTTTTTATTTGGTTTTATTTATTTGTTAAAAATTTCTGCTTAAAAAAAAAAAAAAAAGTGTGAGAAAAGAAATTATAGTCAGCCACGGTGAACTTTGTTCGCCAAAAATGGCTGAGAAAAACATTGACACTCCAGCTACACCGTTAACAATACCGGTGTCAGCTGAAAAAACGGCCTGGAGCCAAAATAGCCCGCTAAAAAAGGATGGCGTATTTTACGCAAACGAAAGAATTCGTCTCCAAGAAACCTTCAGTGGCAATGAATTCTTAACAATCACCGAGGCATTCGAGGAGGTGAAACCTCGTACCATTTCTTTGCTCACCTCGGATGTCAGGACTCATAAGCTGGTTGGAGTGAGCAGGGAGGGTATGGAGGAGGCCCTGAAGGCGTTAGGCATTTGTCCGAAAATTTTAGCACGAAGAACAAATGCTCTATGGGACCTCCTCCTACACACAGAAGAACAAGCCAAGAAATTAGCCGGCAGTGTCTTGAATACAAAGTCTTTAAGACTACAAACCGAGTATATGGGCACCCGTCGAACAAAGGTGATGGTTCATGGGGTGCCCATAGACATTTCCGGTGACAGACTCGGGGCCTTCTTCGCCGAATTCGGAGAAGTTAACGAAGTGAAGGCCATCAGCAGTAAGGCAGGAATCGAGACGGGAGATTTCGAAATCCACATCACATTGGACAGAGAAGGATTCCAGAACATCCCAAACGTATTAATCTGCCGCAACAGAAGGATGTTGGTAGTGGTGGAGGGCAGAAAGCCGTTCTGTTGGTCATGCGGAGAGGCAGGACACATGGCAAAGGCGTGCCCTAAGAAAGAGAAGACTCCAGCCCCACCACCTCCAGCACCTGCAGCAAAAACCAGTACCCCAGAGAAGGAAACCCCGAATCCGGAAGGCGAGTGGAAGGAAGTCACTAAAAGGCGGAAGCCCCAAAGTGCGCCGGCTCCACCCCAGAAGGAGATTCCCCCCAAAAGGCAGACGGAAGGGGAATTTAAAAAGCAACCCAAAGAAGGCCAAAACAAGCGGCCCGAGGATCAACCTAAACTGCAACAGAAGCAAATAGAACAGCAGCCTCAACAGCAGAAGCAAGCTGAACAACCTCAACAGCAACGACAGAAGAAGCAACAGCAGCCTCAACAGCAGCGGTCACAGCAGAAAACCAAGAAGCAGCAAGAGCATCCACAGATGGAGCAGCAGCAGGAAGCACCAATGGAGGTAGAAAGTATGCCTCCACCACGAGCTTCGTCTTTAAAAAGAAGTAGGGAGGAAGACTCTGAAGAGCAAGAAAAAGGTACCTCTGGACGTAGCAGGGCAGAGTGTAGCATGGACAGAACCAGGCGGCACTCCTTCCCTGCATCGCCCATAAGACAATCTGTTTCCCCTAGAGATAGGAGTCTCCCTTCCTCCCATACACGTACTCCATCCCCCTCTCCCTCTACTTCTTCCCCCAGTTCTCTAAATACACCACCTCATACATCCACTTCTTCCCCTCCCCATCCTTCAAGGGAGAAGAAAAAGAAGAAAAAGAAACTTTTCGAAGGGCCCGAATCAATTTGTCATGTAGACAAAGAAGTCTACAAGAACGGGCTCACCAAGCAAAGAAAAGCACTGTCGGGGCTCCTTTTCCAAATGAACGAGGTTGACGGGAAGTCAACAGAAGACCCTCGTAACTTTCCTAAGGCGCCAGGAGTGATAACCTGCGTAAGGGACACGGGGGCTTACTTGCGTGTGTGGAGTCATTTGTTTGAAGCTAAAGAGGCCTTCCCGAACATCAGAATGTTCGATATGGAGGACCCCAGTATAAGAAGATTGCGACAATTTTGTGCAGGGAGGGTCCCCGTTTTGATCCATCCCTCATTATATAGAGCGATCAAACTAATATACCCCATGGACGTTGGCGGTATTGCCCTGGATGGACGCATTACGTCAGAGTTGGGAGTAGGGAGCCTGGGGCAATCCGTCGGGGTCCTGTCCAGCTCAGATTTCCGCCCCGTATGTGTCTAAGGTTTTTGCACTAATTCTTTTTTATATTTGCAGGCCTAGAAAATGGAAATAAAGATAGCCAGTTTGAATGTGAAGGGCTTGAGAAATCGGGGTAAGGCTGCCCGCCTGCTTCGGGATCTCCTGTCCTTCGGTGTAGATGTTGCCGCGATCGAAGAGACCCACTTTGTTTGCACTTCCGATGCGTGTGTGCTGGAGGATGACTTTGTCGTCTATTCAGCATATGGGGACCGGTTGGCCAGAGGAGTTTCTTTGTTAGTCAAACGTACTCTTGATGCGAAGGTGGACCTTGTGCATACCGATGCCGAGGGCAGGTTAATCGTGGCCGATATTGCCGTGAAAAGTGGTTCGTTTCGGGTCGTTGCGGTTTATGCGCCCAACGACCAGGGGGAGCGGTGTGACTTTTTTCGGCAGTTAGGGCCGTTCCTGGTCGATTCTTCGCGCCTAGTTCTAATGGGGGACTGGAATGCCATCCTGGACCCCAAGTTAGACAGGGGGCGGGGCGCTAGCGGGAGAAGGGGCGATCGCAGCCTGGTCGATCTGATCGGCGATTATGGTCTCGTCGATAGATACCGGGTCGATCATCCCAGTGGGAAAATGTGGACGTGGGCGCATAATTGGCCGTCTGACAAGGTAGTTAGCTACCTTGACAGAATGTTAGTTCGTAGGGCCGACATAGACCTGTTAGATTGTCCCACGTTCCACTGGGTAGGCTACACGGACCACAAACTCGTTTGTGCCCGTGTGGCGTTAGAACATAGGCCTAGAATGGCTGGTTACTGGAAGTTCAATCTGTCCTTACTGGACAGGCGGGACTTCCGGGAGCAGCTAATTAAATTAGTGCAGCGGGAGCTAGTGGGGGCGGTTATCGGGAATAGGTGGTGGGAAAAATTGAAAGATAGAATTAGGTCTTTCACCACCGATTTCAGCAAACGGCTCGCTCTAGATAAGGCTGAGAAGGTGAAGACACTTAAGGCTAATTTTTCCCGGGCGGAGGCTGGGGGGGATCCCCTAGAGATAGCTCTAGCTAGGGAGGCCCTGCAGCGGTCGAATAGCGATCGTTACATGGGTCAGGTAATTAGGCATAAGTTAAGTAAGATGTCTAACGAAGCTGTGAACCTGGGCGCAGATCTGCGTCGGGAAGAAATCCGTCGAGGTGGTGATCGTTACGTTCGTCAAGTCGAAACCCCGGAGGGGCGTACTCTGCGGTCGACTGACGACATGTGCGAGGCGTTTCGGCGGCATTTCGAGAGCCGCTTTACCAAGGAGCCTGGTCTCCGTGAGGAGGAGTTTCGCAGCTATTTGGCTGACTTTCCTCGGCTTGCGCCGACTGAAGCGGCTAGCTGCGAGGGAGAGATCACGGAGGGCGAAGTCTATGAGGCACTGAAGAGGGTCGGCAGAGGCAAGTCGCCCGGTCTGGATGGTTTGCCCTATGAATTGTACTTGAGGCTGTCGCACATCTTTGTTCCGATTTTGACAGCAGTGTTCAACAACTGGTTTCGGTCGGGGTCCATCCCCAATCGCATTTCCAGGGGTGTGATCACTCTGTTGAAAAAGGGCAAGGGTGTTGGGGGGAAACTAGATGATTATAGGCCCATAACTCTGCTAAACACAGAGTTAAAGATTATGGCCAAGATCCTGCAGGAGCGTTTGCAGTCAGTTGCCGAGTCTCTGTTGGGACCTGAGCAGACTTGTTCTGTGAGGGGCCGAACAATTCAGAGCAACCTGCATTTGATCCGCACGATCGTAGAGGGCGTAAAAGACGACGAAGAAGCCGCGCTGATCAATTTGGATCAGTCCAAGGCATTTGATAGGGTCGACCATCGCTACCTTGCTACTGTCCTGCAGGCCGCCGGATTCGCACCCGACTTCTGCCGCTGGATTAGCCTCCTGTATCGCTCCCCCAGTGCTGTGGTACAGGTGAACGGAAAGTTGTCGGGCGCCTTTGTTCTGTCGAGGTCGGTTCGTCAGGGTTGTCCGCTGTCGCCTCTCCTTTACGCTTTGGCGTTGGAGCCTCTCCTGCGCCGGCTGAAGGACGAGGCGTGCAGTCCGGCCCTACGCGGGATCGCCGTTCCTGGAGGGTCTCGAGCCAGAGTTTCCGCGTACGCCGATGACGTATCCGCTTTCGTGTCGTCCCTTAACGACATTGAGGCGGTGCAGAAGGCGCTTGATCGGTACGAGAAGGTGACAGGGGCCAAGATAAACCGCGACAAGTCTTCCGGCTTGCGGTTAGGTGCCTGGAAGGGGCGTGATCTTCCGGGCCGCTTCGGTTGGACGGACGGTCCTGTCCGCATTCTTGGAGTGTGGTTTGGACCCGACCTCCAGCTGAAGAAAAATTGGTCTGAAGTACTAGCAAAGGTCGTTTCTGCCGGTAAGACTTGGAATCGACGGAGGTTGTCCGTAAAGGGCAGGGCGGAGGTGTGTGTTACATACATTTTCCCCCTGATTCTTTATCGATTGTCAGTACTTCCTCTCTGTGAGGCCCAGATGACGGCGCTCGAGCAGGCGCTATCCTCCATTTTGTGGAGGGGACGCGCCAACAGGGTCGACAGACGAGTCTGCACCAAACGTCCGTGTCATGGGGGGCTGGGAATGCCACACTTGGAGAGTCACATCCGTGCCTCTCGCTTGGCTTTCCTACGCCGCGCATTGACTAGAGGAGATCCGATTCTGGAGGGGATTGTTAGGGACGCCTTCCCTAGCCTTACCATCAATCCCCCCATCTCGAAGGCTGAGCGCCATTGTAAGTCTCGAGATGAATCGCTTTTCCTCAGCGAGTGTCGGTCAGCCTTGAGGGCTATTCCGCGGTCCAGTGACCTTTCACGGCCTAGGAAGGTCTTCTATCGGGAATTAGTGGAGGGTCGCGCGAAGGATTCTCTACGTGATACGCTCGACTGTTCGGAGGAGCAGTATCGCTCCTACTGGTCTTGGGCGCCAGCGGCGGATTATCTCAGTAACCCTGAGTTTTCGCTTACCTGGCGATTGGCTCGGAATCGGCTGCCTCTCAACGACATGGCTTTCATATGGGGCTTGGCGGATTTGCCAGACTGTGATCGGTGTGGCCTTGGCTTAGAGGAAACGGCTGCGCACGCCTTCTACCATTGCCCCCGGGTCCGCCCCTTATGGGACCATGTCGGCGAGCTGACGGCTCGTCTCGCTCCCGAAGAACTCGTGTCCATTGATCGCGCATACGCGTGTGACAATGTGTCGCCCCCGTATTCCGGGGTGAAACGAATGGTGTTTCTAACGCTGCTAGCCACGGCTCGAATGGTGATATGGACGACGCGAATGGAGGAGGTCTTGCGAGGCAATAGTCTTTCGCATCAGGATCTGATCCGATTCTTTGAGCATCAGCTCAAGATGAAGATTAGAACTGATAGAAAACGATTGCATTCGACAGTCTTCACTGAAAGGTGGGTAAAAGAGGCGAGCTTGGTTCGTTTGAACGGGGTTAGCCTTGATTTTCTTTTCTAGGTCAACCAAAGTCACATCGGGGTGGTTTCCTGTGGAACCCTCCCCTCTGTTAGGTTAGACATGCTTAAGTGTACCTAGTTAATATGAGTAACTGTTGTTCCCGGCCTGTTTCCCGGCCTTCATTTTAGTTATGATCCAAGTCGAGATTCCCAACCTCCCCAGTTTGTTTTGGCCTCCTTTTCATCTCAACTGGATCAGCCTTTTACTTCCCCACGTCCCAGTTATTTTATCTCTTTCCCACTCCCTTAGCGAGAGTGCCTCTTGATTTTGTCCTCTGGCCAGAATACAGCGGCCTCTCTATTTTGAGGGTTGGACGGGCCCTACTAACATCAATTATGTTTTAGTTTAAGATTTTGTTGAAATTTTAGTTTGTTATGGGGTTCATCTCCCTCCCCTTTCATCCGCTCACGACGATATTTTTATGTATTTTCATTATCATTAAATGGGGCGCTTTTTTGTAGGTCCCCCCTGGTGTGGATGTGGTATTATGGTGTTCGGAGGATCGAATGGTGATGGACGAATTCTTGTGGTGAATGCGTCAATTGTAATGTATGAATGGGTCACGAATCTGATTAGCTAGGTATAGGATAGTTAGTCAAGACCAGCCTTACCCCTCCCCCTCTCTAGGCCACGTGCCACAATTTGTATTTTATACGAATAAATCCTGAGAGAAAGTTCCTGGCTGGAGAGAGAATCACGAGATTTTCTGTTCGTCTTACGTGTTTTTTGGACCAGCTATAAGCTAAGTTGGAAAGTTACATTTTTTTAAATTTGCACGCATTTTTTGAACCCTTTCTTTCCGTTTTTTTTTTAATTTGTACGCATTTTGAACCCTTTCTTTCTTTTTTTGAACACTTTCTTTTTTCAGTTTGATATTTGTTTAGTTTTTTATTTCTTTTATTTTGCTGTTACCCTCCCCGACTTTTATTTGATTCTGTTCTTTTTCGTTTACTGTTCATTGTTGGTTTTATTTATTTTTCTCGGATTTCGGTCCGACCTTTTTTTTTATTTGGTTTTATTTATTTGTTAAAAATTTCTGCTTAAAAAAAAAAAAAAAAAAAAAAAAAAAAAAAGTGTGAGAAAAAATTATAGTCAGCCACGGTGAACTTTGTTCGCCAAAAATGGCTGAGAAAAACATTGACACTCCAGCTACACCGTTAACAATACCGGTGTCAGCTGAAAAAACGGCCTGGAGCCAAAATAGCCCGCTAAAAAAGGATGGCGTATTTTACGCTAACGAAAGAATTCGTCTCCAAGAAACTTTCAGTGGCAATGAATTCTTGACCATCACTGAGGCATTCGAGGAGGTGAAACCTCGTACCATTTCTTTGCTCACCTCGGATGTCAGGACTCATAAGCTGGTTGGAGTGAGCAGGGAGGGTATGGAGGAGGCCCTGAAGGCGTTAGGCATTTGTCCGAAAATTTTAGCACGAAGAACAAATGCTCTATGGGACCTCCTCCTACACACAGAAGAACAAGCCAAGAAATTAGCCGGCAGTGTCTTGAATACAAAGTCTTTAAGACTTCAAACCGAGTATATGGGCACCCGTCGAACAAAGGTGATGGTTCATGGGGTGCCCATAGACATTTCCGGTGACAGACTCGGGGCCTTCTTCGCCGAATTCGGAGAAGTTAACGAAGTGAAGGCCATCAGCAGTAAGGCAGGAATCGAGACGGGAGATTTCGAAATCCACATCACATTGGACAGAGAAGGATTCCAGAACATCCCAAACGTATTAATCTGCCGCAACAGAAGGATGTTGGTAGTGGTGGAGGGCAGAAAGCCGTTCTGTTGGTCATGCGGAGAGGCAGGACACATGGCAAAGGCGTGCCCTAAGAAAGAGAAGACACCAGCCCCACCACCTCCAGCACCTGCAGCAAAAACCAGTATCCCAGAGAAGGAAACCCCGAATCCGGAAGGCGAGTGGAAGGAAGTCACTAAAAGGCGGAAGCCCCAAAGTGCGCCGGCTCCACCCCAGAAGGAGATTCCCCCCAAAAGGCAGACGGAAGGGGAATTTAAAAAGCAACCCAAAGAAGGCCAAAACAAGCGGCCCGAGGATCAACCTAAACTGCAACAGAAGCAAATAGAACAGCAGCCTCAACAGCAGAAGCAACCTGAACAACCTCAACAGCAACGACAGAAGAAGCAACAGCAGCCTCAACAGCAGCGGTCACAGCAGAAAACCAAGAAGCAGCAAGAGCATCCACAGATGGAGCAGCAGCAGGAAGCACCAATGGAGGTAGAAAGTATGCCTCCACCACGAGCTTCGTCTTTAAAAAGAAGTAGGGAGGAAGACTCTGAAGAGCAAGAAAAAGGTACCTCTGGACGTAGCAGGGCAGAGTGTAGCATGGACAGAACCAGGCGGCACTCCTTCCCTGCATCGCCCATAAGACAATCTGTTTCCCCTAGAGATAGGAGTCTCCCTTCCTCCCATACACGTACTCCATCCCCCTCTCCCTCTACTTCTTCCCCCAGTTCTCTAAATACACCACCCCATACATCCACTTCTTCCCCTCCCCATCCTTCAAGGGAGAAGAAAAAGAAGAAAAAGAAACTTTTCGAAGGGCCCGAATCAATTTGTCATGTAGACAAAGAAGTCTACAAGAACGGGCTCACCAAGCAAAGAAAAGCACTGTCGGGGCTCCTTTTCCAAATGAACGAGGTTGACGGGAAGTCAACAGAAGACCCTCGTAACTTTCCTAAGGCGCCAGGAGTGATAACCTGCGTAAGGGACACGGGGGCTTACTTGCGTGTGTGGAGTCATTTGTTTGAAGCTAAAGAGGCCTTCCCGAACATCAGAATGTTCGATATGGAGGACCCCAGTATAAGAAGATTGCGACAATTTTGTGCAGGGAGGGTCCCCGTTTTGATCCATCCCTCATTATATAGAGCGATCAAACTAATATACCCCATGGACGTTGGCGGTATTGCCCTGGATGGACGCATTACGTCAGAGTTGGGAGTAGGGAGCCTGGGGCAATCCGTCGGGGTCCTGTCCAGCTCAGATTTCCGCCCCGTATGTGTCTAAGGTTTTTGCACTAATTCTTTTTTATATTTGCAGGCCTAGAAAATGGAAATAAAGATAGCCAGTTTGAATGTGAAGGGCTTGAGAAATCGGGGTAAGGCTGCCCGCCTGCTTCGGGATCTCCTGTCCTTCGGTGTAGATGTTGCCGCGATCGAAGAGACCCACTTTGTTTGCACTTCCGATGCGTGTGTGCTGGAGGATGACTTTGTCGTCTATTCAGCATATGGGGACCGGTTGGCCAGAGGAGTTTCTTTGTTAGTCAAACGTACTCTTGATGCGAAGGTGGACCTTGTGCATACCGATGCCGAGGGCAGGTTAATCGTGGCCGATATTGCCGTGAAAAGTGGTTCGTTTCGGGTCGTTGCGGTTTATGCGCCCAACGACCAGGGGGAGCGGTGTGACTTTTTTCGGCAGTTAGGGCCGTTCCTAGTCGATTCTTCGCGCCTAGTTCTAATGGGGGACTGGAATGCCATCCTGGACCCCAAGTTAGACAGGGGGCGGGGCGCTAGCGGGAGAAGGGGCGATCGCAGCCTGGTCGATCTGATCGGCGATTATGGTCTCGTCGATAGATACCGGGTCGATCATCCCAGTGGGAAAATGTGGACGTGGGCGCATAATTGGCCGTCTGACAAGGTAGTTAGCTACCTTGACAGAATGTTAGTTCGTAGGGCCGACATAGACCTGTTAGATTGTCCCACGTTCCACTGGGTAGGCTACACGGACCACAAACTCGTTTGTGCCCGTGTGGCGTTAGAACATAGGCCTAGAATGGCTGGTTACTGGAAGTTCAATCTGTCCTTACTGGACAGGCGGGACTTCCGGGAGCAGCTAATTAAATTAGTGCAGCGGGAGCTAGTGGGGGCGGTTATCGGGAATAGGTGGTGGGAAAAACTGAAAGATAGAATTAGGTCTTTCACCACCGATTTCAGCAAACGGCTCGCTCTAGATAAGGCTGAGAAGGTGAAGACACTTAAGGCTAATTTTTCCCGGGCGGAGGCTGGGGGGGATCCCCTAGAGATAGCTCTAGCTAGGGAGGCCCTGCAGCGGTCGAATAGCGATCGTTACATGGGTCAGGTAATTAGGCATAAGTTAAGTAAGATGTCTAACGAAGCTGTGAACCTGGGCGCAGATCTGCGTCGGGAAGAAATCCGTCGAGGTGGTGTTCGTTACGTTCGTCAAGTCAAAACCCCGGAGGGGCGTACTCTGCGGTCGACTGACGACATGTGCGAGGCGTTTCGGCGGCATTTCAAGAGCCGCTTTACCAAGGAGCCTGGTCTCCGTGAGGAGGAGTTTCGCAGCTATTTGGCTGACTTTCCTCGGCTTGCGCCGACTGAAGCGGCTAGCTGCGAGGGAGAGATCACGGAGGGCGAAGTCTATGAGGCACTGAAGAGGGTCGGCAGAGGCAAGTCGCCCGGTCTGGATGGTTTGCCCTATGAATTGTACTTGAGGCTGTCGCACATCTTTGTTCCGATTTTGACAGCAGTGTTCAACAACTGGTTTCGGTCGGGGTCCATCCCCAATCGCATTTCCAGGGGTGTGATCACTCTGTTGAAAAAGGGCAAGGGTGTTGGGGGGAAACTAGATGATTATAGGCCCATAACTCTGCTAAACACAGAGTTAAAGATTATGGCCAAGATCCTGCAGGAGCGTTTGCAGTCAGTTGCCGAGTCTCTGTTGGGACCTGAGCAGACTTGTTCTGTGAGGGGCCGAACAATTCAGAGCAACCTGCATTTGATCCGCACGATCGTAGAGGGCGTAAAAGACGACGAAGAAGCCGCGCTGATCAATTTGGATCAGTCCAAGGCATTTGATAGGGTCGACCATCGCTACCTTGCTACTGTCCTGCAGGCCGCCGGATTCGCACCCGACTTCTGCCGCTGGATTAGCCTCCTGTATCGCTCCCCCAGTGCTGTGGTACAGGTGAACGGAAAGTTGTCGGGCGCTTTTGTTCTGTCGAGGTCGGTTCGTCAGGGTTGTCCGCTGTCGCCTCTCCTTTACGCTTTGGCGTTGGAGCCTCTCCTGCGCCGGCTGAAGGACGAGGCGTGCAGTCCGGCCCTACGCGGGATCGCCGTTCCTGGAGGGTCTCGAGCCAGGGTTTCCGCGTACGCCGATGACGTATCTGCTTTCGTGTCGTCCCTTAACGACATTGAGGCGGTACAGAAGGCGCTTGATCGGTACGAGAAGGTGACAGGGGCCAAGATAAACCGCGACAAGTCTTCCGGCTTGCGGTTAGGTGCCTGGAAGGGGCGTGATCTTCCAGGCCGCTTCGGTTGGACGGACGGTCCTGTCCGCATTCTTGGAGTGTGGTTTGGACCCGACCTCCAGCTGAAGAAAAATTGGTCTGAAGTACTAGCAAAGGTCGTTTCTGCCGGTAAGACTTGGAATCGACGGAGGTTGTCCGTAAAGGGCAGGGCGGAGGTGTGTGTTACATACATTTTCCCCCTGATTCTTTATCGCTTGTCAGTACTTCCTCTCTGTAAGGCCCAGAAGAAGGCGCTCGAGCAAGCGCTATCCTCCATTTTATGGAGGGGACGCGCGAACAGGGTCGACAGACGAGTCTGCACTAAAAGTCCGTGTCATGGGGGGCTGGGAATGCCACACTTGAAGAGTCACATCCGTGCCTCTCGGTTGGCTTTCCTACGCCGCGCATTGACTAGAGGAGATCCGATTCTGGAGGGGATTGTTAGGGACGCCTTCCCTAGCCTTACCATCAATCCCCCCATCTCGAAGGCTGAGCGCCATTGTAAGTCTCGAGATGAATCGCTTTTCCTCAGCGAGTGTCGGTCAGCCTTGAGGGCTATTCCGCGGTCCAGTGACCTTTCACGGCCTAGGAAGGTCTTCTATCGGGAATTAGTGGAGGGTCGCGCGAAGGATTCTCTACGTGATACGCTCGACTGTTCGGAGGAGCAGTATCGCTCCTACTGGTCTTGGGCGCCAGCGGCGGATTATCTCAGTAACCCTGAGTTTTCGCTTACCTGGCGATTGGCTCGGAATCGGCTGCCTCTCAACGACATGGCTTTCATATGGGGCTTGGCGGATTTGCCAGACTGTGATCGGTGTGGCCTTGGCTTAGAGGAAACGGCTGCGCACGCCTTCTACCATTGCCCCCGGGTCCGCCCCTTATGGGACCATGTCGGCGAGCTGACGGCTCGTCTCGCTCCCGAAGAACTCGTGTCCATTGATCGCGCATACGCGTGTGACAATGTGTCGCCCCCGTATTCCGGGGTGAAACGAATGGTGTTTCTAACGCTGCTAGCCACGGCTCGAATGGTGATATGGACGACGCGAATGGAGGAGGTCTTGCGAGGCAATAGTCTTTCGCATCAGGATCTGATCCGATTCTTTGAGCATCAGCTCAAGATGAAGATTAGAACTGATAGAAAACGATTGCATTCGACAGTCTTCACTGAAAGGTGGGTAAAAGAGGCGAGCTTGGTTCGTTTGAACGGGGTTAGCCTTGATTTTCTTTTCTAGGTCAACCAAAGTCACATCGGGGTGGTTTCCTGTGGAACCCTCCCCTCTGTTAGGTTAGACATGCTTAAGTGTACCTAGTTAATATGAGTAACTGTTGTTCCCGGCCTGTTTCCCGGCCTTCATTTTAGTTATGATCCAAGTCGAGATTCCCAACCTCCCCAGTTTGTTTTGGCCTCCTTTTCATCTCAACTGGATCAGCCTTTTACTTCCCCACGTCCCAGTTATTTTATCTCTTTCCCACTCCCTTAGCGAGAGTGCCTCTTGATTTTGTCCTCTGGCCAGAATACAGCGGCCTCTCTATTTTGAGGGTTGGACGGGCCCTACTAACATCAATTATGTTTTAGTTTAAGATTTTGTTGAAATTTTAGTTTGTTATCGGGTTCATCTCCCTCCCCTTTCATCCGCTCACGACGATATTTTTATGTATTTTCATTATCATTAAATGGGGCGCTTTTTTGTAGGTCCCCCCTGGTGTGGATGTGGTATTATGGTGTTTGGAGGATCGAATGGTGATGGACGAATTCTTGTGGTGAATGCGTCAATTGTAATGTATGAATGGGTCACGAATCTGATTAGCTAGGTATAGGATAGTTAGTCAAGACCAGCCTTACCCCTCCCCCTCTCTAGGCCACGTGCCACAATTTGTATTTTATACGAATAAATCCTGAGAGAAAGTTCCTGGCTGGAGAGAGAATCACGAGATTTTCTGTTCGTCTTACGTGTTTTTTGGACCAGCTATAAGCTAAGTTGGAAAGTTACATTTTTTTAAATTTGCACGCATTTTTTGAACCCTTTCTTTCCGTTTTTTTTTTAATTTGTACGCATTTTTGAACCCTTTCTTTCTTTTTTTGAACACTTTCTTTTTTCAGTTTGATATTTGTTTAGTTTTTTATTTCTTTTATTTTGCTGTTACCCTCCCCGACTTTTATTTGATTCTGTTCTTTTTCGTTTACTGTTCATTGTTGGTTTTATTTATTTTTCTCGGATTTCGGTCCGACCTTTTTTATTTGGTTTTATTTATTTGTTAAAAATTTCTGCTTAAAAAAAAAAAAAAAGACAAGTGTGAGAAAAGGAACTATAGTCAGCCGCGGTGAACTTTGTTCACCAAAATGGCTGAGAAAAACATTGACACTCCAGCTACACCGTTAACAATACCGGTGTCAGCTGAAAAAACGGCCTGGAGCCAAAATAGCCCGCTAAAAAAGGATGGCGTATTTTACGCTAACGAAAGAATTCGTCTCCAAGAAACCTTCAGTGGCAATGAATTCTTAACAATCACCGAGGCATTCGAGGAGGTGAAACCTCGTACCATTTCTTTGCTCACCTCGGATGTCAGGACTCATAAGCTGGTTGGAGTGAGCAGGGAGGGTATGGAGGAGGCCCTGAAGGCGTTAGGCATTTGTCCGAAAATTTTAGCACGAAGAACAAATGCTCTATGGGACCTCCTCCTACACACAGAAGAACAAGCCAAGAAATTAGCCGGCAGTGTCTTGAATACAAAGTCTTTAAGACTTCAAACCGAGTATATGGGCACCCGTCGAACAAAGGTGATGGTTCATGGGGTGCCCATAGACATTTCCGGTGACAGACTCGGGGCCTTCTTCGCCGAATTCGGAGAAGTTAACGAAGTGAAGGCCATCAGCAGTAAGGCAGGAATCGAGACGGGAGATTTCGAAATCCACATCACATTGGACAGAGAAGGATTCCAGAACATCCCAAACGTATTAATCTGCCGCAACAGAAGGATGCTGGTAGTGGTGGAGGGCAGAAAGCCGTTCTGTTGGTCATGCGGAGAGGCAGGACACATGGCAAAGGCGTGCCCTAAGAAAGAGAAGACACCAGCCCCACCACCTCCAGCACCTACAGCAAAAACCAGTACCCCAGAGAAGGAAACCCCGAATCCGGAAGGCGAGTGGAAGGAAGTCACTAAAAGGCGGAAGCCCCAAAGTGCGCCGGCTCCACCCCAGAAGGAGATTCCCCCCAAAAGGCAGACGGAAGGGGAATTTAAAAAGCAACCCAAAGAAGGCCAAAACAAGCGGCCCGAGGATCAACCTAAACTGCAACAGAAGCAAATAGAACAGCAGCCTCAACAGCAGAAGCAAGCTGAACAACCTCAACAGCAACGACAGAAGAAGCAACAGCAGCCTCAACAGCAGCGGTCACAGCAGAAAACCAAGAAGCAGCAAGAGCATCCACAGATGGAGCAGCAGCAGGAAGCACCAATGGAGGTAGAAAGTATGCCTCCACCACGAGCTTCCTCTTTAAAAAGAAGTAGGGAGGAAGACTCTGAAGAGCAAGAAAAAGGTACCTCTGGACGTAGCAGGGCAGAGTGTAGCATGGACAGAACCAGGCGGCACTCCTTCCCTGCATCGCCCATAAGACAATCTGTTTCCCCTAGAGATAGGAGTCTCCCTTCCTCCCATACACGTACTCCATCCCCCTCTCCCTCTACTTCTTCCCCCAGTTCTCTAAATACACCACCCCATACATCCACTTCTTCCCCTCCCCATCCTTCAAGGGAGAAGAAAAAGAAGAAAAAGAAACTTTTCGAAGGGCCCGAATCAATTTGTCATGTAGACAAAGAAGTCTACAAGAACGGGCTCACCAAGCAAAGAAAAGCACTGTCGGGGCTCCTTTTCCAAATGAACGAGGTTGACGGGAAGTCAACAGAAGACCCTCGTAACTTTCCTAAGGCGCCAGGAGTGATAACCTGCGTAAGAGACACGGGGGCTTACTTGCGTGTGTGGAGTCATTTGTTTGAAGCTAAAGAAGCCTTCCCGAACATCAGAATGTTCGATATGGAGGACCCCAGTATAAGAAGATTGCGACAATTTTGTGCAGGGAGGGTCCCCGTTTTGATCCATCCCTCATTATATAGAGCGATCAAACTAATATACCCCATGGACGTTGGCGGTATTGCCCTGGATGGACGCATTACGTCAGAGTTGGGAGTAGGGAGCCTGGGGCAATCCGTCGGGGTCCTGTCCAGCTCAGATTTCCGCCCCGTATGTGTCTAAGGTTTTTGCACTAATTCTTTTTTATATTTGCAGGCCTAGAAAATGGAAATAAAGATAGCCAGTTTGAATGTGAAGGGCTTGAGAAATCGGGGTAAGGCTGCCCGCCTGCGTCGGGATCTCCTGTCCTTCGGTGTAGATGTTGCCGCGATTGAAGAGACCCACTTTGTTTGCACTTCCGATGCGTGTGTGCTGGAGGATGACTTTGTCGTCTATTCAGCATATGGGGACCGGTTGGCCAGAGGAGTTTCTTTGTTAGTCAAACGTACTCTTGATGCGAAGGTGGACCTTGTGCATACCGATGCCGAGGGCAGGTTAATCGTGGCCGATATTGCCGTGAAAAGTGGTTCGTTTCGGGTCGTTGCGGTTTATGCGCCCAACGACCAGGGGGAGCGGTGTGACTTTTTTCGGCAGTTAGGGCCGTTCCTAGTCGATTCTTCGCGCCTAGTTCTAATGGGGGACTGGAATGCCATCCTGGACCCCAAGTTAGACAGGGGGCGGGGCGCTAGCGGGAGAAGGGGCGATCGCAGCCTGGTTGATCTGATCGGCGATTATGGTCTCGTCGATAGATACCGGGTCGATCATCCCAGTGGGAAAATGTGGACGTGGGCGCATAATTGGCCGTCTGACAAGGTGGTTAGCTACCTTGACAGAATGTTAGTTCGTAGGGCCGACATAGACCTGTTAGATTGTCCCACGTTCCACTGGGTAGGCTACACGGACCACAAACTCGTTTGTGCCCGTGTGGCGTTAGAACATAGGCCTAGAATGGCTGGTTACTGGAAGTTCAATCTGTCCTTACTGGACAGGCGGGACTTCCGGGAGCAGCTAATTAAATTAGTGCAGCGGGAGCTAGTGGGGGCGGTTATCGGGAATAGGTGGTGGGAAAAATTGAAAGATAGAATTAGGTCTTTCACCACCGATTTCAGCAAACGGCTCGCTCTAGATAAGGCTGAGAAGGTGAAGACACTTAAGGCTAATTTTTCCCGGGCGGAGGCTGGGGGGGATCCCCTAGAGATAGCTCTAGCTAGGGAGGCCCTGCAGCGGTCGAATAGCGATCGTTACATGGGTCAGGTAATTAGGCATAAGTTAAGTAAGATGTCTAACGAAGCTGTGAACCTGGGCGCAGATCTGCGTCGGGAAGAAATCCGTCGAGGTGGTGATCGTTACGTTCGTCAAGTCGAAACCCCGGAGGGGCGTACTCTGCGGTCGACTGACGACATGTGCGAGGCGTTTCGGCGGCATTTCGAGAGCCGCTTTACCAAGGAGCCTGGTCTCCGTGAGGAGGAGTTTCGCAGCTATTTGGCTGACTTTCCTCGGCTTGCGCCGACTGAAGCGGCTAGCTGCGAGGGAGAGATCACGGAGGGCGAAGTCTATGAGGCACTGAAGAGGGTCGGCAGAGGCAAGTCGCCCGGTCTGGATGGTTTGCCCTATGAATTGTACTTGAGGCTGTCGCACATCTTTGTTCCGATTTTGACAGCAGTGTTCAACAACTGGTTTCGGTCGGGGTCCATCCCCAATCGCATTTCCAGGGGTGTGATCACTCTGTTGAAAAAGGGCAAGGGTGTTGGGGGGAAACTAGATGATTATAGGCCCATAACTCTGCTAAACACAGAGTTAAAGATTATGGCCAAGATCCTGCAGGAGCGTTTGCAGTCAGTTGCCGAGTCTCTGTTGGGACCTGAGCAGACTTGTTCTGTGAGGGGCCGAACAATTCAGAGCAACCTGCATTTGATCCGCACGATCGTAGAGGGCGTAAAAGACGACGAAGAAGCCGCGCTGATCAATTTGGATCAGTCCAAGGCATTTGATAGGGTCGACCATCGCTACCTTGCTACTGTCCTGCAGGCCGCCGGATTCGCACCCGACTTCTGCCGCTGGGTTAGCCTCCTGTATCGCTCCCCCAGTGCTGTGGTACAGGTGAACGGAAAGTTGTCGGGCGCTTTTGTTCTGTCGAGGTCGGTTCGTCAGGGTTGTCCGCTGTCGCCTCTCCTTTACGCTTTGGCGTTGGAGCCTCTCCTGCGCCGGCTGAAGGACGAGGCGTGCAGTCCGGCCCTACGCGGGATCGCCGTTCCTGGAGGGTCTCGAGCCAGGGTTTCCGCGTACGCCGATGACGTATCCGCTTTCGTGTCGTCCCTTAACGACATTGAGGCGGTGCAGAAGGCGCTTGATCGGTACGAGAAGGTGACAGGGGCCAAGATAAACCGCGACAAGTCTTCCGGCTTGCGGTTAGGTGCCTGGAAGGGGCGTGATCTTCCGGGCCGCTTCGGTTGGACGGACGGTCCTGTCCGCATTCTTGGAGTGTGGTTTGGACCCGACCTCCAGCTGAAGAAAAATTGGTCTGAAGTACTAGCAAAGGTCGTTTCTGCCGGTAAGACTTGGAATCGACGGAGGTTGTCCGTAAAGGGCAGGGCGGAGGTGTGTGTTACATACATTTTCCCCCTGATTCTTTATCGATTGTCAGTACTTCCTCTCTGTGAGGCCCAGATGACGGCGCTCGAGCAGGCGCTATCCTCCATTTTGTGGAGGGGACGCGCCAACAGGGTCGACAGACGAGTCTGCACCAAACGTCCGTGTCATGGGGGGCTGGGAATGCCACACTTGGAGAGTCACATCCGTGCCTCTCGCTTGGCTTTCCTACGCCGCGCATTGACTAGAGGAGATCCGATTCTGGAGGGGATTGTTAGGGACGCCTTCCCTAGCCTTACCATCAATCCCCCCATCTCGAAGGCTGAGCGCCATTGTAAGTCTCGAGATGAATCGCTTTTCCTCAGCGAGTGTCGGTCAGCCTTGAGGGCTATTCCGCGGTCCAGTGACCTTTCACGGCCTAGGAAGGTCTTCTATCGGGAATTAGTGGAGGGTCGCGCGAAGGATTCTCTACGTGATACGCTCGACTGTTCGGAGGAGCAGTATCGCTCCTACTGGTCTTGGGCGCCAGCGGCGGATTATCTCAGTAACCCTGAGTTTTCGCTTACCTGGCGATTGGCTCGGAATCGGCTGCCTCTCAACGACATGGCTTTCATATGGGGCTTGGCGGATTTGCCAGACTGTGATCGGTGTGGCCTTGGCTTAGAGGAAACGGCTGCGCACGCCTTCTACCATTGCCCCCGGGTCCGCCCCTTATGGGACCATGTCGGCGAGCTGACGGCTCGTCTCGCTCCCGAAGAACTCGTGTCCATTGATCGCGCATACGCGTGTGACAATGTGTCGCCCCCGTATTCCGGGGTGAAACGAATGGTGTTTCTAACGCTGCTAGCCACGGCTCGAATGGTGATATGGACGACGCGAATGGAGGAGGTCTTGCGAGGCAATAGTCTTTCGCATCAGGATCTGATCCGATTCTTTGAGCATCAGCTCAAGATGAAGATTAGAACTGATAGAAAACGATTGCATTCGACAGTCTTCACTGAAAGGTGGGTAAAAGAGGCGAGCTTGGTTCGTTTGAACGGGGTTAGCCTTGATTTTCTTTTCTAGGTCAACCAAAGTCACATCGGGGTGGTTTCCTGTGGAACCCTCCCCTCTGTTAGGTTAGACATGCTTAAGTGTACCTAGTTAATATGAGTAACTGTTGTTCCCGGCCTGTTTCCCGGCCTTCATTTTAGTTATGATCCAAGTCGAGATTCCCAACCTCCCCAGTTTGTTTTGGCCTCCTTTTCATCTCAACTGGATCAGCCTTTTACTTCCCCACGTCCCAGTTATTTTATCTCTTTCCCACTCCCTTAGCGAGAGTGCCTCTTGATTTTGTCCTCTGGCCAGAATACAGCGGCCTCTCTATTTTGAGGGTTGGACGGGCCCTACTAACATCAATTATGTTTTAGTTTAAGATTTTGTTGAAATTTTAGTTTGTTATCGGGTTCATCTCCCTCCCCTTTCATCCGCTCACGACGATATTTTTATGTATTTTCATTATCATTAAATGGGGCGCTTTTTTGTAGGTCCCCCCTGGTGTGGATGTGGTATTATGGTGTTCGGAGGATCGAATGGTGATGGACGAATTCTTGTGGTGAATGCGTCAATTGTAATGTATGAATGGGTCACGAATCTGATTAGCTAGGTATAGGATAGTTAGTCAAGACCAGCCTTACCCCTCCCCCTCTCTAGGCCCCGTGCCACAATTTGTATTTTATACGAATAAATCCTGAGAGAAAGTTCCTGGCTGGAGAGAGAATCACGAGATTTTCTGTTCGTCTTACGTGTTTTTTGGACCAGCTATAAGCTAAGTTGGAAAGTTACATTTTTTTAAATTTGCACGCATTTTTTGAACCCTTTCTTTCCGTTTTTTTTTTAATTTGTACGCATTTTTGAACCCTTTCTTTCTTTTTTTGAACACTTTCTTTTTTCAGTTTGATATTTGTTTAGTTTTTTATTTCTTTTATTTTGCTGTTACCCTCCCCGACTTTTATTTGATTCTGTTCTTTTTCGTTTACTGTTCATTGTTGGTTTTATTTATTTTTCTCGGATTTCGGTCCGACCTTTTTTATTTGGTTTTATTTATTTGTTAAAAATTTCTGCTTAAAAAAAAAAAAAAGACAAGTGTGAGAAAAGGAACTATAGTCAGCCGCGGTGAACTTTGTTCACCAAAATGGCTGAGAAAAACATTGACACTCCAGCTACACCGTTAACAATACCGGTGTCAGCTGAAAAAACGGCCTGGAGCCAAAATAGCCCGCTAAAAAAGGATGGCGTATTTTACGCTAACGAAAGAATTCGTCTCCAAGAAACCTTCAGTGGCAATGAATTCTTAACAATCACCGAGGCATTCGAGGAGGTGAAACCTCGTACCATTTCTTTGCTCACCTCGGATGTCAGGACTCATAAGCTGGTTGGAGTGAGCAGGGAGGGTATGGAGGAGGCCCTGAAGGCGTTAGGCATTTGTCCGAAAATTTTAGCACGAAGAACAAATGCTCTATGGGACCTCCTCCTACACACAGAAGAACAAGCCAAGAAATTAGCCGGCAGTGTCTTGAATACAAAGTCTTTAAGACTTCAAACCGAGTATATGGGCACCCGTCGAACAAAGGTGATGGTTCATGGGGTGCCCATAGACATTTCCGGTGACAGACTCGGGGCCTTCTTCGCCGAATTCGGAGAAGTTAACGAAGTGAAGGCCATCAGCAGTAAGGCAGGAATCGAGACGGGAGATTTCGAAATCCACATCACATTGGACAGAGAAGGATTCCAGAACATCCCAAACGTATTAATCTGCCGCAACAGAAGGATGCTGGTAGTGGTGGAGGGCAGAAAGCCGTTCTGTTGGTCATGCGGAGAGGCAGGACACATGGCAAAGGCGTGCCCTAAGAAAGAGAAGACACCAGCCCCACCACCTCCAGCACCTACAGCAAAAACCAGTACCCCAGAGAAGGAAACCCCGAATCCGGAAGGCGAGTGGAAGGAAGTCACTAAAAGGCGGAAGCCCCAAAGTGCGCCGGCTCCACCCCAGAAGGAGATTCCCCCCAAAAGGCAGACGGAAGGGGAATTTAAAAAGCAACCCAAAGAAGGCCAAAACAAGCGGCCCGAGGATCAACCTAAACTGCAACAGAAGCAAATAGAACAGCAGCCTCAACAGCAGAAGCAAGCTGAACAACCTCAACAGCAACGACAGAAGAAGCAACAGCAGCCTCAACAGCAGCGGTCACAGCAGAAAACCAAGAAGCAGCAAGAGCATCCACAGATGGAGCAGCAGCAGGAAGCACCAATGGAGGTAGAAAGTATGCCTCCACCACGAGCTTCCTCTTTAAAAAGAAGTAGGGAGGAAGACTCTGAAGAGCAAGAAAAAGGTACCTCTGGACGTAGCAGGGCAGAGTGTAGCATGGACAGAACCAGGCGGCACTCCTTCCCTGCATCGCCCATAAGACAATCTGTTTCCCCTAGAGATAGGAGTCTCCCTTCCTCCCATACACGTACTCCATCCCCCTCTCCCTCTACTTCTTCCCCCAGTTCTCTAAATACACCACCCCATACATCCACTTCTTCCCCTCCCCATCCTTCAAGGGAGAAGAAAAAGAAGAAAAAGAAACTTTTCGAAGGGCCCGAATCAATTTGTCATGTAGACAAAGAAGTCTACAAGAACGGGCTCACCAAGCAAAGAAAAGCACTGTCGGGGCTCCTTTTCCAAATGAACGAGGTTGACGGGAAGTCAACAGAAGACCCTCGTAACTTTCCTAAGGCGCCAGGAGTGATAACCTGCGTAAGAGACACGGGGGCTTACTTGCGTGTGTGGAGTCATTTGTTTGAAGCTAAAGAGGCCTTCCCGAACATTAGAATGTTCGATATGGAGGACCCCAGTATAAGAAGATTGCGACAATTTTGTGCAGGGAGGGTCCCCGTTTTGATCCATCCCTCATTATATAGAGCGATCAAACTAATATACCCCATGGACGTTGGCGGTATTGCCCTGGATGGACGCATTACGTCAGAGTTGGGAGTAGGGAGCCTGGGGCAATCCGTCGGGGTCCTGTCCAGCTCAGATTTCCGCCCCGTATGTGTCTAAGGTTTTTGCACTAATTCTTTTTTATATTTGCAGGCCTAGAAAATGGAAATAAAGATAGCCAGTTTGAATGTGAAGGGCTTGAGAAATCGGGGTAAGGCTGCCCGCCTGCTTCGGGATCTCCTGTCCTTCGGTGTAGATGTTGCCGCGATCGAAGAGACCCACTTTGTTTGCACTTCCGATGCGTGTGTGCTGGAGGATGACTTTGTCGTCTATTCAGCATATGGGGACCGGTTGGCCAGAGGAGTTTCTTTGTTAGTCAAACGTACTCTTGATGCGAAGGTGGACCTTGTGCATACCGATGCCGAGGGCAGGTTAATCGTGGCCGATATTGCCGTGAAAAGTGGTTCGTTTCGGGTCGTTGCGGTTTATGCGCCCAACGACCAGGGGGAGCGGTGTGACTTTTTTCGGCAGTTAGGGCCGTTCCTAGTCGATTCTTCGCGCCTAGTTCTAATGGGGGACTGGAATGCCATCCTGGACCCCAAGTTAGACAGGGGGCGGGGCGCTAGCGGGAGAAGGGGCGATCGCAGCCTGGTCGATCTGATCGGCGATTATGGTCTCGTCGATAGATACCGGGTCGATCATCCCAGTGGGAAAATGTGGACGTGGGCGCATAATTGGCCGTCTGACAAGGTAGTTAGCTACCTTGACAGAATGTTAGTTCGTAGGGCCGACATAGACCTGTTAGATTGTCCCACGTTCCACTGGGTAGGCTACACGGACCACAAACTCGTTTGTGCCCGTGTGGCGTTAGAACATAGGCCTAGAATGGCTGGTTACTGGAAGTTCAATCTGTCCTTACTGGACAGGCGGGACTTCCGGGAGCAGCTAATTAAATTAGTGCAGCGGGAGCTAGTGGGGGCGGTTATCGGGAATAGGTGGTGGGAAAAATTGAAAGATAGAATTAGGTCTTTCACCACCGATTTCAGCAAACGGCTCGCTCTAGATAAGGCTGAGAAGGTGAAGACACTTAAGGCTAATTTTTCCCGGGCGGAGGCTGGGGGGGATCCCCTAGAGATAGCTCTAGCTAGGGAGGCCCTGCAGCGGTCGAATAGCGATCGTTACATGGGTCAGGTAATTAGGCATAAGTTAAGTAAGATGTCTAACGAAGCTGTGAACCTGGGCGCAGATCTGCGTCGGGAAGAAATCCGTCGAGGTGGTGATCGTTACGTTCGTCAAGTCGAAACCCCGGAGGGGCGTACTCTGCGGTCGACTGACGACATGTGCGAGGCGTTTCGGCGGCATTTCGAGAGCCGCTTTACCAAGGAGCCTGGTCTCCGTGAGGAGGAGTTTCGCAGCTATTTGGCTGACTTTCCTCGGCTTGCGCCGACTGAAGCGGCTAGCTGCGAGGGAGAGATCACGGAGGGCGAAGTCTATGAGGCACTGAAGAGGGTCGGCAGAGGCAAGTCGCCCGGTCTGGATGGTTTGCCCTATGAATTGTACTTGAGGCTGTCGCACATCTTTGTTCCGATTTTGACAGCAGTGTTCAACAACTGGTTTCGGTCGGGGTCCATCCCCAATCGCATTTCCAGGGGTGTGATCACTCTGTTGAAAAAGGGCAAGGGTGTTGGGGGGAAACTAGATGATTATAGGCCCATAACTCTGCTAAACACAGAGTTAAAGATTATGGCCAAGATCCTGCAGGAGCGTTTGCAGTCAGTTGCCGAGTCTCTGTTGGGACCTGAGCAGACTTGTTCTGTGAGGGGTCGAACAATTCAGAGCAACCTGCATTTGATCCGCACGATCGTAGAGGGCGTAAAAGACGACGAAGAAGCCGCGCTGATCAATTTGGATCAGTCCAAGGCATTTGATAGGGTCGACCATCGCTACCTTGCTACTGTCCTGCAGGCCGCCGGATTCGCACCCGACTTCTGCCGCTGGATTAGCCTCCTGTATCGCTCCCCCAGTGCTGTGGTACAGGTGAACGGAAAGTTGTCGGGCGCTTTTGTTCTGTCGAGGTCGGTTCGTCAGGGTTGTCCGCTGTCGCCTCTCCTTTACGCTTTGGCGTTGGAGCCTCTCCTGCGCCGGCTGAAGGACGAGGCGTGCAGTCCGGCCCTACGCGGGATCGCCGTTCCTGGAGGGTCTCGAGCCAGGGTTTCCGCGTACGCCGATGACGTATCTGCTTTCGTGTCGTCCCTTAACGACATTGAGGCGGTACAGAAGGCGCTTGATCGGTACGAGAAGGTGACAGGGGCCAAGATAAACCGCGACAAGTCTTCCGGCTTGCGGTTAGGTGCCTGGAAGGGGCGTGATCTTCCAGGCCGCTTCGGTTGGACGGACGGTCCTGTCCGCATTCTTGGAGTGTGGTTTGGACCCGACCTCCAGCTGAAGAAAAATTGGTCTGAAGTACTAGCAAAGGTCGTTTCTGCCGGTAAGACTTGGAATCGACGGAGGTTGTCCGTAAAGGGCAGGGCGGAGGTGTGTGTTACATACATTTTCCCCCTGATTCTTTATCGCTTGTCAGTACTTCCTCTCTGTAAGGCCCAGAAGAAGGCGCTCGAGCAAGCGCTATCCTCCATTTTATGGAGGGGACGCGCGAACAGGGTCGACAGACGAGTCTGCACTAAAAGTCCGTGTCATGGGGGGCTGGGAATGCCACACTTGAAGAGTCACATCCGTGCCTCTCGGTTGGCTTTCCTACGCCGCGCATTGACTAGAGGAGATCCGATTCTGGAGGGGATTGTTAGGGACGCCTTCCCTAGCCTTACCATCAATCCCCCCATCTCGAAGGCTGAGCGCCATTGTAAGTCTCGAGATGAATCGCTTTTCCTCAGCGAGTGTCGGTCAGCCTTGAGGGCTATTCCGCGGTCCAGTGACCTTTCACGGCCTAGGAAGGTCTTCTATCGGGAATTAGTGGAGGGTCGCGCGAAGGATTCTCTACGTGATACGCTCGACTGTTCGGAGGAGCAGTATCGCTCCTACTGGTCTTGGGCGCCAGCGGCGGATTATCTCAGTAACCCTGAGTTTTCGCTTACCTGGCGATTGGCTCGGAATCGGCTGCCTCTCAACGACATGGCTTTCATATGGGGCTTGGCGGATTTGCCAGACTGTGAACGGTGTGGCCTTGGATTAGAGGAAACGGCTTCGCACGCCTTCTACCATTGCCCCCGGGTCCGCCCCTTATGGGACCATGTCGGCGAGCTGACGGCTCGTCTCGCTCCCGAAGAACTCATGTCCATTGATCGCGCATACGCGTGTGACAATGTGTCGCCCCCGTATTCTGGGGTGAAACGAATGGTGTTTCTAACGCTGCTAGCCACGGCTCGAATGGTGATATGGACGACGCGAATGGAGGAAGTCTTGCGAGGCAATAGTCTTTCGCATCAGGATCTAATCCGATTCTTTGAGCATCAGCTCAAGATGAAGATTAGAACTGATAGAAAACGATTGCATTCGACAGTCTTCAGCGAAAGGTGGGTAAAAGAGGCGAGCTTGGTTCGTTTGAACGGGGTTAGCCTTGATTTTCTTTTCTAGGTCAACCAAAGTCACATCGGGGTGGTTTCCTGTGGAACCCTCCCCTCGGTTAGGTTAGACAAGCTTAAGTGTACCTAGTTAATATGAGTAAGTGTTGTTCCCGGCCTGTTTCCCGGCCATCATTTTAGTTATGATCCAAGTCGAGATTCCCAACCTCCCCAGTTTGTTTTGGCCTCCTTTTCATCTCAACTGGATCAGCCTTTTACTTCCCCATGTCCCTCTTATTTTATCTCTTTCCCACTCCCTTAGCGAGAGTGCTTCTTGATTTTGTCCTCTGGGCAGAATACAGCGGCCTCTCTATTTTGAGGGTTGGACGGGCCCTACTAACATAAATTATGTTTAGTTTAAGAATTTGTTGAATTTTTAGTTTGTTATGGGGTTCATCTCCCTCCCCTTTCATCTGTTCATGATTATATCTTTATGTATTTTTATTATCATTAAATTTTTATGTTATGGGGCGCGTTTTATTTTAGGCCCCCCCTGGTGAGGATGTGGTATTATGGTGTACGGAGGATTGAAAGATGATGGACGAATTCTTGTGGTAATTGCGTCAATTGTAATGTATGAATGGGTCACGAATCTGATTAGCTAGGTATAGGATAGTTAGTTAAGACCAGCCTTACCCCTCCCCTTTTTAGGCCTTGTGCCACAATTTGTATTTTATACGAATAAATCCTGAGAGAAAGTTCCTGGCTGCGGCTAGTTTCGTTAACTGACTTTGCGGCTTCCTTTGTAGGAAGGCGTGTTGTTAATTTTTAGGACCATTTTTTGTACCGGCGAACGTGTAATTTTTGAAGAACTTTATTGACTTTTGTTCGTTAAGTTAAGTTATTTTTTAAGTTTTGATTTTTCATTTGTTTTATTTCTTTCTTTTAAATTTATTTATTTCTTGGCTTCGGCCAACATTTTTTAGTTCGGTAAGACAGTCTTACCGGCTTTTTTATTTTCTGTTTTACTAGTTAAAGAAAGGAAAAAAGAAAGTTTTGTTTTAATTTGTCCTCCTTTTCGTTTTTTACCCTCCCCCGTTTTATTTAGCGACTTTGGTCGCAATCCTGTAATTTTTAATTTTCTGCTTTTTAGTTAATTTATTTCTTTAGCGGCTTCGGCCGCAAACCTTTTTTAGTTTGGTTTGACTAGTGTCAAACCAGACATTTTTCTTTCTTTTCTTTTTCTTTCTGTGTTTTAATTGAGGAAAAAAAAAAGTAGGAGTCTCTTTTATTTTCGGCTGCCTTCGGGCGCCATCTTTATTTTTTTTAAAGTCTTACGAGACTAGTTAGTTTATAGTTTTCCTTCTTGTTTTTTATTTTTCTAAAGTTTATTGTTATTTTATTGTTTGACTTTTTGTTTACTTTATTTAAGTTCTTCTAATTTTAGAAGAAACTACCTTTTTTTTTTTCTTCTCCTTTTTATTTTTTTTATTATTACTTCTCTTCTCCCGTATCCCAGCTCCTTGCAATTTGGCCAGCTTTACCGTTTTAGCCCTTTAGAATGGCCGACGAGATGAGTCGGTCAGGGGTCAAAAAAGACCTCTTTGGGGCGGCTGCTAAAGCCGACCCCCCGGATAAAACTAAGAATAAAAGACGGGGTAAGGTTACCCCCCAAAAACTAGACCAGACAAGTGAGAAGGAGGAGGCCATGCAAGTCTCCAACTCAACGAATGAAAAGGTGCCGAAAGTGGCACAAGCTAAGTCTACAGCCGAGGAATCGCCCTCTTGCTGGAAGTCCCCACCGAGCTGTATAGTGAATATCGCGGAGTTCTTGGAAAAGGCAAAGGATTTTGCCCATCTGGTAAACAAAGATGGCATCCTCAAAGACGTTCAAGAGCTTCAGACATTCGAACAACGAATGGTGACCGTCTTCGCGGTTGACAGGCGTACGCGCAAAATCTGTCGATCCACGAAAGACACAGTGATCAAATCACTTATGTCCCTGGGGATAAAACCCCAAAGAGTTATTAAAGGCGTAAAGTTTTTTATGTGGGACGTGCTGCTGCCCACGCCAGAAGATTGCCTAGATATGGCAAAGAGAGAATTAATTACGAAAGACCTTATTCTCCGCACGGAATATCTAGGCAGGCGAAGGACCAGGGTGGCAGTTTTTGAGGTTCCTCCTCAAATTTCCGGAGAGCTCCTGGCTGCATTTTTTATGCAGTACGGCCAAATTTTAGGGGCTCTCTCGGACAATTTGAACGGGGGGTGGACTTTCGATATCATGATAGACGAGGCGGCCTTCAAGTCCATCCCCAACTGTCTGGATTTTGGCAACCGGAGATTGCCAGTCATTGTGACTGGCAGAAAACCAGTATGCTGGAGGTGTGGAGTGACTGGTCATCTCTCCTCCTCCTGCCCAGGGAAGAAGGCCCCTGGAGCTCCGGTTGCTGGCGACCCAAATCCCCCTTTGGCCGACACTGAAAAATCCGCGGCGCCTGTAATGGGCCTACCTACTAAACGGACCGGTGGGGAAAATCCCTCGGTTGGGTCGATGCCCTCATTACCCCTCAAGCCAACGCCTTCCACAAGTGTGGATAAGGAGAAGGATGAGGGGGAATGGCGTGTAGTAGGTAGGGCCAAAGGGAAGGTCCAGACAGCGGGACCTCTGTCCCAGCATAACTCCAGGGACAAACCCACCTACATCCCCATTCCCTCTACCAGCTCTGAGGGCGACGCCTCGGCGTCTTACGAAAAATCAGCCACAGAGACGCAGAAGCTAAACGAACCCAGCTGGGAGAAAATTTTAAATTTAAAAAAGCTGAAGGAAAAATTAGAGGCAAAACGGGCCAAGAATTCCAAGTCGCTGGGGGTGCCCTGCCCCTCATCCTCTGCCCCGTCTTCCCCTTCAGGTACCAACAAATTCGTCAGACCACCTCCGCCTAAATCTCTGACGAACTCACCAACAAGATCCAGTACCTCCAAAACTCCTTCCCCTTTTAAGACCTCATCAGGCATCACTCCCTCTCATACACCGACATGCACGCCCACTCCTACTCCCTCTCATTCTCCTCAAAAAAAGAGGGAGAGAAGCCCGGAGTTGCCGCCAGTAGCAGAGAAGAGGAAAAGGAAAATCAAACCGCCATATCTCCCAGGGGAAGACGTCTGCCGCGTATCCGGGGAGCAATTAGATAGGGTCTGCGGGCAGACTAAAAACCCGAGGCCGCTGAGGATTCTGTTTAACTTCCGGCACATTAATGGAGTTGATGTGGAGGTGCCGGAAAAGTTCAGAAATGCCCGTAGACTCCTGACTGTCGTCCGATCCGGCCCGGGTACGCGGGAGATCTGGGGCATGATCGAGGAGACGAACTCGGCCCTGAAATTGGTGCCCCCAGCGGCGGTTTATGAACCCGACTTGGATCCCACAAAAAAGTGCAAAGGGAGGGTCCCTGTTTTTGTTCACCCTTCCCTTTATAGGGCACTAAAATTAACATATCCTGCGGACATCGGCGGTCTGTCTTATGGTGATGCTGTCGACAATGAGATGGCGTCAGGTTCAATGGGACAGGCTGTCGGTGTCCTCACCCCAGCTATGTTCAACTCTGATGGGCGACCCTAGTCGATTCGATAATGGCACTCTGGTTAGCTAGTTTGAATGTCCGAGGCCTGAGGTCGGAGTCTCGAAGGGTGAGACTCGTTCGCGACCTTCAGAGCCTCGGTGTGAATATATGTTGTGTGCAAGAGACCCGTTTTTCTTCTCGCGATTATGAAGACATTCTGTCTAGGGAGTTTACTCTTTATTCAGCATGTTTTGATGGACGCTCGAGGGGTGTCTCTTGGCTGGTGAGCAAGACTTTGAAGGCTGCGTGTGCTCTTGTCTTCGCAGATCCGGCGGGCAGGCTTTGCGTGCTGGATGCTACCATAAATGATAAGGCTTTGCGTCTCATTGGGGTTTATGGGCCCCATAGCCAGGCTGAGCGACTTGCTTTGTTTCGGCAGATCGAGCCGTTTATGACGACATCACGTCGGTTAATTTTAGCGGGGGATTGGAATGCCGTCCTTGACCCCGATATAGATCGTATAGGGTCCAAATATAAAGAGGGTACTAAAAACTGGGGAGTGGAGCATTTTCGGGGCTTTGTCGATGGGTTTGATCTCATCGACAAGTACCGGAATGAACACCCTCAGCGGGTAGTGTGGACTTGGACAAATAGTGGCAGCTCGGCTGTAGGTGTGCTTGCGAGCTACCTCGACCGAGTTTTAGTTAGGAGAGTCGATGTAGGACTCTTAGGGTGTCCAAGTTTTCATTATATAGTTTATTCGGATCATAGGCTTGTCCGGGTCCGTGTAAACTTAGATAAGCCTAATGTTAGGATAACTGGCTACTGGAAATTCAACTGCTCGTTATTTGGCGAGCAGCATTTCCGGGACCAGTTTTTACTAACCTTACAAAGGGAACTGACGGGGGCTGTGGTGGGAAATGCCTGGTGGGACAAACTTAAATCTAAAATTCGAACGTTTGCTGCCGATTTTAGTCGTCGACTCAACGTAGATAGATTAGCGGCGCAAACGGTTTTAGAGCAAAGAGTCGATCGGGCTGTGAAATCCCGTGATAGTGGGGAAGTAGTCCTAGCTAAGGCAGAGTTGTCCTCCTTGCTTACCAAGAAGGATCAAGCTCTGGTAGTTAGGGCTAGGTTAAAAAGAATGTCCTCTGAGGCGACGAATATGGCCGCAGAATTGCGTGCAGAGGAAAGTAGGAATGCTTCAAGACGGCATATCGCGAGCGTCACATTGCCGGATGGGCGGACAGTGACTACAAACTCGGGCATATGCGAGGCTTTTCGGGATTAGTTTCGGGATCTTTTTACCAGGGAGCCCGGTCTGAGCTCTGCTCAGTTCGACACCTATTTAGCTGACTTTCCCTGCCTTGAGGCAGCTGAAGCGGCTGGGTGCGAGGGTCCCATCACTGAGTCGGAAATCTGGGAAGCGCTGAAACAGGTTGGCCTGGATAAATCTCCGGGATTAGATGGTCTTCCTTACGAAGTTTACTTGAGGCAGTCGCCCGTTTTTGTTCCTTTGCTGCAGCTGGTCTTCAACAACTGGATGAAGCAGGGGTCTATACCTCAACGCTTCACCAGGGGTGTGATCAAGTTGGTGCGTAAGGGCAAAAGCGGTGGGGATGGGATAGGTAACTTTCGCCCTTTAACTATGTTAAATACAGAGTTAAAGATTTTGGCTAAGGTCTTGGCTAACCGTTTGCAGCTTGTCCTGTCTAGTCTGATTGGCTCCGAGCAGACTTGTTCTGTGAAGGGCCGGACTATTCAGGACAACCTTCATATGGTGCGCCTGATCATCGAGAAAGTCGACAGTGAAGCCGCGCTGATCAATTTAGATCAGTCCAAGGCCTTTGATAGGGTTGACCATCGATTCTTGGAGGCTGTTCTTTCGGCTGCCGGTTTCGGGCCGTACTTTCGCTCCTGGATCCGGCTTATGTATGCGACTCCCGGTGCGCTGGTAGAAGTGAACGGGGTAAGATCGGAACCTTTCGTATTGTCTCGATCTATTCGTCAGGGTTGTCCGCTCTCGCCTATGCTTTACGTTCTTGCGTTGGAACCTTTCCTTCGCAAGTTAAAGGCGAATCCGGTCCTACGCGGAATCTCTTTACCTGGTGCTACCACCTCGGCCAGGTATTCTGCCTATGCTGACGACGTTTCGGTTCTTGTGTCGAGCAGAGCCGAGATTAACGAAGTCAGCAGAGAAATCAGTGGCTATGAGATGGTGACAGGGGCCAAGATCAACCGCGATAAGTCTGTTGGCTTGTGGTTGGGTGCGTGGAAGGGGGTTTCTCTTCCCGGACCATTCAGCTGGACGGATGGGCCGATCAAGATACTCGGCGTCTGGTTCGGTCCTGATATCCAGTTGGATATGAATTGGTCGGAGGTACGGGAGAAGGCCGAGGGCGCAATTAAGTTGTGGTCTCGGAGGAATCTTTCCTTGAAGGGGAGGGCGGAGGTATGTGTTTCGCATATCTACCCGATTCTCCTTTACCGACTCTCGGTACTTCCACTTCCGTCTACCACAGTGCGTTCATTAGTACAGCTCTTGTTCTCTTTCTTGTGGAGAGGCAGAGCTCCAGGGGTATGTCGGGAGATCTGTTGCCTTCATCCTACTGAAGGCGGTCTAGGTATGCCTAGCATTGAGATTCGTCTCGATATGCTTCGCATCGGGTTCCTGGATCGTTTGTGTCGCGACACGGATGACGGGGGCGCCTTCTGGAAGGAAGACGCCCGAAGATCCTTTCCATCCTTGAGAAGTGTGCACTCGGGCGAGAAGGAGGCTGGCCGTTTGCCTCGTGTCGAGTGCTCCTTCTACCGTGAATGTCGTCTGGCTCTGAAACACCTCTTACGGGCGACGGTTGGCCTCCACAACGTCCAGGCGTTGTCTCGTAGGGCATTATATCAGGTGGTAGTCAGGGGGTCCGTTCATGATGATCTGATTGACAAGCTCGGTCTTACGAAGCAGGAGGCTCGCTCAATCTGGCCTTGGGCTTCCGGGTTGAAATGTCTCAACAACGATGAGGCATCCCTCACCTGGCTGGTGATACGTGGGGCCCTCTGGGTCGGCAAAAAACTTTGCGCAGCGGGTTTGGAGAAATATCCAAACTGCCGACGTTGTGAGGGGGAAGTCGAGACCCTTGGTCACGTCTTCTTTCATTGCAAGTTGGTAGCACCATTGTGTAAGTTTGTTGAAGGTCTCATGGTTCGCATGTTGCAGGGAAAGTTTTTCGTCCTTGAGGCCGCTTCTGTTTGTAGCAATGTGGCCCCGCCGTTAACGAAGTCTGAACTTTATGTGTTCCACTGCTTGCTAGGAGTTATGAGAGTCGTGATTTGGGTGACACGTCAGAAGGGATTCTATGGAGGCGAGAAGTTCACTTCTTCCCTACTAATCTTGTACTTTAAGCATCAGCTTAAAGTCAAGATTAGGACGGAAAGGCGGCGACTCCCTTCATCAGAATTCGCCAAAAGGTGGGTGAATCTTGCGCGAATGTGTAGAGTGAGAGGAGCTGACTTGGAGTGGCACTTGGACCTCGGCTAGGTGCAGGATTTCGTCCCTCATGGGTTGAACAGAGCAACCCGTCCCGATATTAGGCTAGTTTAGGTTTAGTTTTGAATCTTTAGTTTTCTTGTTTCTGCTTAACTTAGCTAGGGTATGAATGCCCATTAGCCCCCCTTTTTATTTCTGTCCCTATTCTTTTCTTTGGTTTAATTCCCCATCCCTTCCCTCGTTAGGTGGCCAGTGACGTCAGTTCTCTGGTGGTTGCGGGATGACTTTCGTTTCGTGTGTGTGGTTTTTCGTTTTTGTTATTGTGTCTAAATGGGTGTGTGTCTGTGTGAGTGATTTGGGAAGGATGACCGTTTTTACTGCTATAATCCCGCAATTATTTCGTCTAGTTAACTGATGTTTCTGCCACATTTAGGTATTGTGGGGGGTTTTATTACTAATCTTATTTTGTTTTGTTTCTTGTATATATTTTTGCATATTGTAAATATTCATCGGGGTTTTTAAATTGTTATCCCCCCCCCCACAGACTTTGAATTGTACATATGGGGACTAGTTAGAATTTCATAGAGAATTTGAGGAATTATGGTGGATGTAGTAAGAAAGGTATGGAAGAATGTGTTGTTTTGGTGCTAGGTCTATTGTTGGTATGTTTGGGTCAGTGTTTGCGACTAGCTAAGTTTTTAGTTTAAGACAGATGATGACCGTCCTTCCCCAACCCCCTTTTTGGCCTTGTGCCACATTTTGTATGTTACATGCAAATAAATATTGTTCCTGGCTGAGCTAGTTATAGACTACTCAGGCGATTTCTGTACCTTTTACCAACCAATAAAACCCTTTTTATTGTTACGTGTTATTTGTCGTTTGTCTCTACAAACCCCAAACCAACATCATAACAACTGTCAATCAGTTGGCAAATGTTTTCCGTGAACTGCAAAATTGTATTACCCTTTGTATTGCTAATGATGGAGGACATGTGGAAACTTAAATAAAATTTCAATAAAACCTTAAAAAATATAGACGTACTTCTTTCTAATCCTTTTTACAAATTATTTCTATCGCAAATACAAATGAAGTTATACATTTTTTAAAGTGCACACGAACTTTATGGAGACCCTGTATGTTCTCAGTTGCAGAAGAACATATTGTAGCGTAAATGGGCTTGTATTCCTCTGACGTCGCTCGTAAAACACTAGATAACTTTTTTCAATCCGCCGTTCTTGAGTTCCCGCACACGTCACCAAATAAAAACCCTTCCCTTCTCACTGCTTCAGCCCCCTTTTATCATACCAACACCACGGCCGACTGACCAATTAGAGTTCTTAAATTTTGTTCTTAGTTATCCAGTCAATTGGCATCCTCTAGTCAGACCAATCAGCACGCGACTTGCTATTGGTCGAACCACGCTAAGCTTTACAAAAGCCACCGTTACAGAATATACACTTTTGGAATAAGCAAAGGTCAGGAGGGGAGATTCATGCCACTTTCAAGGAAAAAATGCTACTGCTACTTGTCGTTTAATGAGGTGAGGAAGTTATTTTTTTTTGCAAGCCACTCTGACTCGCTTACTTCTACGTAAATGCTCACAATACGTATCAAAATTTTATTACTTCAGATCTCCCAAGACAAATTAATATCGGCATTAAATGTCCCATAAGTACTTGATATTCCGGCAAACAAACAACGCTAAAACAAACAAATAAGCATACAAATTCATTTTGTAGGAAAACCTTGTTTATTATTTATAAGTGTGCGAAAAGAACACTTGATATCACCAAAGACTCCAACCAAAACGAATTGAATCAAATTAATAGAAAAATTATTACTCAATCCACATATACCTATTTTATTTTGGCAATGCGTCACTAATAGTTTTTTCTAATAATTTTGGTATTTAAACAACCAATAAAATCATTGATACTTTCTTCAGTATGTAAAACCATTACATTCTTCACCATCCTTGGTACCGTCCTTTTGGTCAGAGAAGTTCTTCCTCGGTTGGTCTAAAGGCTTGAAGAATTGTTTTTTCTATAGGTTGGTTAACGGAGTGTGCATAATCTCTTTAACTGATTTAAAATTTACTTTTTTGCATCATGAATATAGAAACTATCATATAGAAAATATAAATAATTACTTTTCAGAAAAGAATTGCAAACTGAAAAAATCGAAATTCGCAGGTAATGGGATTGTATATTCTGAGAATGATGCTGTGGTCCAAAAATTAGTACCCCGACACCAATACCCGGTCAGTTAAGTACCATACGCTTAGACGATCATGTCTCTTTCGATTCAGAAGTGACTAGGCAGAAGATTTACTCGTAGTAGGTTGAAGGCTCTTTCTGCAGTAGAATGGTTGCCAACCAGTTTGTCTAGCTATTAGGGGGGGAGTAGAGATGAATTCATACCTTTCCCACGGGTATTAATGCGCACGTAACGACCTCGACTGGAATCCGAACTCTGCTATCCGAGTTCTTATTCTAAGCCAATATCGATTACACCACCCACGCATGTAGTGTTATCATATTAGGCACCTTCACTTTTGACCTTGAGTCACTTCTATTAGAAGATATGAAGAGACCCTACTGTAGCCGATTAGGGAGCTAGTTAGAGTTTCAAATCGATCCACTCAGGTAAGAAATTCTATTTGGACTATTATAGTGTCGTTTTACCTGCAATTCATCACCATTTGATACATCGTAGAGCAACATTTATTAAGTTAATTTCATCTAACATTGTCATGATTTCCATACTCATTGGGTGACCCATTGGTATGATCTCTACCAGATTATTCTTTTGTGTCAATTCATGAAATACGCGATTATATCTTTCCATAGCTTTGTATCTCTAAGTAATATTTCTCTCCTTACTCTCCCTCTCACTCCCCGTTTTGTTCTTTTCATAAACTTGTTAGGTAAGATTATTTGTTTCTTTCTGTCCTTCTTGACTTAACGTATCAAATTCTCCTGTGAGTATCAAATTCTCCAAGTTCTCTTGCCTCATCATCTGTCCCAGAAATTTCAACTGTATTTTTCGGATTCTCCGTACAAGTGTTCTGTTTGTTTCCAAATTTTCGAAAAAGAGAATTTCCTTTAGAATTCGATCCTCACTCGATACCAACTGCTATGAATATATTTATTTCATAATTTATTTAATAGATTATCTCATAAATTATTTATTTCGTAAATAGCTACAATAGCTTCGTTTCATTCTGTTTTTTTCTCCCTCGTAAACGCATCGGGTTTCATAGGTTATGAAACATTGTGTTTGTAAATCAATCGATCGTCTTTCTGAAAAGCGTACAGAAAGTTATTGGTTTCTAGAAGTATCGATTCGCTAAAGTACATTTTAATTTTGGTGCACAAAATTCAGAAAGCCGCTCTGGTTCCATTTAAAATATTTCTTGTCTCTTTCCTGATTCTTTTCTCGTCTCCTGTGAGATTTAATTTGGCAGGATGAGATAACTCTAAAGTAGCTTCTTCAAAACCAAACAGCTGAATAAACATTACTTCTCGATTGCTGATCTCATGAATATTCATAAATAAACAGTATCATTGAAAAGTGATAGACACGAAAGAAAATATTCAAAAGTTTAAATCAATAATCTTCAGAACCTCGCCGATCTCGACTGCTGACAGATTTTTCATCATTATTTGCAAAATATTTACATCATTTAAATTCGGAGCAAAACCCTCTTCTGTTGTTGTTCACCAGGCCTTATTCAGTTCTCTGTCGCTTAGGGTAACCACTCGAATTGAACGATTTTATTTACGGGTATAGATTGTTCTAGTTCAGGTGTCTATATTTACTCAGCGTAGTTGGGGCACCTTAAGGAGGTGTAATGGTTGGCAAGCTTGTCTCGCTAGAAGAATTACGACTGAGTAGCCTTGTGCAACATCTGACCTACGCTTGGAAAATCACTAGCTTACGGTCAAATCACGATAAAAACACCGGTTCTCCTTCGGTCGCCGCAGTTAAGCATCGTAGAGCCAGGTCAGTACTTAGATGGGGAACCACTTAGGAACACCTGGTACTGTAAGCAGACCACTACTATTGGGCTAAACAGCCATTTTTTGACACCTAAAGGTGGTATAATGGTTAGCAAACTTGTCTCGCTAGAACAATTACGAATGAGTAGTGAGTTCGATCCTCACTGGGTGCCCCATACTTTCGGCCTTGTGCCACATATAAGCAACGCTTAGAATATCATTCTTTACTAAGCATAGATTAGATGTGACACAAGGTCGAAATTGGGGAGCATCCAGAGAGAATCGAACTCACTACTAAGTTGTAATTGATCTAGCGAAACAAGCTTGCTAACCATTACACCATATTGTCCAGCTCAGGTGCTTATATCTTCTTCTTTTACTCATGTCTCGTACACGAGAAGCGGTGGCGAAGGCAGTCAAGCGCGATATCAACCAATCGGCATGGAAGTAATAAAAGCATTCATGTTCAATGTTCTAGATTCATGATATCTTACGGCTGAAATGTGATAGGAATAAAGACGAGCCTATGATTGATTGATTCGTTTTCTACGGCTTATCAATCATAGTTATTTAAAGCAGGTAAATATTTATAGATTGTAAGAAATCTTTTTTGAGATAATAATGCTTTAGTGATACAAGTCTTACTAATTAATCCATAGTTGGGGGGAGAAGAGGTGGATTCATAACTTTCCCAAGAATATTTGCGGGAATTGGAACTTGGCTCACCAATCAACGATTACACCACCCGCACATCCAAGCTCATAGCATCAAGTATTCACAAGCGGTTAGCATCTAGGTATTGACCAGGGTCGACGTTGCTTACAATCGGTGCTCGTACGGGAAACGGGGTTTCAACGTGATGTAGCCGTAAGTATTATGATATTAGTATAGAAAATTCAGATATTTATTACACCAGTCGACATTTCTTTTCAACCCAATGTTTTTGGTCAATGGGTACATGTTTCTGGGCCATTGTTCACGCTGAATCTGAAAATCAAGTTCATTTTCCCCTATTACATCACATTTTCTCAGTACAGATAAATTCTATTTTTCCAAAAAAGAGGCCAACATACCCCATTAACAGTGCAAGGCCAGGGCTAAGTAGAGCCAACCTTAAAAGTTTTCAGGTTAAAATAACTTATCATAAAAGGAAAAGTACCCCGATAACTTAAAGAATGCATTTTCAGCACTTTGACTTCAGGAAAAGGTTTCACAAAGATCTCACACAAAATTAAATTAAGGCAACCATGTGTCATCAATTTTTTAATCAAAACATACAAAGAAATAAAAAATACATTTCTTTTTGTCCATTCAAAGGTATAAATCTTCTCTTCTTGGAAATTCTACGGTGCTTTTGAAAAGGTTGATTTCTTTTATTGCATCAACAGAAATCAGCCATCATGTTAACATCCCATCAGCGACCGGCGTTATCCCTGAATAGTCTGGCACTCTTGAAAAAAAGATACTTGAGTGATTTTCTTAATGCTTTCTTTAGTTTTCCATATTTTAGGTTGCTGCCTGCCAAGGATAGAAGGCTATGTCTATGTTGCGTTGTAGTTCAGACTTGACACCAGGTTTGCTACTCCTAATCTGGTTTTTGGCGGCTATTTTAAGCGCTGATAAAGAAACTTCTAAGCTTGTTAGTCTCAGATGCACTCGCCTAACGCCCTAACAACTCTCATGTTATACAGAGACTGCATGACAATATCAGACCTCCGTCAATTCAAGTGATATGATAAAATCTTATGACGGTTTTCAGGCTTAAAGTGAAAACCACTAATGCAAATTAAAATCTCTGCTCTTAAGTGACTTCTAAAGAGCTTTTGCTATGAAAAGTAGTAAAAAAACACACACACATCACAATGTTTTAACAAGCTAAGAACATTAAGAGCCTCATGATATTTTCCAGTGAGATATCTCTCATAAGATCAAGCATTTCAGGTCACCTTATCGGAAGTGAAATAGCTTAGAATTCATTTTGAATGTTATTTGGATACTTTTTCTTGAATGATAAATCATTTTAACATGAAACAAAATGTTTCATCTATGTCATTCACTAATTTAACCCGTGGAATATCCCTGTGAATTAGGCATTTTGGACTCTTTTAAGCAAAATAGAAATTATCTGTACTGAGAAAACGGGATCTGGTGGGGTAAAATGGACTACATTTTCAGATTTAGCGTGACAAAATAGCCCAGAAAATGTGCCCATTTCCCAACACCATTTAGGTCTAAAAAATGTCGACTGGTGTTATCTATGAATAGCCTGGCACTCTTGCGAAAGATACTTGAGTAATTTTCCTATTGCTTTCTTCAGTTTTTCAGATTTTAGGCTGGTGCCAGCCAAGGACAAAAAGCTATGTTTATGCTGCGTGGCAGTTCAGATCTGGCACCAGGTGTGTTGACAGAGTCCAGCTTCTTCCAGTCAAATGCATGTGGCTTAGAAATTACCCTTCGGCTAGATCATTACCCTCGAGTGAAAAACAAATCAATTTCTATACTTGGATTGTAATCTACTGAAATAAGGTGAAGATGAGATAAGGAGCAGTTGACGGGTGCGGTGAACAATCTAACGAAAGACTCCCCTGTTCCGTCATTCGCTGGAGGCCCGCTTCATCTCTGTGTGCGTCTTTTCGCTGGTACCTAACATGGTCCTTTGTCACGTCGTCCTTGTCTAAAAAGGTAATTTATGTTCATTCAGCGATTTCTCTTTGTCTGAGGCGCTTATGAAACCGGCTTAACGATACTGATAAACAATGGTCGAAAATAAATGTTCCAATTCCATTTTTGCGACAGGTTCAAATGTTTTCAATTTATCAAGACCTCATTTGACTGCTACTGCTACACAATAAGAATAGAACTCATTATATAGAAAATGATATCCGAGAAAAATTGGTTAATATCGCGTTACGGCATTAGACACAATTCTCCGTAGTTATTCCGTTTACAATTTGTGATAATTGTTTTCTTTTCAAACGCTTGTGGATTAAAAATTATCCTTCGGCTAGATCGTTACCCACGAGTGAAAAACAAAACAATTTATAGCTGTAAACAAGATTTTATCCTTGGGTTGAAACCTACTGCTATAAGTGAGCGAAAGTGAGATGATGCGGAAGTGAGTAGGGGGAGGTGAACAGTCTAAATGGTGCCTTCCCTGCCCGTCGTGCCCTGAGACACACTTCATCTCTCTGTGTGTCTTTTTGTGGATACTGGACAGTTTGATAGCTAACATGGTCCTTTGTCACGTCGTCCTTGTCTAAAAAGGTGATTTATCTTCATTCAGCGATTTCTCTTTGTCTGGGCCGCTTGTGAAACCGGCTTAACGATACTGATAAAAAACGTTCCAATTCCATTTTTGCGACAGGTCGAAATGTTTTCAATTTATTAACATCCTCTAATGAATACTAGTTTTAGAAATTACTAGTTTGACAGATTGTAACGTATCCATTGGAAGACCGAGCACACTGATGTGTACAACTGTTGTGGCTTTCTCCATCTAATGAGGCTATTGTGGACTCTTCCACTTACAAAGTTAGTAGGAAAAGTAAGCCTCGGGGGAACAGTGATAGACTGTTCATTACTGTCAAACTCTCTGCCTTGAGCAGAGAGGAACCCGGATGAAGCTATGCTGAAGGCCAAAGTTTCGTCCGGGGAGGTAGACACGCTCTGAACCCGTTTATACAGGTTCTAAGGGAATATTGTTAGCGGAGCCTCCGGGATTGGAGAACCCACGGTAAACTTGGCCTTGTGCCACATACATCCATCGTGGGGGGGCTGTTAAACATTAACAGTGCCTGACTGTTAGTTACTGTCGAACTCTCTGCCTTGAGCAGAGAGGAACCCGGACGAGCCTTTATACGGGTTCTAAGGGAATATTTTTAGGAGAGCCTACGGTATCGGAGAACCCACGGTAAACGGCCTTGTGCCACATACATCCCTCGTGGCGGGGGGGGGGCTGTTAAATATTAACAGTGCCAGACTGTTAGTTACTGTCGAACTCTCTGCCTTAAGCAGAGAGGAACCCGGACGAGCCTTTATACGGGTTCTAAGGGAATATTTTTAGGAGAGCCTACCGGATTGGAGAACCCACGGTAAAATCGGCCTTGTGCCACATACATACCTCGTGGGGGGGCTGTCATATATTAACGGTGATAGACTTAACGCTGGTCAAACGATACACATTCCCAAGTTGTGTAACACTCTTCTGTTGTATTTACTCTTCAATACACTATTTATCTGCAACCTCTTGTTTTGTTATTTCTTAATCATTTACTTGATTACAACAACAACATATCGATATATTTTGAATATATCTCATACTAAATCAATCTTACAAATCTAAATAGATCACATTAAATAAAGTATCGAATATCGAATGTTTTTCAATGTTAAATATTCTCGATACGAGACATTCTTTATTTTTGTGTTGGTAATCCGAATGTCTTTCTTAAAATGGCAGTGAAGAGTTCTGCGCGAAGGGTCTTAAAACAATTAAGGTTGGTTTGAGAAGTGATGAATTAGTTGTCGGTATCTGATCTTTTAATGTTTTAATGACCCCTGTGTGTTCCTAGATCTATTTCCATTTCCGTGTGTTTCTGTCAGCATGCTGAGGATATGAAACGAGCGTGTGAGCAACGATGAGATCTTGGAGAGGATGCAAACAAGGAGGAGACTAATACTTAACACCAGGAAGAGGAAACTGGAATTTCTGGAACAGGTAATGAGAAAGGCGGGTCTTGAGAATCTGATACTCACAGGTCGTATAGAGGGAAAGAGAGACAAGGGAAACCAACGCATGACGTACCTGGCGAGCTTAAGCAAGTGGATGACAGAACGTGGTCTGGGGGAGGTGGCGGCAGAGGGACAAAACTTATTATGAGCTACAAAAGATAGGAAGAAGCGGAGAGCCATGATCGCCTATGTTCTGAAAGGACACGTCATATAAAAAGAAGGAAAAAAATTCAAATTAATTGACACGTTCTATTAAATGTCGTTCCTCCACGCCATTTTATCAGTTTCCATATCTCTTGTATTGGGTGAACTTTAGTAAAAAAATTGTTAAAATGTGGGGATCATTATTATTATTCAGAATATACTTAATTTTTCAAGATAAAAAAATACTTCGCAACAAAACGTATTTTTATTTAAAGCCGCAACTAATTTTATTTAGATTTGTAATCAATTGATTCAGAACATACATTCTTTGAGGAAATAAAATCTAATGTCAGTGTAAAAAATGTAGAGGCTTTTTTGATGACTTTTAGAAAACGTTTAATCCAGTGAATTTGATTTTCATCCTCCATTTAACCGACATGAGGCTAACGCATGCAAAAAAGAAAGACTCTCGCATGAAAGAATAGGTTAGCAAGAACATAAAGAAAAAGAAACGTATTAAATGTATCAAACATGCAATAGCAAAGATTGAAAGATACGAAGAATGCTTGGGAATTTCGATGCATAATTGAATGGATGTTTCCAAGAAGAAACACGATAAAAAAGCACATATAAATTCAACAATAAAAATGATGAAATGCTAAAATGATCGCATATATATATTAATTTCTCTAAACCTTTCTATGGTATCAGTAAGTAGTCTGTGTTACAGGGGTTGATATTTTAAACCCACGCATAAAATGGTTTTGAATTCAGAGTTGTCCTTCTTCTAGACGGGTTTCAAAATGAAACAAGAAAAACCATTCTCTCCTACTGTTTAAACCTAGCTGAGGACCTCGAGAAAGGGATCCATACCTTTCCTAGTTTATTTGTACAAAAATAAATTTATATCCTCAGTTAAAATTTGAACTTGCTAAGCTAGTCTTTTTTTTCTGTGCAGATAATTGCTACGCTTGGAAGGTAATATTCTCATCATAATAAAATAATAAGAATCTAGAAAAATATCCTGAAAAATTCAATAATTTTTATTGAATAGTAACTTAAATAAAAGTACTTATATTTCGAATAAAGGTTTGAACAAATATATATCTATCTATCTCTCTCTCTCTCTATCTATCTATCTATCTATCTATCTATATATATATATATATATATATATATATATATATATATATATATATATATATATATATATATATATATATATATATATATATATGTATTGTCATCCGCAGACAGACTGTTTCGCTGTATCACAGCTCTTCAGTGTGGCTAGACATCCGGTCGCCTTTAGCTAGGATCAAGAATCACGCTATATCAGCCTTAATGTATATATATATATATATATATATATATATATAAACTTTAAATAAAAGTACTGAATATTGATATCCATAATGCAGGCTTAAGAAATAAAAAATAATAATTTCGATCGATATTTCGTTTTGCTGTAAGCCGATATTTTGTTGTCCTAATTTCCATCATTTTCTCGTATTTCATTTTCCCATTAACAGACAATAAATCTTCCACAATGATAATTAGATCTTTGTAAAAAACGTTGATTGTTAATCAAACCTACAAACGTTTTGAACTATGCTTCAGAGATTTTGAATACCTGTAATTATATTTTGAATTAAAATATTCTAAAGACTCAAAACTCTATACAATCTTTTAGTAAAAAATATTAGGAAACGATTTTAAAACATTTTTTGCATACTCGATAAAAACTTACGAGTATCCTACAACGCTAAATGTTAACAATATTTTAACGTCTAAAGCATACACACACACGCACACACGAACACACACACACACATATATATATATATATATATTCGGGTTTACTGAGCTGTTGTACTTGCCATCCTTTTGTATGGCTCAGAGTCGTGAACTCCATTCAGGTACCATATACGCCAGCTAGATGTTTTCCATAAAAGCTGTCTGCATGCTATCTGTGGAGTTAACATTCAAGATAGGACATCTAACGTTGACCTGTTTAACAGGTGTAATATTGGAGGAATCAGTCTCAGTTACGGTGGACTGGTGATGTCTTGAGAATGTCTGATGACAGGATACCCAAGATCCTAATGTACAGCCAGTTAGATCAGGGCTACAGGAATGTAAGACGGCCATGGCTAAGATACAAAGACAAGATGAAAGCAACTTGTCACCAGTCAACATATCACATAGATATCACTTGAGCGCTTAGTCTTGGAGCGGGTAGAATGGAGTTCAACGTGTTTTAGTGGACTCAGCAATTTTTAGTCTGCTTGTCTGAATCATCTTCAAGAAGCGAGACCAAGATCTAAAATGTCATTCGCTTGATGAGGAAATGGAACTAATGTCTTTGGTTTAATAACAAAATTAAATTCAGGGGCTTTAGCTTCCATTTCTGAAACATGGTTATCACTGTGTAGAGGTAAAACCATATTTTAAATCTATTAATTTATAATATTAATGCTCTGTAAATTTAAATTTACATAGAGCACTATTGTGTAAAAATAAAAATATCTATAAGAACATCGGATTTTATATCTTACTGTTCTTTCCTTTTTATTTATATATATATATATATATATATATATATATATATATAATTACCTTTTCTTCGGGAAACTTATCCATATGACACATGTTCGTCTTATCATTTTTCACAAATAATTGCACCTGTCATTTTACTTGTACGAAAAGTGTACGCTACTACGAAATGAGCTCTTCCTCTTTACTATAATTCATAGTAATTTGGTCCTAGATTATCAATACAGGTTAGTAAGATACCAATGAGTACTAAATTCGTGTGGCCTTGTGCTGAATCTAAACAGTATCAGGTGAGCTCTTAGAATGCATTATTTATAAGCTGCTAGCATTGACCATGATCTAATACAAGAATTATTGGCGCTCGATAATTTTTGCCTAGTCGCCAAATTTGAGCTAAATGAGAAACTGTTTAGATATTCATTTTAGATGGTGGCTAAGTTGAATGGAAAGACTTTTGTAATTCTAGTTAGATATAATGCGAACATAACGGACATTGTGTGTACGTTTGGTATACCGCACTGTTTAAGCTAGCAGAGAAAATTGTCATGAATTTGTCATGGGATAAGCCGTTCCAAATTTTCTGTTTATGTTTTTTCATCTTCCAAGCTACTGGGAGAATTTTGTCTTGAATTGTTTGCAGTGATGCAATACTGAATAGATTAAGTTGATACCCAGTGCGGTAAAAGTGAATTCCATACTGATCGTTTTTTTATAAGGTGTGTGTCTGTGTGTGTTAGAATACAACTGAAATTGCTGTATTAGACTGGTTCCCCAAATTTTCAGAGAATTTCTGCAAGCAGTGTGACGGAAAACCGAGGTACACAAATGAAATTCGACATTCGGTCAGTGCTGGGGAAAATTTGCAAAAGTTATCTTTGAATAACATAAACCTATTGCAAAAGTTCTCTTTGATTTTTGAATGGGAGAAGAAATAATGTTCTCTCAAATCTATCTATCTATCTATCTATCTATCTATCTATTCGTCTTTTCATCTATCTATCTATCAATCTATCTATCTATCTATCTATCTCAGCCTGTTCGAATCAATATCTATCTATCTATCTATCTATCTATCTATCTATCTATCTATTTATAAAATTCTTTCTGTCAGCTTTCGTATCATTCAGCATTTGGTCTTAGGTAGTATAATTTATTTAAGACTTTTCGTTATCTGATCTTTCTACGGTTTCGACTATTTTCTGGTCAGATCAGCTAAAACATTGACATTTACAGAAACGCCACCGAATAGTATCAATTTTCCTAATGTATTTAAATTGTAAGATTGTTCATTTACCGCTTCTGAATTACGTCAGCTTAAATTTAAAATAGCTGCGAAACTAAATCTAAATTAGATATGTCTGCAAAAATCATTTCTTTTAATCTCAGGTGATTAGTATTTCGAATTCGTCAGTGTTGAAAAAAATCTGTTTACTTAAACTTATCTTTGGATTTGTGGAATGGTTGACAGAATTAAAAATATATATTTAAACTTCCTAAATGCTTTTACTTGGGGCGTTGTTTGTTCTTAACTTCGTTCCGTTTTGCATAAGGAATTCAACGAGATGACGTAAAAAAAGTCTCGTGGATAGCGTGATCGAAAGAGACACCTTTTACATTAAGTAACCTGTCGTGATTACCGGATTAATGGGCTTGTACCACATGATCAACTAAGAAAACGTCATGATATAAATTTGGCAAAGAAAGGTCAGCTTTCAAATTTTCGATGTCCGTTTATATTTTCTCCTTTCCCACTCCCTTAGCTAGAGAGTTTCTTCATTTTGCCTCTCTGTTTTGAGGGTTGGACGGGCCCTACTAACATCTGTTATGTTTAATTTGAATTACGTTAATATTTTAGTTGATTATTGTGTTCATCTCCATTCCCTCTCATTTTTTCACCACAGAAAGTATTTATCATCAACATTTTTATGTCTTGGGGCGTGTTTTGTAGATCCCCCTTGTGAGGAAGCGGTATTTTGGTGTATGGTGGATCGAATCTTGACGGACGAGTTCTTTTGGTGAATGTAGAAATTGTAATGTATGAAGGGGTCGTGAATCTGATTAGCTAGGTATAAGATAGTTAGTGATGACCAGCCTCAAACCCTCCCCTTCTTCGGCCTTGTGCCACAATTTTGTATTCTTACAAAATAAATCTTGGTATATGTAAATGTGATCAGCATAGACTTGTATTTTCCTATTATTAAAACCACGACAGAAGATCGTTAGTTCTTTCAAGAACCTGTGATTCAGGTGCAAATTAATATCAAAGGCAGCCTCATTATCTTATGATGCTATTACGTATAATGTCATCGTTGTAATCGTTTACTTATAAGGTAACATTAACATCCATTGTTCGAGTAGCCATTGTCCAATTGGTTGAACTTAATAAAATCATTCTCTTAAATTATTTCAGAAAAATAGGTTACTCAAGTCCAACAGATATTGAATGGTGAGATGATCTCCCTAAGAAACCCAAAATGTGGTAATAATGAAAAATATTGATACTATGGGCAGAGAGCATGTACAAATTGAAGGAGTTGTAACCAGAAAATATCCAGAGATTTACAATTGGAAAATTGGTAATTAAAAATTATTGGTTACATAATGAGAAAACTCACAGAACATATTGAAAGCAAAGTAATAAAAACGCCATTTCTTTAAAAGTACAAAAATAACAATGTGCAACACTTAAAAACGTACAGAACATCTGTGGTCGTTTTTCTTGTTGTATTAGGTATAGTTTTTGCAAAATTGTCACTTTCAAGAATCTCGGCAAAAATGATAAAAATAAATTTCTTACAACATTGCGCTTACATATTTTGTATATGTTATTATGTGCTTATATTTGACCGTGTTTATCCCTTAATACGTTATGCCATAAAACCTGTATTTAATATACTTTATATTTCTTTATACTTTTTCTATAGGTTTCGAAAATGACGTCAAGACATTGCAAAAATGATCCAAACAGATTCTGCTACATATGCGGCGAATTAACATTTGCTAAAGAAAAGCGCAGCATTACAAGTCATATCAAGAAATTGTACAAGGCGTACTTTCATTGTGACATCGGAGACCAAGACAAGCCATAGGCTCCTCATGTATGTTGCCTTACATGTGTGAAGACACTGAGCACATGGTTTGCAAGAAAAAATGTTCACATGAAGTTTGGTGTGCCAATGATTTGGCGTGTGCAGAGAGATCATTCTAATGATTGCTATTTCTGTCAGCAAGACTATACGGGCTGTACTACGGCAAAGAAAAAGAAACACATTGTTTACCCAAATTTGAAATTAGCAATGCGCCCAGTTGAGCACTCAAAAGATTTGCCTGTGCCAAAACCCCCAGATCAAGAAATGTGGAGTTCAAGCAGTGGAGATGAACATTTCAGTGATGAAACAGTAGAACGTAATGATCTAGAAAGCATTAATAAACCAATACTATTTTCTCAAGAGGCTCTAAATGAATTATGTAGAGATATCTATTTAACCAAAGACAAAAGTGAGCTTCTAGCATCAAGGCTTAAACAACGTAATCTTCTTAGAAAAGGAGTGAAGATAACATTGTACAGAAAACGTTCACAAAAACTGCATGTATTGTTTACCATGAAAGATGACTTATGCTCCTGTAATGACGTCGCTAAACCTTTTGAACAACTAGAAATACCATATGATAACACCAACTGGCGACTTTTCTTAGATGCATCCAAAGAAAGCATCAAAGCTGTTTGGCTACACAACGGCAACACTCTGCCATCTGTTCCCATAGCTTACAGCGCAACCATAAAAGAATCATATGAAAATTTAGAACAATTCTAACGAGCGTACAATATAATAACCATAAATGGCATATTTGTGCAGATTTCAAGATTGTAGCCATGCTTACAGGCCTTCAGCCTGGCTATACTAAATTTTGCTGTTTCCTATGCTTCTGGGACACCAGAGCAAGAACTGAACCTTATGTGCGCAAGCATTGGCCCGTTAGAGATGAAACTGAGCAAGGGAAATATAATATTAAGCACAAACCACTTCTGCAAAGTGATAAAATCCATTTACCACCTTTGCTTATTAAACTTGGTTTGTTTAAACAATTTGTGAAAGCCCTGGACAAGGATTCCCTCGCATTTGCATATCTTGCAGAAAAGTTCCCTTCCCTAAGCCAAGCTAAAATAAAAGGAGGTATCTTCATAGGTCCTCAAATTCGAAAAATTGTACTTGATGAAACTTTCAACACACATCTCAAGAAAAAAGACAAATTTGCCTTTGAGTCATTCAAGAAAGTTTGTGATAAGTTCGTTGGAAAATATCGTTCAGAAGACTATGTGCAAGTTATAAATGATCTAATACATCATTATCATGATATGGTGTGTAACATGTCCCTTAAAGTTCATGTACTCCACTCTCATTTGGACTTCTTTGCGGAAAATCTTGGTGATGTGAGTGATGAACATGGCGAGAGATTCCATCAGGATATTTCCGTGATGGAGAAACGTTTTAAAGGCAAATGGAAGCCTGGCCTGTTGGCAGACGACTACTGGAATATAGAAAGAGAGGATGACATTATACACAAGAGGGTTAAGAGGACAAATGTTGTATAAACTGAAAGTACTTCGTTTTTTATTCATAACCAATAATAATAAATTATGATATAAAGTACATGAAAACGATGCCTAATCTAAGGGAAAGAAAGGTCCGATTTAGTATCAATATATTTTTCTAACACTTAAACAGGTCTTATGTGACATGCACTTTTTTTAACACTTCCGCTGCTAACTACGGAGATCTTCGTTTTTCTTATCTTGCTCCAGTTGGCTAAGTACGGGAACCTACGTTTTTTGCATACCACTGGTATGATTGTCCCGTTCCGCCATCTATCGAAAAATACGGAAAATTCTAACTGTTCTATTATGCAAACTATTAGTCAGCCTCGATTTTTCTCTACGTCATGGTAGTTTCGTATCTAATTGCACTGGGCAAATGAGTAGCAGTGAAAGTGTTAACTTGAAATTTGTTGCACAGTGTAATTGGTACATGACTGAACGTTACTTAAAGCAATAAAAGAAAGAAAGTTTTGGAGAGGCATGAACGGCTACACCCTGAAAGGTCTTGGCATATGAAAAGATAAGTGAGGTCTTACCGATTAAAAATCTTTGAACAATGTTACTCTATCAATAGCTAATTTCCGAGTTGTTTTATGTGTTTTTATTATCGCTTTGTAATCAGACGAAACCTTTCTGATTGAGAAAGTTCTTCTTTACTGAGTTATATTGAAAGAGACTAAAATAGATTACAAAAAATGAACACAGCCTCCAGGGGCTTGAAATTATGAAACGAAAAGTTCTAATTATGTAAACAGCATACCAGCCGTTATTTCCTAAGATTGGCAAGAGATAATAATTAGTGACGTTTTATCGTCATTAGAAAGTTGGTATTAACGAGTTGTCTTATCTTATATATAAAGTAGAATTTATGTGTGCGTGTTTGTGCGTGTGTGTGTCCAAGCAACTCCTCCTCTCCCACTGGCCCGATTTCAATGATTCATATCTCATTCAAAAGCCCTAGAAAAGTTAGGTATAGGGAACGTTTTTCGGTGAGCTCAGATTCAGATTCAGGCTTGCTAGATTATGCGAAATTAAAAATATATATTAATATATTATACTAGCCATTATCGTTGCTTTCATGGTTCAAGGAGAGTTAATCTTATTTTTTTTATGCATCTAAAATTGCAGTGAACTTTTTATTATAAACTAGGTTAAAAGCCGTTCTATCGGGCGGCATTTAAGCTAGCACATGTGGAGGACTCTTGGTTTGGCTATCATCACAATAGCTAGGGAGAAGTAGATGCGATAGGCATCTATAAACTACAGAAGAACTCAAAGTTGATCGCTACATTTAAGTATTGAATTAATGTTTAAGCTTATCCTTTAAAAGTTCAACGATAATTCTTCTGCTGCCACTTAGTTTAAAGACGATTTGATGTACGTAGATCCTTATTTTCCGTGCAAAAATTATTTGTATTTCATGGGTGACAGAACAGCGGAAAATTTATAAGATAAAATTATAGTGTAAAGATAGGAAAATAGAAATTAGAATTAGTTATACATTCAACATTTAGAGAAAACATAATAAGAGTTAGAGAAACATAATAGCTAATTAAGTAAAACCTATATTATTGAATATAATATATTTCTCCATATTTTTTTGGATGTATTTTTCCACTCACCTTGGACGGATCTCAGCGAGTTTGTGATTGGATACTTAATAATAAGGATACCATGGTGGACGAGAAAAGTCGACAATTGGCAACCAGTGTACAAGGATCGAGATCTGTACGGTTGAGCTCCCCGCGCTCACTATTACACGAGCGAAGCGAATGCACTTTGTCGAACGAAGTGAGATAACAGGTTGAGCTCTACGCGTTCACTAATGCATAAGCGCGGCGAATGCACTTGCAGGAGGAAAGAGACTGCACACGTGAGCTTGCGAGTGACCGGCTAGTTTTAAATATAATAGAAATCTACAAAAACGGCAGAGACATCAACGAAATTTATTCTTTTTCTTTGGTTACTCCAAAAGTTTCTTATAATTTCATCATGAGTTGTGATCATAATTTGGTAACGATAATGGTAAAATTTCACTTGCGCGCAAATACTACCAGGAAAGGTGTAGATCCATCACGTCTCAAAGAGTTATGGGTTGAATAACATGTCAGACTAAGTCATATAGCTTTGGTTGACAAGCAGTCTAACGCAGAAAGAAGTAACAACTGCCTGCGGGAAGATCTTTTACCTAGTCAGTTATGAATCGAAAGAGACATGATCACCGAAGCGTGTATCAAGTATGCCATTTAACTGACTGGATGAATGATAAAATTAACCGTTTCTATACAGGAAACATTCGACATTCATTATCAGAATGGTTAGAAATACCCGTTTTTGAAATTCCAAAAATCTTTTTAGTAAACAAGTTTTTCAGGAAAGTAGACTTTTCAAGTCCTCTCAAATACTCGTTCAATAAGCTAGACAGAGTATTACGAGACAAGAGGATTTCTCTTCTAGGTCAACCTATGTCACATCGGGGTGGTTTCCTGTGGAGCCCTCCCCTTGGTTAGGTTAGACAAGCTTTAGTGTACCTAGTTAATGTGAGTAAATGTTGTTCCTGGCCTGTTTCCGGCTTTCTCTTTTGTTATGATCCAAGTCGAGATTCCCAACCTCCCTATTTTGTTAACCCCACTTTTTCATTTCGACTGGGTCAGCTTTCAAATTTCTCATGTCCGTTTATATTTCTCCTTTCCCACTCCCTTAGCGAGAGAGCTTCTTGATTTTGTCCAACGGGTAGAATACAGCGGCCTCTCTGTTTTGAGGGTTGGACGGGCCCTACTAACATCTGTTATGTTTAATTTGAATTACGTTAATATTTTAGTTGATTATTGCGTTCATCTCCCTTCCCTCTCATTTTTTTTACAACAGAAAGTATTTATCATCAAAAATGTTATGGCTTGGGGCGCGTTTTGTAGATCCCCCTTTGTGAGGAAGCGGTATTTTGGTGTATGGTGGATCGAATGTTGACGGACGAGTTCTTTTGGTGAATGTAGAAAATGTAATGTATGAAGGGGTCGTGAATCTTATTAGCTAGGTATAAGATAGTGATGTCCAGCCTCAAACCCTCCCCTTCTTCGGTCTTGTGCCCCAATTTTGTATTCTTACAAAATAAATCTTGGTAACAAAGAACAGAGTACCAAGCTGCTACGTGACATCTGCCGTCCTTTACGGGAGCGAATGTTGAACGGTCTCCTCAAAGATGAAGAAGAGACTCGAGGCAACGGAAGTATAGTTCTACAGAAGGATGCTAAGGAGCTAGTGAGGTTTTGGAGTGGATGCAAACAAGGAGGAAGCTTATACTTAACACAAGGAAGAGGCAGCTGAAATTTCTGGGACACGTAATGAGAATTGGAGAATCTGATACTAACAGGTCAAAGAATGGAAAGGAAGACAAGGTAAAGCAACGAATGACATACCTGTCGGGCCTAAGCAAGTAGATGACAGAACATGGCCTGGGGGAAGTAGCAAAAATATATTCAGAGTTACAAGGAATAGGGAGAAGTGGAGAGCCATGATCGCCTACGTCCTGAAGAGACATGACGCGTCAAAAGAAAGAATTATTATCGCTCTTTCTAGTAATGATGGCAGTTTCCTTCCAAACTCTATGTTCTCTTCAAAATCTATGTATTGATTATACTATTATCATTTCTTCCAGTTACAAGTACTAACCACTGTTGTTGTTGTGAGTTCGTTTCTCACTTACTTTCGGCCTTGTGCCACTTCTAAGCTAGGCCTGGAAAATCACTACCCCTGTTGTTGTTCCTGTGGGCAAAGATATATTCTTATATTGTATTATATGAAGATTTATTTTGTACTGATCAACATCCTGTAATTTTTTAATCATTACACAAGGCCTAAATACACTTACATATGGCCATATAAGGTGAGAACGGACAAATACAAAATCTAACATAACTGGTGACCCGACGCTACCTCGCGGCCTTATATTATCTCTCTATGTTTCTGAAATGAGGTATTATGTACACTATTTACGTTATTCGGACTATTGTCCTCATTTTTGTTGCCATATTTATCATAACGTTTCGGCAGTTGTACGCTCCGTCCTGCTTAAGGTGACGAACTGAACTCTTTAGTCAGTGGAGAACTTGGAGAGGGGAATTAAAAGGAGATAACTGATAACAGACATCCATTAAACATGGCACGTGGAACTAGAACTGTCTACCACAGTGAGCGAAATAAAGGGTTCAGTTCGACATTCCAACCACCTGAAGAAGGACCGAACGTACAATGGCCGAAACGTTGTAATAAATATGGCGACAAAGATTAGGACAATAGCCCGAATTCTTAGGATCTTAAAGTATTTCTGCAAATTCTTAGGATCTAAAAAGTATTTCCTGGCTTTAAATAACTTGCAAAAGGTTGATTAGCCGTTAAAAATCAATCAATAATAATTTCTGTTTTAGGTTTTATCTAGCATTAGTCAGTTATTCAGAAGTTCGTTGTATTGGGATTGTATAAAGGTTTCTCAGGATTAGCATATCTTTGTTGATAAATTGTTACATTTAAGAAGAAGAATATAAGCTAAATACACAGTGTCTTCTTCTTCTTCTTCTTCTTCTTCTTCTTCTTCTTCTTCTTCTTCTTCTTCTTCTTCTTCTTCTTCTATGTGCGGTGTACATTTAAGACGTGGACGATCATGGCCCTCCACTCTCTCTTCTGCCGTCTATTTACACAAGATTCTTAGGTAGTTTACTCATTACTTGCCGCTGTTCCTTTTACGGTCAGGCTTACACACATATGCCGTTGGAAGACCGGTTCTCGTACAATTAGCGAAGTTAAGCAACGTTGAGTCTGAGCAGTAAATAGATGGGTGAGCCTTTGGAAATACCCAAATCTTGTTTATGCTGTTGGCGCAATGGACACAGACACGGATTTGGAACTCGATTTTCAGTTCCAGTCGTGACCGTTATATTTACTTATACACAATCACACATGGGAACGATATGAACTTCCCTCTTCACCCCCAGCGATGGGTTAATTAGTATGACTTGTATCAATAAATCATTATTATATCTAAAAACTACTTAAAATTTAAAAATATTTTCTGGCTTTAAATAATTTGCAAAAGGTTGATAAGCCATAAAAAACAATGCAATCATTTTACCTTCAATATGTCCTGTTAGTAAAAGGTTCTCCAAGGTCTCTTTTCTCATTTCACCTGTCTAAGCCTCCTTTTCATTTCCGTTATCCTTAAAACCTCCTCGCTGTTCACATGTGTAATATCTGGCATTATTAGCATCCTTACTTAAAAACACGTTTAAGTACAGCTAGATTACCTTTTCATGAGTGTGGAGTTTGTGCAATATTCACTGTTACAGAGTAGAATTTATATTACATAGCAATCTATTAGAGTTTTTTCGTAACATTTTGTGTAGCTCTACGAAGTGGTATTTATATGATTTAGATAGAAATTATTTGCGCAGTGAATGGAGAAGGTTTTGTTGATGATCCAACGTGTCAAAAGTGGTTTGTAAATTCTGATGATAGAGGTTTAGCATTGAAAGATGCTTCCCAGTTGAGTAGATTAAGATTATTTGAATTGTGAGAGAGCCAACCTACATTAAATATATAAATCGATCGTTGAAATCTTTTGGTTATCTTAGTCGCTTTGAAATGTAACTTCCGTATGAATTCATCAAAATAATACTTTATCTCGGATACAAAATTTGATGCGTTATAAAACGGAACAAAAAGACAAGAACGGGTAAGAATAACAAAACGAGAATAGCAATAAATTGACATAATATTTTTAATTATTTCACCGCCAAGCAAGGCGATAAAACCACTAACACTGAGAGTCTAAAGACTCGGAAAAAGAAAACCTTATTAAAGAGAGAGGACAATAAAAGAACAGATTTCAAGGAGACGGAAGATGATGATTGATATTGAACTTACATTTTCAACGATAAACGTTAGGCAAGAAGAACATTATACAAGCGATAAATGCGAGGGAAGAAACTATTAACATAGAACTTACGCTTACATCTAGTAATTTCAATCTAAAATGGTTAGACCTAGCTATCAATCTGACGCTTTATGTATGATTACGTTAAATCCGCAAAGTCGAGGTACTTAAGAAGAACGCTCAACAGAACAATTACCATTACCGTATTCGTCGACAAAGCGCAGAGAGGCTTCGTTATGTTGGTGCGAAAGTGACTGAAACCGAACTGAAAGCTAAGATTCTTACAGATTCTTCTTTGGATTTTGTCAATACTGTATATATTGTAAACCTTGTGTTTTGTATTTCGATATGACCAATTCAGGCAGTGTGAATCTATGGTTATTTTTGTTCTTCGTTATTCTTTTTATAGTTTTAGCGTAATACTGCAAAAGATTTATATCTGAAATATAAAAAATATATTCCATATATAAAGCAACTTTCAAAGAAACATTCGTTGATATATTACAATAACATGGGATTGCGGAATAGGCAAAACGTATAAGTAGTAATTATAAAAAGGCTGGCCTTCTTCCAAAAAGCTGATGTGTTATGTATGATGGGATTTGAAGCGAGTCTTTTGTTACTTTGCGTTTCTTCCATAGTAGTGAAAAGTATTAGCACTTTTATGTTTTTGTTTTTATCAAAGAACGGAAGTAATCAATAAAAAATCGCCTGGAATTGAAAGAAAGGACGAATCAATAAATAAAGAGAAAAGAAAAGTAGACCCCCCCCAAAAAAAACAGCTCCATCTTGCCCGTGAATCTTCTATAATCAAAAGAAGTTGAAAGTTTATACTTGTCTTTAAAGATTTCTGTTAATGAAACAAAATCCAATTCCTCGTAAGAAGGCAGAATAGGCAGTTCTTCAAAAGACACCATTTTGGGGGGATGAATTTATAAATTTGCCCCAAAGGTAACAGAGGAAAATGGTAAATATGTCAATTTTATCGTGAAATAATTTAGTGTCTTTCCCGTGAATATAACGCATGCTGATTGGGAAACATCCAATACATTGATGTTAGCCTTTTTTATTTAAAATCGATCGTACGGCAAGTTTGCAGCATAAGTGTGTCAGGGCGTGTTGGTATCCAAATGCCTTCGTTCGATATGCCAAATGATTGAATCGCAGAGAGGCAATGGCTGGAGAGTATGACCATGTGCTAATTGGAAATAAATTTAAAATTAAAAAAAACCCAAAAAAACAACTCAAGGCGAAGTAAACGGAATCGAAATAGGATGTGCTTTGTATAACAAAAATATATGACTGGGGTTTTCAGAATATAGTTCTTCTATCTTCTTACTGTGAGGAGTTCAAGAAACACATTGCTGTAGTTACATACGAGTGTAGGCTGACTATGAAGAAGTAAAGCAGGAGTTGTGAAATATTACATGCATTAATGTTAACCCATTCGTTTAATAACAGCATTGTTTCTTTCAAGGTACAAGGGTAGGCTGAAGCGTACATGTGCTGACAATGAAGGAGTGATGCTAGTATGTGAAATCTTGCATGCATTAATTTCAACCCGTCTGTTTAATAAACGTATTGTTTCTTTCAAGTTACAAGGTTGGGGCTTATAAGTTCATTGGCTGATTATGAAGGAATGTTGTTAGTGCCGTGAAATCCTGCATAAATGAATTTCAGCCCGTCTGGTTAATAAGCGCATTGTTTTTTTCAAGGTACAAGGGTGGGCTGAAAAGTTCATTGGCTGACTATGAAGGAGTCATGGTAGTACCATAAATCTTGCATGCATGAATTTCAGCCTTTCTGGTTAAAAAACGTATTGTTTCCTTCAAGGTACAAAGGTGGGATGATAAGTTCAATGGCTGGCTATGAAGTAATGATGCTAGTGCCGTGAAATTTTGCATGCATGAATTTAAGCTCGTCTAGTTAATAAACGTAATGTTTCCTTCAAGGTACAAGGGTGGGCTGAAACGTTCATAGGCTAACTATGAATGAGCGATGCTAGTGCCGTGAAATCTTGCATGCATGAATTTCAGCCCGTCAGGTTAATAAACGCATTGTTTCTTTCAAGGTACAAGGGTGAGCTGAAAAGTTCATAGGCTGATTATGAAGGAGTGATGCTAATGCCGTGAAATCTTGCTGGCCTTAATCTCAATCCTTCTTTTTTAATAGCAACATTGTTTCTTTTAGGTAGTCTGTTCAAAGAAGACTTCAAATGTAACTGGTAGCGAATTCTCTTGTAAATTTAGCATCGTGCTCTTATCAACACCTTCAGACAAATGGTTTAAGCACAAAGGCTATTTATACTCATATGGTTGCTAAATTAGGAATGATGCCACAGGAAAATCATCAGTGCAAAACTGGGCAATCGAATTTAGGAAAGGGACGGAGAATGTTGAAGCTGACTTAAAGTCTGGATGTCCTGCAACTGCCAGAATCACATGTTGATGGATGGCAGGTGACTGATTATAAATCTCATAGTAAATTCTAGTAGCAAATCTCGTGAGAGATGAGAGAAAATTCTATGCAACGAACTTTACATGACAAAGTTTTCGGCTCGGTGAGTTCCACGTTTTTGTTACCTTATCACTGGGAAATCAGACAGTGTTTGATGCAAATCCACTTGGTTTCCAAGATGAGTGTCGGGTGCAAAACTTTGAGCTAGATACAAAGATAAAACTCGTGCAGTAGAAATATCTCTGCTCGACTCTTCCATAGAAGATCAAGGTCGTTTCATCTGCAGGGTAGGTCATCTGGCCTCAGTGATTTTGTATGCAACAGGAATTGTTTTTATTGACTATCTTCAAAATGGCCTTACCATCAATGGAAATTACTATACCAACGTTCTGAGACATTTACAAAAGTCTACGAAACTTCCAAGAAATCAAACAAAAGGCGTCTTGATTATCAGGACAATACTCCAACACACAAGTCGTTGGTTTAAATGTTTACGTGGCTGTCTCTTTGAACTAGTTGATTACTCATTATATCCCTCTGATTTGGCCTGATCTTAATAACATGTAAAAGGATTGGCTGGAACCAGTATTGCAATGATTATAATATCTTATGTGCTGTTAATGACTTTTTTTAACTAACAGGATGAAAGCTTCTTGGGCAATGGGATCCACACACTACAGCAAGAATGCAAGAAATGTGTGAACTGATAGGCAGACTTCAGTGCTGTTCGATAAAAGTGACTCACCTGATTTTTTTTACTTAAAATGTTTTCGCCTATTGTTTTTGGGGTCAAACTAATTTTTAATCTTACTAATATAAAGACCCCTTCCCGACCACCTAGTAAAAAAAGTTCACACACCCTAAGGTATTCTATTGATAATTATAATTTTGCATATAAATGAGATTTAGGGAAAAAAACTATGTGCAAAAAAAGTGACTCACTTATTTCCTGCAACTAGTAATCAATAGAAACATAACCGAACAGCTTTAAATAAAGAATAATAGAGGTAGAATTTATTTATAATAGGTAATATAGTTCGAAATATTTAATAATCTATGGGTCCTCCTTTATTTTGAATAAACTTTTCAACCCTTTTTGGCATTGACTTGATTAGGTTCTGGCAAATCTCATCTCCAAGCATTGAATTCCATTCGGATATGAAATTCACAATCAAATCCTCTTTGTTGCTCAACTGTTTTCTCGAGAACCTGTACTTTATAATGCTCCATAAGTTTTCTATGGAGTTGTGGTCAGGAGATTGGGGCGGCCATTTCATACCACTCACCTGCTTCTCATGAAAGTATTCCTTCATCAATTTTGATTTGTGACAGGACATTATCTTGCATAAAAATGAACTTGGTGGGGTCGATTTGCACCCTTTCCGCAGAAGGGAGCAGACAAGACACTAAAATTGTCTTGTACTGCTCGCTCCTGAGGGTCTTTTCAATAGGTTTTAAGAAACCAATTCCATGAATAAAAAAGCATCCCCAGAACATTATACTGAATGGATGCTTGACAATACTTACTGCTAAATTCAAAGAGCTTTCAAAGCTTCTTCTTCAGATTTTAGATCGCTTATCCTTTGAATTTAGCTCAAATTTCGTTTCATCGGAGAAGAGAAAAGTTTAGTAAAAATAGTCAGGTGAGTCACTTTTATCGAACAGCACTGCATGTTGAAAAATAAACATCATTTGGTCACATTCTATGAGAGTACCTTAGTCATCCTATGAACTTTTCAGGTGACCTGCGCACGCTCCCAAAATAACTAAAACGTATCTCGTTCTTATCACCCCTATACGAATTCTTTCCTTCTTCCGAATGAAATCCCTATTGTGATACATAAGAACATTATCTCTGAATTATCTTTAATCTTGGCAAAGTTGTTTAACTGCTGCATGAAAGAGAACGGCTTACCAAGATTTATAGATTTTCAGGTTTTTGCTTTCTTTCAGGAATGCCAGTGATTGGTTGATTGATTTTCTTTTAGCGGCATATCAACACCTTTATATCGAAATGTTTATTTATGTAATTTTATGCTTTCAACTACAGATAATTTTTACATAATTTTATACTTTCAGGATAACGGTAAGTTTTTTGCTTTTCCCCATTGGTAACTCAATGGTTTATGAAAAGATATGACACAAGGACTTGCTGCACAAACTTTCCGACTATGGCTTCTCTGGTCAAGTTGACGCAATTATTCGAGAAAGGTCCTACGCTCATTCTTCATTTTGTTAACAATCTGCCTAGGATTATTCTCATGAGTAAATATCTATACAGATGTTTTCACAGTTTAAGCATGCACTTCATAAAATCAACATAATCAGAGGCTTTCAGATGATCTCTATTCTGATCTAGTTCTGTCGCTCAATGTGGAAATAACTGGCTTGTAGCTTCCAGTAGCTTAAAAATCAAAGTGGTATACAGTGATGTTCGATAAAAGTGACTCACCTGATTTTTTTTTTTTTTACTTAAAAATCTTTTCTCCTTTTTGGAAGGGGTCAAACTAATTTTTAATCTTACTAATATAAAGACCCCTTCCGGACCACCTAGTAAAAAACGTTTACTCACCCTAAGGTATTCTATTGATAATTATAATTTCGGATATAAATGAGATTTAGGGAAAAACTATGCGCAAAAAAAGTGACTCACTTATTTCCTGCATCGAGTAATCAATAGAAACATAACCGAACAGCTTTAAATAAAGAATAATAGAGGTAGAATTTATTTATAATAGGTAATATAGTTCGAAATATTTAATAATCTATGGGTCCTCCTTTATTTTGAATAACCTTTTCAACCCTTTTTGGCATTGACTTGAGTAGGTTCTGGCAAATCTCATCTCCAAGCATTGAATTCCATTCGGATATGAAATTCACAATCAAATCCTCTTTGTTGCTCAACTGCTTTCTCGAGAGCCTGTACTTTATAATGCTCCATAAGTTTTCTATGGGGTTGAGGTCAGGAGATTGGGGCAGCCATGTCATAACACTCACCTGCTTCTCATCAAAATATTCCTTCATCAATTTTGATTTGTGACAGGGAGCATTATCATGCATAAAAATGAGATTGGTGGGGTCGATTTGCACCCTTGCAGCAGAAGGGAGCAGACAAGACTCTAAAATTCTCTTGTACTGCTCGCTCCTGGTGGTCTTTTCAATAGGTTTTAAGAAACCAGTTCCATGAAAAGAAAAGCATCCCCAGAACGTTATACTGAACGGAGGCTTGACAGTACTTACTGCTAAATTCAAAGAGCTTTCAAAGCTTCTTCGGATTTTAGATCGCTTATCCGTTGAAATTAGCTCAATTTTCGTTTCATCAGAGAAGAGAATATTTAGTAAAAAAATTAGGTAAGTCACTTTTATCGAATAACAAGGTACTTTAATCCGTATCAATCAGGCACTACGTTTTCTCCAGTCACGATTAACGGTAGTACGCTCAGTACAACTTCGTACTCTAAATGGTTATGATGTATCAACATAATTCCTGACATGCATATACGATTCATTGCAGAAGATGCTTGTAAAATGATCTCTTTATTCTATTGCTTCAGAAAGTAGCTGACTCCATCTGCCATGCTTTATCCTTATTCGAGTCGGATTAGACCAGAAATGGATTATTGCTGCCGTAATTGTGTTGAAGGACATCAAACTTCACCTCGCAGCCTGGACAGAGTTCAAAATAGTTTCCCGCATTCTTTTGGAGGAAGACCTACTCTAAACTATGCATTCACTTTCTCACAGACGTAATATTGCACATTACTCTATCGATATTTTCTTGGCAATATTTTTATATGAACTCCATTCTTAGTTTCACAAATCTCAGTTAGTTTTCAAGTTCAACTCAAGCAGTTTTCATTCTCCCTTATTTTACTGCATGGACGCGTTTCTGAACAATACATTATTTTTTAAATATATATTTTAAATCTTATTGCCTAAATCCAGTACAGAGAAGACGTTCAGTCATTTTGACATCATTTGTTATAAGAAACACAGACAATATAAACTTTAAATATATATATATATATATATATATATATATATATATATATATATATATATATATATATATATAATGCGTGTGTGCGCAGCGGGATTCGAACCTGCGTCCTTGAGAGGTCAAGGCATGTCATATCTGATGACGGTTTCCCTTACGAAAACCATATTCTAATTCTACCGGATGGTGCATATTTTTCTAGCAAGATTTTTCGAATATTCAGGCCAGTAGATATAAATAAATAAATATACTTTTTAATAAATAAATCAAAATAGACCATATATTCAAATTTGATATCCATTAAAAATAATATTGAAACAAATAAATTAAAAATATGTCTCATTTAATCCATTTCCTAATATCTATGCATTCTTGGTATAAGGATGTTTTGTTCTCTTGGTCTTAATTCAAGTTTCAAGAGTCATTATTATAATAGTCGATTCAAGAGTCATTATTATAATAGTCGATTCAAGAGTCATTATTATAATAGTCACGTCCTACCACCTTCTAAATCAGTGTAGTAACGTTTCATCACCAGAGAGCCGAGCCTGTGTTTTTACCGGTCATGGTAAAAGGGAATGTATTCTCAAGGAACATATATAAACGATTCATCGCTAGAGACAAAAGAAAATAGTAGATAAGCAAAACCTGAATGCAACAAAAGCTAGATCAGACCAAAAATGGATCATTGCTTCCACATCAGGGCCGGAGCTTCCCAATCCTCTCTTTCGCAGTCCCGACGGATTTCAAAAGCTTTACACTGAATTGTTAGTGATGAATTGTTCTCTGCCCATCAAACTTTTTCTCTCAGACAAAATATTGCTAGCTTCTCGCTTCTCTACTGTTATTTGCAAGTCAGATGTTCAGGTGATCTGCATGTCTTGCCTCCAGCTTCAATGCTAGGACCCGCAAGGCAACCTCCACAGACTCGACCCATTATCATGCTCTTCATATTCTATTGGTAAGTATTAAGTATTCTTCCACACAACTGTTACAATATGGCACGAACTGCCGAGGGGACAGTACAATCTTATACCCTTCAAGTCTAGTGTCAACTGTTATCTATCCTATATATCCTCATAAAATGTAACCGTTGTTTTATCCCTATATGCACAGCTGATACGCACATCTCCATTCAGCAACTCTATTTTGAGTGGCACTTAGGTCTTTTATTGAGTGAATAATAGTAAAACAAAAATAAAAATATACAAAAGTACTACTTTCTGGAAAATACTTTCGTGGGCTATTTCCTGAACACTATAGATATATTCAAGTTAAATATCGACTGCTATCTTTCCTCCTCATCGTACCCCGTCCTGTGACGATAAACTACATCCGCATCCTGGGTAAGACGATAAACTACGCCCAACAGCAAGGCCTCAGATCAGGAGGTTTTGAGGAGCGTGGAACCACCTCTTAATTGCTGATGTTCCCAGGTCCACCCTGACCCGGGGTGGTAGCACCTGTTAGGGTCCCAGCTATGGGCACATAATTAACCCCCAAACTCGGGTCAAAACACTATGAAAGTGTACAAATAGTTTTTAATACGTAAAATAGTTTGTATTAAAAAATTATTACCAGCAATACATTTAAAAAAAAATATTAGCAGCGAAGGAAAATTGTTACCAGAAATAAATTTTTGAAGCGAAATATTACCAGAAATAAATTTTTGAAGTAAAAAATATTACCTACAATGAAAATTTTGTCGGCATTAAATAACCCATTGAGGTTGATATACCGTAAAAAAAAACAATCAATCCTCATCCTATCTTCCTAAACTTCCCTTTCTACCACCGTTTCTTTCACTATTACCATGTTAATAGTATTTACATTTGTCGCCATATTTGTCACAACGTTTCGGCCGTTGTACGCTCCGGCCTTCTTCAGGTGGTTGGAATTTCGAACCGAACCCTTTATTTCGATCACTGGGGTAGACTGTTCTAGTTCCACGTGCCATGTTTGATGGGTGTCAGTTATCAGTTACCTCCTGCTAATTTTCTCCACTGCCTTCACCGGGTATTGAACTCACTCTTTGGGTCTGTCACTGGATCTAACCAACGCCTTTATCCACTTGCCATGTGTCCTTGAGGACATCTGGGTATGAATTTCTGGGTATTATAAACCTAATGTTTTCAGCAACCCTTTTTTACCAGTGCTCATATTTCAATTTTGCTGTTATCAAATCATGTTTTTACCAGATCTCATATTGCAACTTTTGTTATCATTGCTTTTCTCTGGCACTCCTTATTACTGGTTCCCATATTGTATTTATTTCTATGCTTGGTCGACTCAGGAGATTTTTGTGGCCTAGCATATGTGCTGATTCCTTAAGTTTACGAATTTTCCAATGGTGTTCCCTACCATGTTAATATTAATACTCTAGGTTGAGTCGCTTTTCAGACTAGTATTAAGGATAATTTTAGTAAATAAATCTACTTTAAGCAGGAGTCGGCAACCTTTCGCTAACAATGTGCCGATTTAGAGTTTTAAAATCATTCAGTGTCCCAACAGCATACGTATTTTTATGCAATTCAATGTCAATAAACCTGTTCTAAAATATATTTTATATAGTAATATATAGAATATATGCATTAGTATATATTAAAATTGAAACGGCTAAATATATTCTTTGCGTTGTAGTAGTTACTGGTTCGGACTTCGTGGTGTCATTTGCGGCTGCGTGACATTGGAAATTGCTTGGCACGTCACCTGTGGCACGAGTGCCGTAGATTGCCGACCACTGTTCTAAAGACGCAGGCGTTCACTACAAGTTCTTAACTTTTATCAGCTTTTAACATTTTATTATATTTGCTCCTGATTTGGAATTATTCGCTGTTTTTACAATGTGAAGCTGTTGCGATCTGTACATCCTGTGTGTGTTAGATTCGCCTTGCCCTATTTCCTCATTTTTTTAAGCGTTTTACCCCAAGCAAGGCGGGAAGCCACTAGCACGCAATGGGTTACAGAGAGTTGGAGCGAGAGCAAATAGGAGTGATAGAGGAAAGGATGAAGAGCAGGATAGGGGATAGATCAAGGCATATGGAGACGTCGATTGACATTACATTTGAATAGTTGCAGATTATAGCTAGCAGGGAAACAGGAAAAGGGGAGGGAGACCCACAGGCGAGTGGTGCGAGACATTAAGCTATTGGAGTAGAAAAGACGGTTACATTTAACAGTTTCGACAGTGAAAGGGTGTGAGCGAGATGCCATCCTAGTAGAACGCTTAAATTCATGATGTTTGGGAACCAGCGAAAGCAGCTCCTCAGAGCAGTTACCATGAAAGTATTTGTAAAAAGACAGAGGGATGCGACTGCACGTCTGTGAGAGAACGACTATAGACGAGATGCTAGATCAAGGCCAATTACGTTGCATATTCTGAGATATTTCAATTGTCTCTGACTTTCTTGTACTTTTCTTCTATTTGTAGATTTGTCAGAGATCGACGCCATTTTATTTGATCATCTCTTTCACCTTTTCATCCCCTAATCCACTGCTACCGAAACTGCGCTTCCAATGAATAATCTTTATTGTTTATTACCTGAGAGAGGATTTCATTTAAATCCAATAATACTTTGTTTTTTAATAAAACCTATGCCTATTTATGATCGTTGTCTAGAAAAGCTTCTTACGAAAATAATAGGTTAATAATGGCTAAATCCATTTGTAAAATTTTCTGAGGCAAAGAATGAAATTCAGGGAAATCAGTCTTCAAGAAGAGCAGTCCAAGAGACGAAATACAAATAGGAGATATCAAAATCAGGCAAATACAGAAACTGAAATATTTAGAATATATTTTTTAAGGTGAGACCGAAATCCAAGGATGTAGTGGAAAAGCGAAGATGAATTCTACAAATGAATCACACTTTTTAAATCATTTCTCCCCAAGCAAGACGATAATGTCACTAAGAGGCAAGGGGATTACTGGTTGTGAAGAAAAGGATCTTAGGAGAAGGAACCTGAAACCCATCCTAAACCGGAAACAAGGAATAAATATCTTCTTTTGTTCAAAAGACGCGGAAGGTATAAGTCAAAACAATTTCGTTAAAAATAAACAAAATCCTCCTGAACTGCTATGTAATAACAATCTTTTTATATGGAAGTGAATGCTGGGTAATTACCTCACAGATTATGAGGATACTTGAAGCAATAGAGATGTAGTTCTAGCGAAAAATGCTGAGAATTCCACGGACGTAACATGTGAGCAACAAGAAGGATCTAAGGAAAATTGAAACAAAGAGGATAGACTTAAGAACAGAAAGATACAATTGAATTTTCTTGGAGACATACTAAGGAAACGTTGCTTGGATATTGCCACGTTCAACGAGAATATGGAAGGTCAGAGGGGCAGAGGAAAGCAGCAAGTACTATATGTAACAAGTTTATGTAAATGGATGGCAGAAACGTGAGCGGGAGATAATAAAATAGCAAACAAAAGATACAAAATATAGGAAATTGTGGAGAACCACGAACGTCCATATCCTGAAGGCACACAGCGCAGAAAAGGAGAAGTTTCAATGAATCCACGCTGTTTTATTTTTTATTTAGGTTCAGTAAAGTTAATACTCAAAGAATTTCTTTCAAAAAAAGTTTATTGCTAGCCCCCAATTAATATTGAGTAAAAATAGCATTACTTCTCTATCAAAGTTTCATTTTATATATGCACGTGACCGATGGGTTTGAGTGTTTGCATTTCCAGCCATGATATCCGTGTTCGAATCTCATTATAGTCGATTTGCCAGGCATGTGATTTTCATGTTTTCGATCTAGGGAGATGGTCCTAGCGCGTGGCAAATGTCTGAAAACTGGTTGACCAAATCATTGTCGAAGAAATCGAATAAACGAAAGTATTCTAAATCCTTCACTGATTGTGCTATCACAAGTCACCATGATCAATGGTTTGTGTGACAAGGGGTTGACTATAGCAGATTATGTGCTTTCTTCCATAAACTGTAACTAATGTCAGCTTAGTCCTATTATAAACCAGAGCTGAGCTCGGTGGGTTTTGAACAAACGCAAACGTGCCTGAGCGGGTGTCTGCGACAGGGATTATTTAGCCTCCTTTCGAGACGGGTGTGCTAGGAAAAGGGAAGAAGCCGACCACTTTATCCTTTTGTTAAAAATTTACTTTGAAAAAGACTAGTTAAACATATTCTAGTTTAAAATAAACTCGTCAAAAGAAAAAAAAGTATTATAAAGAGAATACGGAAAAAATAAAAGATATCCATTTTAAAAAGTAAAAAAGAGAATTGGTCCAATAAATATTCATTCTTTCCTTTGCAGAAACAAAAAGAAGTGACTAGCTTAACTGATTGAGTCTTGATATTGAATTTCACCTACGCACATTTCTTCACTCGTTCTTTCATGTGAGCTTGGACGTGTTTTATGGAAAAGCGAGTATGTTGCGTTGGAATTGCCTCAGGCAAAAACGTGATTACGCGAGACTCTCGTTCTTTATAGTGTGAATGTAATTAAAACCTCCATAGTATTAATTGGTGAATGTACTTCCGTACACACTATCATACTTTCGCTTCGAACTTTATTTTTAAATACGCAAACGTAAACGATTATAAACACATATACACACAAGTGTACCGTCATATATTCACCTTTGGATCTGTCGCCGGATATTTCTTTCATTCGCTTTCTCTGTCTCTCTGTCTCTCTCTCTTGCTTTTAATCTTTCTTTTTGGATCTGGTAGTCTTTCTCTTTTTCTTTGCCAAGGATTTACTCTTTTTAACTTATCTCAATATTTATATTTATTCAATAAGCATTCTCTGTTACTCTCCCCGTACACTCATTTTCATTCTGTATGACATACAACGTTTCTCTCTGTTTCTAGATGGCGCTAATATCTTTCTTTCTTTCTATCTTTCTTTCTTTTTTACGTAATCTGTCTTAGACTCTTTTGTCTGTGATGGTCTAAATTAGTCTTTTTCTGTCACTATACTTAGCACTTTGTTACACCCTCTGTCATTATTAATCTTTACTCAACAAACATTCTCTTACTCTCCCCGTACACTCTTTTTCATTCTGTATGACATACTACATTTCTCTATGTGTCTAGATGGCGCTTATATCTTTCTTTCTTTCTTTCCTTCTTTCTTTCTTTCTTTCTTTCTTTCTTTCTTTCTTTCTTTCTTTCTTTCTTTCCTTCTTTCTTTCTTTCCTTCTTTCTTTCTTTCTTTCTTTCTTTCTTTCCTTCTTTCTTTCTTTCTTTCTTTCTTTCCTTCTTTCTTTATTTCCTTCTTTCTTTCCTTCTTTCTTTCTTTATTTCTTACGTAATCTGCCTTGGACTCTTTTTTTCTTTTTCATGGTCCATATTAGTCATTTTCTGTCACAATGCCTAACACTTTGTTACACTCTTTATAAGTTACCGCAATATAAATCTTTACCCAGCACACATTCTCATCGTTATTTTCCCCGATACCATTTTCTCTCTCTATAAAACAGTATGCCCCAAATTATTTCTCTCTGTTTTTGTATATTCCCTATACTCTCTCTCTCATGTCTTTTGATTCAGGCATTTCGCCAGTTACTCCTGATCTCTCGTTGTCTTCATCTTTCGTTCGGACGTGCAGACTCTGTTTGAAAATCTCTTCTCAATTTACCACAATAAAAAATATTTCCATTCTTTCTCCATGCTTTTTGATGTCATTCTTTATTTCACTGTCTCTCTGTCTCTGTATGTCTTTTCCATTACTGAGCTGGGTATGACGGTAAACTACATCCGGCAGCAAGTCTTCTCATCGGGAGACTGGAGGATTTGAGGAGCGTGGAACCACCTTTTAATTGCTGTTGTTCTCAGGTCCGCCCTGACCCGGAGTGGTAGCACCTGTTAGGGTCCCAGCTGTGGGCAAATAGTGTCTACCATGGCTGATAAATTTCTTTAATGTTATAGAACACGATTGCTCTAGAAGATGGAAAACTCTTACACAAAAAGCCTGAGGTATATTGTCTGCTTCGTCTGTGGCATTTATTTGCACCGACTAAGTGTATCAATAGTTCCGAAAAGTGTGGATGGTTCTGCACACGCCTTCACCACTTTAATCAAATCACTTGTGTGGGTTTTCTGGCGGTTTACCTTGATTCGTTCTTATCCACACAGATTCACTTACAAGGTCCACTGGCGAGAGAGTGAAGGCGACGGGGTCAGGTGAAGGATATTACTGGAAGGCTCTAGCTGAGCTCTACACAGTGACAGACCGATGGGTGATGGCCGTTCTTTCACAAAGCAATGAGCAATTGTGATGTCCATGTCCTCCATCGGTGACAAAGCAGCCCTATTTAGGATTGCACTGCTTTCCCTATTATGGGGAGGGGGCGATAAAAGGAGCCCTAAACATTGCTTGCTCACACAGTGACTTGGCAGCCCGCGGCAGCTGCCTAGTTATCCAATAAAGCAGTCGAAACAGCAAGGAATATCAGAATAAATATAAGAAGAATTTCCATTTTGGATCTTGGAATGTTTGCACTCTTCAGGACAATGATTTTGCACCAAAGCGTAAAACATATCTTGTTTCTCTCGAGTTAAAGAAATATAACATCGACATAACGGCCATTAGTGAAACACGTCTGGCTGGTAATTCTCAGCTTAGGGAAGAAAAAGGCAGATACTTATTTTTATGGCCCGGTAAGACTGAGAAAGAGCCACACCAGTCTGGTCTTGGCTTTGACATCAAGTCAGACCTTGCTATATCACTGCCTTCCTTATCTAAATGTGTATCTGATCGCATAATGGAATTAACCCTCAACCAGGTGTGCAACACCCGTGTGACGATGGTTAGCTGCTACGCGCCAACCCTAGGTTGTTCAGATGAAGAAAAAGATGATTTTTACAATCTTCTTCGAGATGTCATCTCCAAAGTCCAAAATAAGGATAAATTAGTCCTTACAGGGGATTTCAATGCTCGTGTTGGCAATGATTATCATTCTTGGAAGGGCGTTTTAGGTCGCCATGGTATTGGTCATGTGAATTCTAATCGATTACGCCTTCTCACTATCTGCAATGAATTTGACCGTAGTATCACTAATACCTTCTACCAGCAACCCAACTGTCGTAAGACCACGTGGATGCATCCTCGTTCGAAGGACTGGCATCTGATCGACTACATCATCAACAAAAGACAGGACATAAAAGATTTTAAGATAACGCATTCATTCCACGCAACATGTTGTCAGATCACGCTCTACTTCGAAGTAAAGCTACACTGCATCTGCATAACTCCACAAATGATTATAAAATCTACAGTGGCGCATTAACGTACTACCTATTAAATCGACTGAAACTCTGACAAACTCGATGCTGCAATTGTTTCTGTAAATATTACCAATGATATCGAATCATCTTGGAAGGCTCTGCGTGATGCAACTTATTCTACATCTTTGGAGGTTCTCGGCCTGCCATATCGTAAACATCAAGACGGGTTTGATGACAATAATTCAGAAGTTCAGCAGCTTATAGATCAATTGCACTCTTCTCATAAAGCATGGATTGAGGACAAGAACTTGTCCGATAAGAAGATCGCTTACAAGAAGTGCAAAAGTCAGATTCAACGAGCTCTCAGAGCCATGAAAGAGCGTTGGTGGTCTGAAAAGAAAGGATCTAAAGGCTTTCTATGCTGTCCTCAAGAGCATTTTCGGTCCTCAGAAAAGTAGTTGTTGCTCCAAATCTCCACAGCAGATTGTGAAACTCTATTGAAGGATAAGTCAGACATTTTAAATCGCTGGAAAGAGCATTTCGAAACTGTGTTAAACACCACTTCGGTTACTGATGAGGAAGGCATCGCATCAACTGAGCAAAATTCCGGAGTTGTCTTTTGAACCTACGTATTGTTGTGGAGTTATTTCCACAATAGAACTTGTAGTCGGACTAAATGCGTCCTAAATAGGTTAAACGTACAGAAACGTTAGGAACTTGTAATAAAGTGTTACGCAGAGTAATCGAATTGTGGTCGCTGAACACTACTCCTCCTCTCGACTATTCCTGACTCCTACTTATAATAGGTGGGAGAGTCTATTACCTATTCACTATAACACTTATCAAGAGGTAATTGACTCCCTCAAGCAAATCTCATCAGGAAAATCTCCTTCTCCTAACGATCCTATTCCACCCGAAGTGTATAAGCATGGTGACCAAAAGTTGGTAAAAAACTTACATCTCCTTTTCGTGGAGATATGGAAGGCAGGCTGTATCACACAGGATTATAAAGACGCCTCTATCAAACACCTCTACAAAAACAAGGGTTCCAGGTCTGACTGTGATAATCATCGGGGGATATCACAAATTTAAATGCCGTCAACATCCTCGAGTGACTGATTCTAAACAGAATCATTATACACCTCGTTGACGACGTCTATCCTGAATCGCAGTGTGGTTTTCGGTCGGGTCGAGGTACCATTGACATGATATTTTCTCTTCGTCAAGTTGCAGAGAAGGTTCGCGAGAAAAACCAGGAGTTGTACATGGTGTTTGTGAACCTGACGAAGGCCTTTGACACTGTGAATCGAGAGGCTCTTTGGCAAGTCTTGAGGAAACTCGGCATCCCTGAAAACATGCTAAAGGTCATCATCTCCTTTCATGAAGGAATGAAAGCTAATATCGTGTCTGATGGTATGATGTCGGAATCCTTTAATGTCACAAATGGCACCAAGCAAGGTTGTGTCACGGCCTCTGTCCTTTTTGCCCTTTTCTTCTCGGTGATGCTGAAATATGCATTTGCAGACACAGAGAGTGGCGTCAAGTTTCAGTTTCGAACAACTGGTGGTCTCTTCAATCATCAGCGCTTCAAAGCCAAGACCCACCTTCGTACGCAAATTATTCATGATTTGTTGTTTGCTGATGCTGCTGCTCTTGTAGTGACATCCTTTGAGGAGGCCCAATATCTAATAAATCGTTTCTCTGTTGCATGTAAAGCATTTGGTCTTATACTTAGCATAAAGAAAACTGAAGTTGTGCACCAACTTTGTCCTACTCCGAAGCAACTGCGTGCTGAGAAACA
>OZ038476.1:142514536-142549536 GCA_964036315.1 Acanthosepion esculentum
AGACCATATATTCAAATTTGATATCCATTAAAAATAACATTGAAACAAATAAATTAAAAATATGTCGGATTTAATCCATTGCCTAATATATATGCATTCTTGGTATAAGGATGTTTCGTTCCGTTGGTTTCAATTCACGTTTTTATGTCTCCATGCCTAGCGCTTATTGTCTTCGTCCCATCACTATTATGTATACATACGTTTTTGTCCAACGCACATTCAAACCGTTTTCCATTTATACATCTATTAAACTCTACGTCACAAACAGTTTCTGTCTGTGTCTTTACCATTCCAGGGAATTTTAACTGAGCTAGTCTATTGACGTTGATGTATACATCTTCTAATTATGCATTGGCGGCGCTCTCTCCTTCCTCCACTGGGGAGCAGTTTCCAGACAAGAAAGTTAACACGCTGCAATTCATGTCTATATTGCTTGATGTGGAAGTGCCAACTTCTTAAAAACACTTTCGCTATGAATCGTCCTCACGCTTGGTCAGCCAATCAAAATTGACTTCATCAGGATAATGCAGAATTTTTCTAATGATCCGGTAGGTGAAAGCTAAGTAGATAGGTTCTGGCTCTTTTGTTGTTTTAATCTTGCTCTTCTTTGTGTATTGAGCACTTTTACTTTGAACTTAGGTACTCTGTCGGTTTTTTTTTCTTTTGGCTAGAATTTGCGGTGCTGGTTGATTATTTTTTCAATCAGTTTGTCTGATAATTTTTTTATTTACAAATTGTATTATCTGTTTGTCTTTCACACCACCAGAGTTATAGTTTTAAAATAAAATAATATATATATATATATATATATATATATATATATATATATATATATATATATATATAATCGTGATATTTCTACATGGATATAATCTATGTAGATCTTATTGTTTTAAAGTTGAAATGACAAGATGTAAGTTCTAAGGTAAAAGTTTTTTGTCACGCTCTTTTCGTTTGTGGAAATCTTTTGTCCTCTTTATTCATAGTGAACATTGACCCTCACGAATTTAAATGCAATGCCAATTATCATCTTCTGTCTCCTTGACACCTGTTCTTTATTTGTTTTTTCCCCTTAATAATGTTTTTATCTCATTCTTTATAATCTTGCCTGGAATGAAGCAATTAATAAACGTAAATATTAGTTTGAAAATAAAGTACTGTCGCATGATTACACGATAAACTTGTAGCTACGTTTAAGATATTTCTTGTGGGTAATCATTAATTTTCCGTTGTAATGTTTTTGGTTTTCAAATTATATAAAATTATTTAGTATTAGAGTCCAAATATGTTTTCAGTTGTTTTTCATTTTCATAATGAATTTCGCTCAGACGCATATAAGAAAATGCATGCTTGCGTAGATTCTAAATGGTCACTTTCTCATTCGTTCTGTTTATTGAAAGGAAGCAGTAAAAAAGGCCATTCCATCAAAGGTTTCTCTCACAGATCCTCCTTGATCTTGACGACTAATATGGTCTTCAAACTGAACCTGGTGAAAACCCTGTGCAGACGGCAAAAGAATTATCAAAACATTTCGTTACAAATTAATGTTCGATAATAAATCACTTTCCTGAATTTGGAAACAGTGTCTAAACGTTGTTATTGTGTCTCTTCTCATCTCACTGCTTTTGAGTATAATGAAAGATTTGAACTCTGCTCGTGATTGAAATAGAATGCTTTCGAAACGTTTTGGAGTAAAATATTCTGAGTAGAAATATATAGAATTATTTGTAATTATTTATAACTTCATAGAAAACGACAATGTTCAACACCATGAGAAATCGAAAAAAAAACATCCAAAAATCAGAGTGCATCAGAAATTTTTATGAGCTACGTTTCGCGAGAAGTGATTATGTATCGTCTGCCATGAAGCAATAACTGAAAACGTAACACTTCATGTTGAGAAGTATTGTCGTCAAAGATTTGCAGAAAAGCGTCAACTATTGGTTAATCGTAAAGGTGCGTTACTCTTACATGACATTGACTGAATTATTCAAGAAAAGATTATAGCAACAAATATGGAATTTTTTCCTTTTTCCCTTACACTGCCGATGTGGCTCCATTTGTCTCTAATTTTTTCTGAACATTGGGATAAATTTAAGAAGGTAAAACGGCGTATTTATTGGGAAGAACTCAAAATTATTATTATTATTATTATTAATAATAATAATAAATGCTAAAAAATTGTGTTAGCCCAAAAGGCAGATTTTGTGATAAATATCCAGAAATAATTGATTCTCTCGCATTAGGTTGCACAGTGTTGGCACCCACTGAATATAAAATGACATAGCGGGCCTATATCTTGACTGGAAAAGTTGCAAATTCTACGGGAAGGAAACTCAAAGAAATTGGTATGAACACCACTCAGACCTGGTTACAGAGATACGACCTGTTACAGTTTTATGGGACTACACGTTACAAACAGACAGAACAATCAAAGCTAACTGCCTCCTTATTGATATGACAGTACCTGCAGATGGAAATGTATCTTTGAAGATCTTCAAAAAGCTATTAAAATACAAGGACCTTGAAATCGAAATCTCAAAAATGTGCCACATGGAAACATCAAAATCCCTGTTGTAGTTGGAGCCCTATGATTCCAGTAGACTCATTGAAGGGATTCCTGGAAGGCCATGCATTAAAGAAATAAAAAAAACATTTTCACGAGTACAGCCCACACATTACGAAGGGCTTTATCTCTCTAAAATTTGTGTTTTTTTTGTTTTTTTCTTAATTGCTCAGTGGAAAATGTCATAATGTCATTTCTGACCTTAGGTCTCTGGTGGAGACCCTGAAGAAAATGAGTAAACACCAGAAATCAAAGGAAATAAAAAAAATGATAATAATTGTTAACGAATTATGCACTTGAGTGATCAACAGATTGTTTAAAAGATTAAATTATGTTATTGATAATGAAGGGAAATATTATTTTCATATATGTAATTAATACTAAAGACGTATTTGTTATGTTTCCATCTTCAAATGATTCATAGAACTCAAATGGAAAGCGCATGAAACTGTTTTTACATGTGAAAGTTACTCTCAATCTCAGGCATCAAGTGGCAAGATAGGATTACAAACCTTCGGGTCCTGGATCGCGCAGAAACTACCAACATTAAAGGCATGATCCTGAAATTGGATTGGGTACATAATGCGAATGGACAATGACAGAATTCCAAAGGAACTTATCTCTGTAGAGATCTCTAAGGGAAAGAGGAAGCATGGTAGGCCATTGAAATTTTTCAAACACTGTAACAAAGCCAATATCACCTATGTCGGAATAGACTCCAGGCTTGTTGCCGACAGGATCGAACTGGATGTCATCCCCTGACGCTTGAAGCAACAGACACTTGAGGTGAATGAATGTGAGTGATTCCGTGTATCTCTGGAAAAAGGACATCAGTAGTAGGATCACACAATGCCCCAGGTCGGTTTCCTTGACTCCATTGCCGACGTCTTTGACATTTTTGCATTGGACTCTGCTGTCGCCTTCAAGTTCACTCCAGATCATAGATGTTATTGTCGATTCTGACAGAACCTACCCCACTATCTTCAAAATGTGACAGAATTTTTCCAATGTATCAAACAGATACTTTCACATATTAACTGATCTGTAAATGGAGATATATAAATAATCTACTATGTTTGCCCGATTACGAAAAATGGAATTTTAAAGATGTTTAGCTGAAACATTTCAAGTAAAAAGAAAAACTTCTCTTCTGCCATAAATCGCTATCACGAGCCTTGTAACTCATTAAGATTCGTAGGAGCACCCTATGTAGTGCAACCGTGGCAGCAATGGCGTATCGCGGTCAAATTAGACTGACGTAAGCAAACCCTCTCCAGGCTGGTATGAATGAAAAGTTTTCATTCTCGCAGACTATTTGCCAAGGAGATAAGGCCCGGTCTGATTCGCTATATATCTATTGCATTCATAGTTTTTCCAAGCCTGTACATATACTCGACTTGAATTCGAACTCGGGTCTTCAATTTCTCATTACAAGCCGCTACACTTTACACCACCTCCCACTACTATTACGGATACAAAGGCAACTTTCGTTATATGGACACATGGGGAGAATACCCTACATGTTTTCAGATAATGCATTAGCTAGTTTAACAGCATGGCCAAATTCATAATAGAATAATTAACGCCCTTCATTCCCTTTCTGGATCTACACGTACATCGAAACAACAACCATATCTCCACATCACACAAAAACTACAGATGTTCATTGTTACTTAAATTTTAATAGCTGCCATCCTATAAGCCTAAAATAAACAGATCAATAATCTATTGTCAGTATTTACGCAGAAAACGCCTCTGTGGATTAAAAAAACCCTATAGGGAATCTTGTCAATCATTTCGTGATAGAAATCAACCCCTACAAACATTTAAAATATTAATTATTAAGGCTTCTAAACACAATAGAGACACATTTATAACCACAAAACAAATAAGATAAATTCCAGAATTCTCATGATATTTTTTTTATTTTAGTTACAGCATTCACAAAATATTTCATATTTAACAAATTGATATCCAGTACCTAAAACTTGGCCCTTAAATTAATAAGATTGTAAGCGTTCTGGGATTGAAAAGGAACTATTTGTCGCAGATTACTTCCACAACGCAGAGAATAAATCACTGTAAGTTCAGGATCGAACATCGGGGGCAGAAAGATGGTGCCGAAAACTCGATTCACTGGTACTACCTTACAAATCACATTGCATGTAACCAGTCAGAAAAATAACTCACTCTCCGACGAACGCGGTAGCCAAAATACACGATTTTTTCCCTCACGCCGGTAAATGTTGATAATAATGTTGGTTATAAACAGAGTATTGACTTACATATTTGTATGTATAAAAAGAACGTATAAACATAAAAAATGTTTTAACATAATTGTTGGTCTTTGTCCATTTCATAATATATATAGATAGATAGGTAGACAGACAGATAAGCATATTCATAATATATTTTGTCAGTACACCTTCTTTTAAACGTGTTTTGTGTGGGACGAACAGGGAATGCCTTTCAAGCAATATGGTTAGTTTCTTTTGATATCGAATAAGTCGCTTGTTGTTGGGTTTTACGTTCTGGGGATAGATTATACAGGATTGTTTCAGTCAGTCTCTATTGTTTAAAATTAGCTGTGGGATGAAAGGTCAATTTTTTTATTCACCAGGCCAGCCCTATCTGGTTGCTAGAGACTTACTTTCAATGATGGGTGTGGAAATTTTGTATTTATTAATGTCTCCACATGCGTGTGTGATATTGTCCATGTCTGTGAATTATTTTGCTGATTAAATCTAGTACTTTCTGGGTAGCTGTCAGACTCGATTCAAGTTGTGCGCGTTCGTAGATGTTTTTTTTTGTGGAAACTGAATGCATTTAGTATGCTAAAATGTATATTTTAAACCAGAATGTGGGACTTAATTTTATAAGCACATGTATCACGTATTTTTATCGACACTAAAAGAATGCTTTTAACCTTATTGATACTATGGTCGGCTTGGTTGAAATGTGCAGTTAAAGTGAACTTGCTACTGCTGGCGACTATATTTTCCTTTATAGTTATTAAGCCAAGGACGGAATTTTGTACCAGTTTCACCAGTATAATTTCCTGCATTTTTTTTCCAAAAATTAAATATATTGAACTGTTACAAGTCCATTGAGCTGGGCGGAGTATTGTATGTGTGCAACGTGAGGGTAATAATAACATAGGTGACGAAACACTTGACATCAGGGTTGATTACACGTTACGTTGCCTTGGCGAGTGTGTGATTTGGCTAGTGTCGATGATTGGAGGTTGGATTTGCAAATACGACAGTGGCTCAATCGGTAAAGACACGTCAGGCTATATGACGGTTCTGTATAGTATACAGGTTCGATTCCTGTCGGAGGACGCATATTTTCTATGAAAATTTCTCGGACATTCAGGCCGGTAAATCTTGTTAATACTGTTTATTATAAACAGAACATTTACTTAAATATTTGTATCTATAAAAAGAACACACAAACACACACATATATATAGTGACATTTGGAGAAACGTTCAGAAAAGTATGTTTCGAAAATAATTCAATTCGCCTATATAGCTTCATCAGATATATAACGAAAACTGTATTATCTGTCTGCATTTGTGTGTTTCCTACCTTTTCAATATTAACGAATTTTCTGTTACCGAATCTCCCGTTCCATTCACGAATTTCCCGTTGCCGAATCTTTGCTGAAATCATTTTACACTGGATGTAAGAGTGAACAGATCGTTATCAAATGTACCATTTTGACTTATTATTACTTTATGGCAATAATCTAAATGAATCAATAAGACGAGCATAAAACTAATAAAAGTGGACAATTATCATTAAATATAAACATTTTTTTATTGTTGTTGTTGCGAAAATATTTCAGCGATAAATACCTAAGAAATTTACTACTGAACAAAAAATAATAAAGTTACGACTCAACGCTTTTCCTACAGATTTGCAAATACGACTTCGTCCATAAAAATGTTCGCTAATACAAAATAAATAGAAAAGGATAACAGAATAAAGTTATTGACAAATGTTGTTAAAACATTAGAATAATAAAGGATAAGGAAATAAATAGCTGATACTGAACCAATAAGCAATCGTGAACAAAGCAAACATTATGACTCGAAATGCATTTCCTACAATTTCTAAAATTAAAACAAAACAATTGTATGAAGTAAAATACTTTCATATATGACAACTCCAAATCAAAACACATAAAAATAATGTAAAAATAAGAAATAATTCAGAACTGCTTATGAGAGAGAATAGAAGTAAAATACCTTTCTAGAACAAGATAAACTCCTAACAAAATATCAGGAATGATTTCTAAATGCAGACACAAAAGCAAATTTGTACTACACAAAAGCACGCTGAAGTAATACATAACGACTTGAATTACGGAATTGAAGTGCTAATTTCGAGTTCCATTTGAGTTCATACCATTCACTTACCCATGAGAAAAGTATGAAATCATCTATTGAAGCACGGAGACGGATTCATGCAGAGTCTGTCCAGCTATTTTCCCATAGCCGGGTAAAAAGTAGGAGAGACTGATTCCTATAGCCTTGGGTGGCAACCGGTCTAGGAGTAGGAAAAACTCCGAATTCAAAAACTGCTTGCAGAGGGCTGGGCTCCGTGAGGCTATCTTGACTCTGAAACAGCACTACTACTGCAGCTGCCGTAAATAAGGTTCCACCGTCGACCCCAATGGATTAAGGATCTCGTGATCCTGACCTACAACCACACCACGTCCAAAAGGACTAAATCAAATTCCATAACCTAAATATCATATGCTTTATGCTAAATACTAAAACGCACAGTCACATGACATATAAAAAAGATACATACATAGATACATACATATATATATATATATATATATATATATATATTTAAAAAAAGATACATATATATATATATATATATATATACAAAGATATATATATATATATATATATGTACATATAAATAAAGATATATACAAAGGTATATATATATATATGTATATATATATGTAAATATATATATATATATATATATATATATATATATATATAAATATAAGGCTAAATTCCAAATGCATTATATATATATATATATATATATATATATATATATATATATATATATATATACTTCCCCAACTCTGAAACTAACCGACTTAGTAAAATATTTAATCTTAATACTCTTAAGTAAAATAATTAAAAAACATAACAAAAAGTCTTTAACAAGTATAGGAACTCAGAAAACTTGATACCCCACCAGTTTGCAAGCAGCAATACTAAGTATAATGACACGAATTATACATTTTGTAATTGTAGGAATCGTAATAATTGTCCACTAAAAATAATTTTTTGACTAGTTCAGTAGTTTATCTTAGTACAATATCAACACTAGAAAATCCAAATATAAAGAAATATTACATTGGTAGCACCATGAGACCATTCAAGGAAAGTTGGCGGGGTCATATGGAATCTTTTAACATCAGTAACTATAAGTATATGACTTCATTATCCAAATACTTTTGGAGTCTAAAATAAAAGAATAAAACACCTACGGTTAAATGGAAATTGATTAAGAAAGCCCGGAAAATGTAACTCCCTATATGCCCCGTGTTACATATTCCTTAACGAAACATTTGAAATGCTTTTAAATCAAAGATACGAACTAACAGTTAACTGTAAACACCGTTTTAAATTTAACTTAGTATAGAGATCATATACTTTCAATGATAATGATGAGTTAAATTTAATAGATTATTACCTTTATAACATGATGGTCATCTTGTCGATATGAATGTGTATTGTGTACTTACAAAGTGTTATACGTGTCTGTATTTATATGTATATATTTGTATGTTATGTATGTGTGTTTTTACTGTTGGATCTGTATGTGTGTATATATATGTTAGTAGTTTTTTTTTATATGAGGGTATATATGTGTGTATATTGACACCGATCATAAGTTAACCTGTTTATGTGTACGAGTAGGGATGTAAACTTTGGTAGGTGTCTACTACTACGTGTGTAAGTATATGTATGTGTATATGGATATGTATGTGTACTTTTGTGTGTGTAAATGTGTATATATATATATATATATATGTATATGTGAGTGTATGTATGTGTGTATATGTGTATGTGTATATGTATGTATATGTATATGTGTGTATATATATATGTATGTGTGTGTATATGTATGTATTTGTAAATGTATTCGTTTAAATATGCATATATGTATGTATATGTGTTTGTATATATGTATATATATGTGTGTTGGTATTTATATGTATACGCTCGGATATGGATGTATGTTAGTGTGTCGTAGTATGTGTATTTGTATGTATACCTTAGTGTCTTAGAGTATATCATAAATACTAACTAAAATCTACTTTTGGTTGATAAGGAGTTTTTAATTGCTTATAGACTGTTGTTACTTTTTTAAAATTATTATAAACTTGTAATGTATTTTATCATCAATAAGTTAATATTGTTAGAATATATGTAGGTCTCTGTATACATATTCCTTTTCTTTTTTTGTGTGTGTGTCTATATGTTTATATATATATATATATATATATATATATATATATGTATATATATATATATATATATATATATATGCGTATGTATGTGTATATATGTATATGTCGGTGTGTATATACGTATATATGTTTATATAGTTTTAATTTACGTTTGTTTGATTTTCATGTATATGCGTGTATTTGTAAATGTATATTTATGTGTTTAGTTTATATACATATATGTATACGTGCGTATGTATGTATATGTAAATATGTATGTGTATGTGTATGTATGTATGTATTTGTATATATGTGCATCTTTGTGTATATATATTTTTACTTGCTTTATTTACTTATTTACGTTGCTGTATGGGTCGATATATTTAAACGTGCTTATATGTATGTGTATGTGCGTATGTGTGTATATGCGTATCTGTATGCGTATATATGTATTTGTAGGTACGTGTAGCCTTGTATATGTATATATATATATATACATATGTGTGTGTGTGTGTGTAGGTCTGTATGTATATATGTGTGAATGTACGATTTTATATGTAGGTAGTTATTTATTTTTTCATGTAGTGTGTGGAAAACTATATGGTAAAAAAATATATATATTTAAATTTTATCTATATATATTTGCCCAGATGAGTTATATTTCAATAAGTAGTTAGAATTCGTTTAATGACATATTAAGCCCCGAATATGTTTTGGCTATTGCGTCTGATTGTCTAGGTCAATGTGCATGTGGATGTATTTGCATGTGTTTATCGATGTCTATGTGTAAGGAAAGTGCATGCAAGTTTGGTTGTGTGTGTGTGTGTGTGTGTGTGTGTGTGTATGTGTGTTCGCTTTTTTTATCAACGGTCGTGTCTCCTCACCGTTTTTTTGTGTATATATATCTAAATATGTCTGGGCGCTGAGTGTGTTTCGATTGTTTTACGTGAGAGGTGATCATCATAGTTGAAGTAAAATGTATACATTTTTGTCTGGAGCTGTCAACATCCTTTTTAACGTAATATCAATGAAAAAATAAATTAAATAACATATGTATTTTTTATTTTCTCCTCAGTAATTCTATAATTTTAAACTTAATAGAGATTAGATTTAGATTTCTAAATAGGTAATTTTTTACTTTTAATTTTAATTTCAAATTTTATCATATAATTTAATGCTTATTAGTTAGGACATATTCTATTTTACTAGAACCCCAAATTTAAAGCTTTTAATATCTATGATAACCTTTCTTCGTTGTCAAATTTTTTGAATTCTCATATACTTGTATTTTGATTGGTCATTTTAGCTTATGTAACAGCCTTTACCCCTAGCGAAGGATCGGTAATTAATTTGAAACTTTTAAAACCATTTATTCTGCATTCAACATCATCACTTGATAAGATACCAGAAGTGTTGAAACAAAATGTCTATTTTTGTAGTGATTTTATAATATATTTATGTTATAATATTTAAATAAATAATGATATATATATATATATATATATATATATATATATATATATATATATATATATATATATATATATATAGTCTTAACGTAAGCTAAGTTTATTCCATAAGATATTACTTTAATAATATAATATAACGACGGGTTTTATGCAAAAAGATTTATCCCCCTTGATATATATTTTTTTAATTAATGAAAATATTTTTTCATTTTTCGTCTTTCGTCCTTAAGGATTCGAACGATAGAAATTATAAATAATTAACTCTAATATTATAGGCTATAATAATAAAGTAAGCAATCTTAACACACAATTTAAGTTAACACCAAGAGACCACGGATTTCATAACACTTTAACGGTGAGTATTTTGCTAGTGAAGACTGCGTGTTTCCTAGAAACTCCGTGTCTTACTATCGACGTGCGGTATTATGTATATTCACTAATATATACTTAATAAGTCTTTTATATAATAATGAGAATTGTTTTTAATAACATCTGAGACAAATATATGTACGTACAAGTATATGTGTCTATACGTATATTATTTATCATACCAATATCTATCTATCTATCTATCTATCTATCTATCTATCTATCTATCTATCTCTCTCTATATATATATATTTTTGAATTGGACATAGTCCGACAATTTATTTAAAGACATTTATATTATGTTTAACGTTCTTTTTATAGATACAAGTATTTAAGCAAATACTCTGTTTTATAATAAACGGTATTAAATAACATTTCTATGAAAATTTCTCGGACATTCAGGCCGGTAAATGTTATTTAATACGGTTTATTATAAAACAGAGCATTTGCTTAAATACTTGTATCTATAAAAAGAACGTTAAACATAATATAAATTTCTTTATATATATATATATATATATATATATATATATATATATATATATATATATATATATATATATACACAAACATTATTGCTTAAGGAACTGTGTTTATTATCAAACCGAATTCATAAATAATTACATCGGTCACACAAATACATGCCCATCTAGACGACTTACGTTAAATCTATGTGACCACAGCCCTATTAGAACCCATTTAAACACACCCACAAACTTACCAGACTCCATTCGAAACGTAATAGTAGAAAATACAAACATAACAACCTCATCCACTTGTAAAAAACAAGATTAAAATTAATGGAAGCCTTAATAATAAAAATTAAAAGCCAACAATAATATTAACTACGAACACGGCCACAATGTGATGACTGTGTTCGGAAAATAAAACATCACTATAACCCTAAAAAAACATACAAACAACCCACACACCCAATTAAAAAGCAAAAAATACAATTATCCTTGATAATGGATAAAAGTATAGCCGAAAGCGCTCGGAATTACAGAACATTTGGACAGTTTCTACACACTGTGTGTCCAAAATAGAAAACACATATTGGAAGACAAGAAAAATTAAATAAGCCTAATGGGGTATCCTCTCTGCCGTCTTTAATGAAACATGTATATATAAAAGATTGCTGTTTAAATACACACACACACAAACACACACACACACTCTCTCTCTCTCTCTCTCTCTCTCTCTCTATATATATATATATATATATATATATATATATATATATATATATAAACAAAGATTTGTACCCAAAGAACTGATATATAGCTTTGAACAGAACAGGCGTCATACCTAAGGTAACCTTTCGGCCAACATTTTTTCAAAGATATTCGTTGGCATTATTAATTATATATGAATACAAGGACACTATATGAAGTGTTTTATTCAAATAGATCTGTTTATTTAGGATAACAACACGAGAGCCCTTATCAGGTTTGGTTAGATATATATCATCCCTTGACTTTGAAGATTTAATGCTGCGATAATGAATACCCTGCCAGGCAATGAAATCCTGCTCAACCGAAAGAGTGCTCGATCAACACATCATCTTCGAGTTTCTGAGGCCGTCAATATTAAAGGTCAGCAACCCAGTCTTTGAAGACAAAAGGAACACTTTTTCTGTTCCTTACATCTGTTGGAGGGTCTGTGAGTTTCCCCCTTTTTTCTATTTTATACTCGTGTGGAACTATTTATTTACATCCCCCTTTGTTCAATTTTAATTTATATAATTAAAATTTGTCTTTTAGTCGAGTTCCACCTTTCCCTCCTCATTTGCTTCATATGGTGTCCTTGTATTCATTTATAATTAATAGTGCCAACGAATATCTTTGAAAAAGTGTTGGCCGAAAGGTTACCCTAGGTATGACGTCTATTTTTTTCAAAGATATATATATATATATATATATATATATATATATATATATATATATATGACGTCTATTCTTTTCAAAGATATATATATATATATATATATATATATATATATATATATATATATATATATATATTTGAAAAGTATAGACGTCATACCTTTCGGCCAACACTTAACATATATATATATATGTGTGTGTGTTGTGGCTGTTTAATGGTTAGCAAGCTTGTCTGGCGAGAACAATTACAACTGAGTAGTGAGTTCGGTCCTCACTAGGTGCCCCATACTTTCGGCCTTGTGCCACATCTAAACTACACTTAGAAAATCGCTATATATATGTGTGTGTGTGTGTGTGTGTGTGTGTGTGTGGGTGTGTGGGTGTATGCGTGTGAGTGCTTATTTCTGTGTGCACGCGCATGTGTGCGTACGCACATGTGTGTGTAAGTTTTCGGAAGTCAAGTATTAGGTTGGTGCAAAAATAATGTCGTTTTCTCACATGAAGTTGAACGTCAAAAAAATGACATTATTTTTGCACCAACCTAATACTATAATTTCCTAGATCTGAATATTTTTCACTAGGTTGATTGATAAATATAATGGTCACCCTGACGGAAAATGGATTCGTTAAGTCGAGCTCGATTTCTCACTTGGGCTGCTTCTACCCACTCATCCTAACCACACCTTCAATGAAGGTAGGCATGTGCTTCTTTCCCGAATGTCCGGTCACCAAATACCTTGACGAAACTAATTTCTGGGAAGTCACACGATTGAAGAAGAAAAAATGAATGCGTGAGGATTTAGGCAAACCACTCTCGCACAACCATCATTAAGATAAATATAACTATTAAGAAAAAACAAACTGTTACACCCCTTGTCAATCTTGACAGGACCCTAGACAGAATCGAGTAATTTTGTGAATACATTCACTCTGTCATTAAAAGTAAACGGCTCTTGGATGTGTATGTTAAACGGATTAAGACATCCTGGTGGTCTTTTCGACTTCTTTTTACTTTTGCTAATTTCTCATGCGTTGTAGAAGCGAATCTACAAGTTGTTATTTATTTAGTGACGCTGAAATCGAGATTAATTAGTAAAACACAATTATTTGGGCTGGAGTAACAAAATTACTTTCCTGGGGGGAAAATTTACTTAATGCGATTCAAATATCGATAAGAAGCGGAAACTGTGTAATAACATTATTTCAAAATAACATAATTCATTTTTAGAAAAACAAAGTGAAAATAAAAAATAAAAAAAAACACAGCCGAACACTTAATTATATTTATGAATCAAATTATCGGGTGGCTGAATTGCACAATAGATTCATTAGGCAAGCTGTTTGCGAAATTATTAAACATGGGGAAATTTCATTAGGTAACGTAAGTGTATTTACATCAAAACACTAATATAGTTTTGGCAGCCATAGTGAATATGGCGAATGATGGACGTTTCGCTTTCTTTGGTTAAGAAATGGCCGTTAGCGTTAGTTATTTCTTGTAGCGGATATTTACGGCTTATTTTCTTTCACTGTTCCAGAAATAAATGTTCTCTTTCAATGCAGGCTTTAATAATAGTAAAAAAAAAGCAGAAGTCTCAAAATAACTCTGATTTAAAACTAAGAGCGTACAGAGGCCGTAGCCCCAAGGATTAAAAGTTTAAGCTAATAGTAAGGAGATGAGATATGAGTGTAGATGAAAGAGAGAGTTTGTATTTTGTAAAATAAAACTTTGGCAGTCAGGGAGGAGAGAATGAAAAGGACCCGTCGCTGACGGCTGATTTTTAACATGCTTAAAATTGTCAACTAGGAAAATGACCGGACCAAATTCTGCTTCCTTATCAGTGTATCTGCTGTATACTTTGGGTTTGCTTCGTTTCGCTTTTGCAACTGAGAACTGAAAAAAAATATAATGTCAATAAATTACTTTTACTAACTTTTCAGTCTCCAGAAACTTCCACTGCTTATTCTCCTATCGAGGCACTCCTTTTCTAGCGGAAAAAAAATCTGTCTGTATTTCTGAGATGAGGTATTTCAACTATTTACACTATTGACATTATTCGAACTTTTGTCTTCATCTTTATTGTCATATAAACGACATTTTCCATAGGCTCCGGCCGTTTTCGGGTGATATACGTTAGAACTACAAACTGAAACGTTTATTTCGTCGACCGGGGTAGATTGTTCTAGTTCCACGTGCCATGCCTTTCTGGACATGTCCTTTTCAGTTGTTTCTCTTTAGTAACACAACTCTCTAACTTTTGTTCACTTTTGCTGTGGTCAGGTATTGAACTCATATCTGTTTGGGTCAAATCACTGGATAACTTTTACCAACGCTTTTATCCACTGGACCATGTGACTTTGGAACCAGTGGACACAATAAAGTGCTCGCTTCGCAAATAGCATTGGGAAAGATAGGAAATAGCCAACTGCCCTCCTAGCTATGGGTTAATTAGTAAGATTGCATCAGTAAAGGATTATTATCTCTTACAGTCTAAAAATATTTTCTTGTTAAAAAATAAGCGACAAAGGGTTGGTAAACCGTAAAAAACAAATCAATCAGTTAATTTAGACCACAATCTCGAAACAATGATCTAACGTATGCTGAGTCCTTACTAAGCAAATATATTTGCTGAATAGGCCAGAGCACGGAAAATAGGCATAAAACAATAGATATTAGTCAACAAATATTAGATTGCAAGTTTGCCAGTGTGGTGAGTAATGATTCTTTTTTTTATATGCCGTGTCCGTTCAGGATGTAGGCGATCATAGCTCTCCACTTCCCCCTATCCATAAGTTTTCTCACTTTGCTACTTCTCCCAGGCCCCGTTCTGTCATCCACTTGCTTAAGTCCGTAGGGTATATCATACGTTGCTTTCCCTTGTCCTCTTTCCCTCTATTCGCCTTGTGAATATCAGATTCTCCGAGCCCTACTTTCTCATTACGTGTCCCTGAAATTTCAGCTGCCTCTTTCTGATGTTAAGTATAAGCTTCCTCCTTGTTTGCATCCTCTCCAAAACCTCATTGTTGTTCACACGCTCGGTCCATGATATTCTCAGTATCCTTCTGTAGAACCATACCTTAAAGTCTCTTATTCAAAAAGCCGTCTTGTAAATGAAACCATGTATAATTGTAAGGACAGGAATATTTGTATATTTTAATATACAGTAGAAGTATAGAATCGTTTGATAAAAGAGAGAAAGTTTCTTTTTTTTCAACGAAAGAGTTTCTCCTTATCTACTGACGGTAGACGGAAGCCATATTATATAGTCTTTTATCCAAATCACCGACCTAATCGTATTTAAATGAAAGGCGGCTTAGAGCTTTCATCGTGTGTTCCCAAAATCTTCTCCAATTAACTAAATGTAAGCGGAAAGTAAATTCGTTACGTTGTAAAATTAAAACTGACTCTTGTCATTTGCCCAAATTTTCAACTTTCATCTCATTCGTAGCAAACGGCGGTTCAACCACTACTTTCTCGGGTTTCCCGACGTCTCAGTATCACTGCGACTAATCAAACACGCTAATAGGTTTTATGTGAATATCTTTAAGACTACTTATTTTCTCTGACATCTAGTGATCCTCACACAGCACATCTCTCTAATGCTAAGGAGATGCGGAAATGGTCAAATCTTTTGGTTTATTGTAAAACAGAGATTTGATAAGATATATCCATGCATATGTAATAACTGTTATCGTCAAACTTCATAAAATTCTGTATTGATACGTGTGAATTTTTCTCAACTAAGGAGGAATTTAATTAAAATGATGGAATTAAAAATGTTTACAAGAATGTCAGGAAAAATGGAAGAAAAAGAAAACATTTGAAATTAATTCATTTTGAGAAGCATTTCATGTCAGTCATTGCCCAAATATCTCTGAACCGAGCCGATCTATTGGCATACATTTAATTAATCAAATGCAATTTGATTAAACTTGTTACTGAGCCGATGTTATCAGGGAAAACGAAAAGTGAGAAGAGGTGTCAATCATAATGAACTCAATATTTTAATATATTCTTCTATGTGCCATGTCCCTTGAGGATGTTGACGATTATTGCCCTCCACAATGTTCTGTCCTTTATAGCTCTTAATGATGTCTTTTTTGTTATCTCTCCTAAATCTGCCCCCCACCCATTTTCTCAAGTTCTCTAGGTAGGTTATGCGCTGTTTTCCCTGCCCCTCTTGCCTTCAATCTCTCCTGTAGGTATCATTTGTGCGAAAGTGAGAGCGACCAAAAAAACTAAAATTTGACTCTTGTCTACCTGGGAAACTTTGTCCAATGGCCCATTCTGTTAGTTCAGATGTTTTCCTAGTGACTGAGTTTGTATTAAATCTTTCAAACGACGAAATTCAATTGACAGGTTTTCCAAGCGATAAGGGATTATAAAATCAGATGACTTCCTAACGATTTTTTTTCAAATTTTAGCATAAAAAACAACTTCTATGGTCAATGTGCCTTCGGGTCGTTGGCGACTATGGGTCTCCCCAACTTCCGCTCCTTTGTAGATCTTTTTATTGTTGGTTTTTTCTTAGTATCCCTCAACATCCCTGTTCTGCCATTCATTTACACAGGCCCGTTAGGTAGCTGTTTTTTTCTCTGTTCCACTTGCCTTTAAAAGTTAAAATCTCTTTTTACTCACAAACCTCATCCATTCTCTGCATTCTTCTGGATAACTGCAATTATGTTGCTTGAGGTCCCTTCTTCATCTCTGAGAAATCTTTCAACATTCATTATCTTATACGAGGCATAATATTAGAGAGAATTTAGTATTTTTTCTTTCTAACGGCATTTGCATATTTCTTAATAGTTTGATTAGCTTATAATAATAATAATAATAATAATAATAACACATGGGAACATCAACAATTGCTGTTGTAGTTGGAGCCCTTGGACTGGTTGGAAAAGATTCCAGTAGGCTGATAGAAGGGATCCCTGGAAGTCCATGCCTCAAAGAGATACAAAAAATTGTTCTGACAAGTACAGCCCACACTTTACGAAGGGCTTTATCTATGTAATTTTTTTTTTTTCAGTGGAAAGTGTCATGATGCCATTTCTAACCTTAGGTCCCTGGGCGGGACCCGGAAAGAAATGTGTAAACGCCAGATATCAAAGGGAATAATAATAATAATAATAATAATAATGATGATGATGATGATGAAATCGAAACCTCAAAAATGTGGCACATGAGAACATCAATAATTCCTGTTTTAGATGGAGCCCTCGGATCGACTGGAAAAGATGCCAACAGACATACTGAAGGGAATTCCTGGTAGCACATGACTTAAAGAAATACAAAAAATTGTTCTCACAAGTACAGCCCACACCTTACGAACGGCTATATCCATCTAAAATATGTGCGTGTGTGTTTTAATTGCTCAGTGGAAAATGTCATGATGCCATTTCTGACATTAGGTCTCAGGTCAGAACCCGGAAAGAAATGCGTATACACCAGAAATTAAAAGAAGAAGAAGAAGAAGAATGATGCCAACTGCCAAGATATTGTTATTAAAGACCACAAACAAAAAAGGGCCTCCTTATTGATATGGCAGTCCCTGCAGACTGCAATGTATCTTTGAAGAGATTCAAGAAACTGTTAAAATACAAGGACCTTGAAATATAAATCTCAAAAATGTGGCACATGAGAACATCAACAATCCCTGTTGTAGTTGGAGCCCTAGGATTGGTTGGAAAAGATTCCAGTAGACTAATTGAAGGGATTCTTGGAAGTCCATGCCTCAAAGAGATACAAAAGATTGATCTGACAAGTACAGCCCACACTTTACGAAGGGCTTTATCTATGTAATTATTTATTTTATTTTTTTTTTGCTGTGTAAAGTGTCATGATGCCATTTCTAACCTTAGGTCACTGGGCGGGACCCGGAAAGAAATGTGTAAACTCTAGAAATCAAAGGTGGTGGTGGTGGTGATGATGATGATAATAATAATAATAATGATAATCTTCTTCTTCTTCTTCTTCTTCTTCTTCTTCTTCTTCTTCTTCTTCTTCTTCTTCTTCTTCTTCTTCTTCTTCTTCTTCTTTCTAACAAATATAAATATTACTATAAATATTACTATGATCATACTCATAAATAATGAACGTATGTAGAACGCGCCAGCGACAAGAGATTACGCGGAGGCCCAAAACGACGCTTCAAGGATCGGTTTAAGACATTCCTGACACAGGCCAATATCATCCCTGCATCTTGGGAGACTGTTGCTGCAAATCGGCGTTCCTGACTTAGGACCAGCCGAGGCGGCACCGAGACATTCGAGACCGACAGTCATCATGAAGAAGGTCTGCGATTGCTGTTAGGAAGGGCCCCCTCCCCAACTCGCGTCCACCACCCACATTTCTGTGTGACTCCTGCTCACGACTCTTCAAGAGTAGGCTGAGCCTTAAACAGCCATCTCCGCCACCGCGAGGGGAGAAAACGAATACGGAGAGAAGACGACGATCCCGATGAACGGGTACGGGCGGGTGCCGTCTAGACTAATTATAAATATTGTTGGTCATACCATATAATAAATCTCACTTGGTGGATATAAATTGAACTCAAATGAAATACAAAAAAAAATTATTTCGAACAGTAAGAAGTATGGTCAGACTGGAAGGAGAATTCTAAGAGATTTGCCAAAGAACAGAAATGAGAATCAACAGAGGACATTTAATTGTCTACTGTTCCATTCATTAAGACATTGAATGGAAGGTGATTAAATATAAGACGATAAAATGAAATCTACAAACTGAAGATAAGAATGTGTATTTTCGAAACGATATTAATGGTTCTTAACAAAGAAATAATAACAGTGGCTGGATAGATAACAAGATATCCTCTTAATTCTGACAATCCAATTAACCTGACAGATATTGTCAACAGACTTGATAATGAGAAAAAACGCAGAAGGAATATTTCAGGATTAGAAAAAAGACAGAAATTATTCAGGTCCAGAAACTACAATAAATTTGAAAAAAGCAAAATCACCGGAAAAAAAAAACTTTCACTATCATTCCCACGCTAGCTCAACCAATCAAAATCGACTTCTTTATTATGTCTTACATCTGACCCCGAAGGTCAACCTCCAGAAGTCGGAGCTGTGATACACTACCGCTTAAAATGTAATAGTCTGCTAAACTATTATTTAATTAAAAAAAGCAAAATTTATAAGAAATATGAAAAAGAAGCGCTACAGGTGACAAAAAAACAATTCTACGCGGAATTTAAGAGAACAACAAATATTATGAGTAATGGTGAAAATAGCCGTTTCCATATAAGGAAATATCCGGCGTTCATTTACCAAACAGTGTTACCAGTGTTACTGTCGATTGACATTTATAAGATATTCCTCTTAAAACAGTTTTTTAGGAAAGTATAATTCTAATGTCCGCCGTCATCACGCTTTCTAATCTTTTCCTTCCAAATCACCGGAAAAAACTTTCTCTGTCATTCCCACGCTAGCTCAGCCAATCAAAATCGAAAAAAATATTATGAGTAATGGTGAGAATAGCCGTTTCCATATAAGGAAATATCCGGCGTTCATTTACCAAACAGTCTTACTGTCGATTGAAATTTATAAGATATTTCTCTTAAAACACTTGTTTATTTTAGGCAAGTATAATTCTTATGTCCACAATTATCCCGCTTTCTAATGTTTTCCTTCCAAGCCTTCTGTTTAAGGTAGTGCGGAAAGCCAACATATTGCTTATAATATGATTCCCATTCTGGTTAAAAACAGAACTTGAACTGTTTCCCAAAATACATTTATCATTGTTAATCGAGGTAATGACGGTTCCTGAATGTTTTCAATCACAGATAATATCGAGTAAATAAAGAGTATGTGCGCGATTTATTGCGTAGCCCCTTGGTGTTTGTGGTTTCATCTCGTCTTCTCTTGGCCGGTGATCGCTAGTTGTTATCAATAGATGACATCAAACACGGATAATTTTAACTTATCTAGTTTAATTATCGTACATTTTCTATCTAAGGTGGTCGCTCCCCCACCAACGGGGAGCCGTTTCCGACACAAAAGAAAACACTTCTACTTTTCTTGACGTGTAAGAACCAAATCACCGAAAAAATTTTCTCTATCATTCCCACGCTAGCTGAGCTAATCAAAATCGACTTCCTTATTATGTCTTACATCTGACCCCGAAAGTCAACCTCCGGAAGTCGGAGCTGAGATACACTGCCGCTTAAAAATAAAAGTCTGCTAAACTATTATTTAACAGATTTTTTTTTTCACTTCTTTCTCCGAAAACACTGAATAAATGCTAAAAATGTGTATGTGGTGACATATTTACAGTGAATTATAACACATAAAGTATCTTCGATCATGGGAATTTGCGGTGCGATGTAATTTATAAATGTTCACAATTAGAAAACGGATAGCCGAGTTCAAATTCGAGTCGGGTTTGTCACATTAACTTACGCGCAAATACCTTTACAAATGAATTGATACAACGCTTTTCTAACACCCAACTATAAGTTGAATAGCAGGATAGACTGAACGCTAAAGCTTTGGTTGGCAATCAGTCTAATCGCACGATGAAACGATAGGTGGAAAATCTTCTGCCTAGTCAGCCATGAATCAAAAGAGACTTGATCGCCCAAGCATGTATCAAGTGCTGGCACTCGACAGACTGATATTTGCACAACATTCTAAGCATAACTTGTATTAAGAACCAATGAAACGTCTTAGTATTTTAAAAAAATTCTTCCTTCTTTCTGGTAAATTATTTGAACTTAGGATCAAAGTTGTAAAATATTGTCAAAATGTCGTTCTCTGTCTCTGTCTCTCTGTCTCTGTGTCTCTCTGTCTCTCTCTCTCACACATACACACACACATACATATATATATATATATATATATATATATATATATATATATATATATATATATATATATATATATATGGAAAAATTTATGACAAAGTCGATAAAATCTTTCGTGTAACGCGTTTGGACGATTAGGACTTCATCGGACTAAAGTCACCCCATACAAAGCAGTAAAGCCACAAAGACACAAGGGGTTACAGGCTGTGGAAGAATTAAAAACAGAAACATTAATGATTAGCAGAAAGAGAAGAGAGTAATAAGGAGGACAGTAGATAGCGATTGACAATGCATTTAATTTTTTTTTCAATTGGCTGAAAGCATGGAGCCGGAAGGGTGTTCAACAAGCGAGATATTCGAGAAAAGAAACTATTAGCATAGAACTTACGGCTACATCTAGCGAGCGCAGTTGTTGATGAGTCGCCAGTCTAGTACTATATATATATATATATATATATAGAGTGTAACCCGGATATAAGAGAGTTGTCGGGACCGGAGAATAAGTCTCTTATATCCGGGTTTCTCTTATATCAGGGTTTGGTCTATTTTGTTTAGGTAAGTATGGCTCTAATTTGGGACTAGAGAAAATCTCACTTATATCCGGGTTTCTCTTATATACGTGTCTCTTATATCCGGGTTACACTGTATATATATATATATATATATATATATATATATAGAGAGAGAGAGAGAGAGAGAGAGAGAGAGAGTGAGAGACAGAGACAGAGAGTTGATACATAGTCGTTAATGGTTGTTTATCCGGCATTCTTTTTACAATACAGACCTTATATTATTGGAACCAGGTCTTTGAGTAGACATTTCCGTTTTTATAAGCATAGCCGTTCCTGTAGATCATACGGTAACACTGAAAGAGAATGAGATAATGGAATAATATATTATATGGGAATTTCAGAATTAGAAGCTCATAAGCGTGTACGTAATGTGCTTCTAAGTAGTTGCACTTTGGAAACTGCCTTAATGTATTATTGCAAATAGATTGAAGATGGAGGTTTTCAAGGAATGAAACGCAGAACTTCTGAAGGTCTGTGCGAATCCTGACACTCTCTCAGCATGTGGGGTGACATGGCTATCCGTAATTCACTAATTCTCGTAGTTCTAATAAGGTTTAAGTTTACCATCACTCCTTGATGAAGAAGAGGAAGAAGGAATAAGAAGACGAAGAAAGAGAGAAGAAGTAGAAAGAAGACAGAAAGAAAGAAAGAAAGAAGAAGAAAGAAAGAAAAGTAGAAAGAAGAATAAAGAAAGAAGAAGAAGGAGGAGAAGAAGAAGAAGAAGAAGAAGAAGAAGAAGAAGAAAGAAAGAAGAAGAAAGAAAGAAGAAGAAAGAAAGACAAAGAAGAAAGAAAGAAGGAGAAAGAAAGAAGAAGAAGAAAGAAAGGAGGAGAAAGAAAGAAGAAGAAGAAAGAAAGGAGGAGAAAGAAAGAAGAAGTAGAAAGAAGAAGAAGAAGAATAAAGAAAGAAGAAGAATAAAGAGAAGAAGAAGAAGAAGAAAGAAAGAAGAAGAAAGAAAGACAAAGAAGAAAGAAAGAAGGAGAAAGAAAGAAGAAGAAGAAAGAAAAGAGGAGAAAGAAAGAAGAAAAAGTAGAAAGAAGAAGAAGAATAAAGAAAGAAGAAGAAGAAGGAGAATAAGAAGAAGAAGAAAGAAAGAAAGAAAGAAGAAAGAAAGACAAAGAAGAAAGAAAAAGGAGAAAGAAAGAAGAAGAAGAAAGAAAGGAGGAGAAAGAAAGAAGAAGTAGAAAGAAGAAGAAGAATAAAGAAAGAAGAAGAAGGAGAAGAAGAAGGAGAAAGAAAGAAGAAGAAAGAAAGAAGAAGAAAGAAAGGAGGAGAATAAGAAAGAAGAAGGAATAAAGAAGAAAGAAAGAAAGAAGAAGAAGAAAAAGAAGAATAAAGAAAGAAAGAAGAATAAAAAAGAAAAATAAAGATGAAGAAAGAAAGGAAGAAGAAGAAGAAGAAGAAAGAAAGAAAGAAAAAAGAAAGAAGAAGAAAATAATTATAATAATAATATTTGAATCAGTCATATATTCCTTTCGAAAAATTGTAATTACAACGCAAAAAGAGCTTGAAACAGGTCAGATATCGTTTAGAGCTTCCTGGGTTACATGGTGAGTTTCCTAGTATTCTGATTGGCTGAATATTCAATTTCAATTTAGCCATTATTTCTCGAGTTTTGAACTTCTCTACACAGATTTGTATTCATCACAATGTCGGAATATTTCTATGGCTGCATATCTCTTTCTTGTTCTGAAACAGAATAAAATATTGCCGGCAGTGTCACGCAGATTGCCCAGAGGGATGATCACTTATACCTGAAAAGAAACACAAAAGAATGACTCAAAGATGAGACTGCAAGCCTAACAAAGCATATTCTTTTACAATCGTGACAAATAACACCAAGCCATAGGGGAACTTATTAGTTGTCAACATATACACACTTCCATACACGTGCGCATGCGTGCGTGTGTGTCGATGAACTTCTATCTTTGGTTTACTGATACTGTCTTTTAACTTCATCGTTGAAATTCAACTGACAAAAATTGGTAATATTATGACATCCTATTGAGGCGCGATGGGTTAATAATATACACCCCGAAACACGCTAATAACTTGGTCTGTGAATTGATTTTAATAAAAAAAAAACTATTCGCAGCTGGTTTGCACAGTATGGCAACACCATTGTTAGGTTTTCATTATTCTATTTAACGTCCTTAATGTTTTATTTCAGATTGAAGAGTTTTTGGCCGAACTACGCTAATAGCTTTTGAATGCAAATACCACATCAATACATTTTGGGGAGAAAATAAAGGATGACGATACATATTAAGCATACCTTGAGTATACATTTAACAGAAAATCATATTAATAGTAATGCCGTCCTGGGTAAGACGATAAACTTCATCCGCGTCCTGGGTAAGACGATAAACTACGTCCAACAGCAAGGCCTCTGATCAGGAGGTTTTGAGAAGCGCGGAACCATCTCTCAATTGCTGGTGTTCCCATGTTCACCCTGATCCGAGGTGGTAGCACAAGTTAGGGTCCCAGCTATGGGCAAATAGTTAAACCCGAAACTGTAATAAAAACACTACGAAATCGTAAAAATAGGTTTTAACATTAGAATTACTTTGAAAACATTGTTATCAGCAATAAATTTAAAAAAAAAAATGTTACCAGAAATACGTTTTTAAAGGAAAAATTATTACCAGAAATAGATTTTTGGCAAAACAAAATTTTACCGGCATTAAATAATCCATTGAGATTGATATGCCTTAAAACAAATCAAAACAAACCAAACCCAAGTAATAGTAAATGATTTATTGATATAATGAATTACTTGACCACATGAGCGGCATTTCAACTTCAAAAACCCTATTAGTCATAGAATCTGTCAAATTTTTATGGTAACAGATTGGACTGACTCTGCTGCATCTTTGATGGTCGTCCATAAGATATCTTTCGACGTAAATTGGCGTCCATCGGCATAAACAACATGTTAATGATGGGTCAAAGGTTTTCGATAGGTTTGAGATCCGGTTTTTGATTTTGTCTAGGTCCCACTCCTGATATCACCTCAAGGTTCTAGAGTCCTTGTCTATCAGATCCCTTTCCTTTGGAAACAGAGGGAATGGGCCTGAATGTTATTGAACTCTTGTTTTTTGAAATTCATAATTTTTTTCAATTCCATTCCACTCGTTAATTTAAATTTAATTTACACGCTTTTAAATTTTCTATTCCCAGAAAAATAAATTTGATAAGTCCTGGGACGAAACCAGTTGTTTTTTTTTTAGTTTTTTGTTTAAAAAATGCCTTATAAATTTTGTCTTTTCCTATCTATTATTAAATTCTGTACCCCCAAAACTTGATTGCTGCCTTTTTTTAAATGTCTTGCAATATAGGAAAAAGCGTGATTAAAAATAAACGAAAAGAAAATACAGTGTTTAAAATTTGCTTAATGTTTCTATTTCGTTTGAAAGAAATAGCAGGTAGGGTTGTGAAAACAATTCATATATACATATATGGTATAGAGTATTTTCGAAAGAATAGCAAAATGTCGGTGGTAGTTGATGGTTAAAGCGATTCAATCAGATGTTTTTCGGTGTTTTCATCTCGGCTAAAATTATGGCTAACATTCTTTACAGCTATTTAACTGGTAATTTGTATCAGTCGGGACGCGTTATAACCGGGCTTGAGGTAATGCTGAATGGTATCATTAGCAAGGGTTCAATGAACTTCTGCCTCCATGAAAATCCGTGCAATAATTAGAATTTCGGATTAGAATTCATCATATGATTAGAATGCTCAGAACCGCGGTAAAGATGAATACATTATGAGGTACGCTTACAAACGAATTTGGCGAATAACCCTGTTAGTATCTGTCTCAAGGACACATGGCACAGTGGATACAGGCGTTAATTACATCCAGTAACAGGACGCAAAGAGTGTGAGTTCAATACCTGGTTAACGCAGTGCAGAACCAACGCCATTATCCACTGTGCCATGTGGAGAACTTGGAGAGGGAAATTAACAGGAGATAACTGATAACTGACATCCATTAAACATGACACGTGGAACTAGAACCGTCTACCCCAGTGAGCGAAATAAAGGGTTCAGTTCAACATTCTAACCACCTGAAGAAGTCCGGAGCGTACAATGGCCGAAACGTTGTAATAAATATGGCGACAAAGATGAGGACAATAGTCCGAATAATGTAAATTGCTGCTCACTTAAAAATACATTTAGCATGGATAACCCAGTCTCCTCCGATGCTCACTTATTGAGAGCGTTTCCAAGTATTTAGTTGCGACTCCTAAGTCGCCTTGTCTGCCTTATCTTTCAATCTAATAAATATATCGTCTAGACACCTGGATGTGATGCTGCCAACGATCACTGATTATGAAACCAATCTAGTGGAAATAGCCAAATGATTATAGCCTGTCACTGTATAGCCCATTTAGTGTAGCCTGCTTTAATACATGGATATCTGGTGTAATGGACAGCGACTCAGAATGAGAACTCGGAGAGCCGCCTTCGAATTCCACTCGAGTTCGTTATATTAACTTACGCACAAATATACTTAGGAAAGCTAGGAATCCATTTCTTCTTTGCCAGGCGATGAGTAAATAACATTGTAGGCAGGGGTCTATAGCCGTGGTTGGCAACCAGTCTAGGTGAAGGGAAACTTTGAATTCAAACTAGCTTAGAGAGATAATAAATAACCGGATGGGTGGTAATAAAAAGTCGGATCGGATAATCATTTATGATTTAATTAGTGTTTACTTAATTAAGTCGGTCGTCGGGAAAACTCCTTAAAACAATAAACTTTTGCACTTTTCTTTTACATACGTAATAGGATATTGTAAATCAATTAAAGATCAAAAGTTATGAGAGAAATCAAATCATTTATTAGTATTAGTATTAATATATTCTGCGTTTTTTAAAATAAAATCTGTATTTATTTTATAATCACATATCAGGTCATAACAAATATCGTAGGGTAAACAAACGATGTGATCTCTTGTTAATATTTAACAGCCCCCTCCACCAGGGATGTATGTGGCACAAGGTCGAGTTTAGCGTGCGTTCTCCGAGCCCGTAGGCTCGTCTAAAAATATTCCCTTCGAACCCGTATAAACAGGTTTAGGGCCTGTCTACCTCCCCGGACGAAACTTTGCCCTCCGGCAAAACCTCGTCCGGGTTCCTCTCTGCCGTGGCAGAGAGTTTGACAGTTGAACAATCTGTTTCCTCTTGTTGTTTTCACTTAAACAAAAATACAGCTATTAACAACGAGAACAATAATACACTTAAATGGGAAAAGCTCTTCGCAGGATGCGTGCTTTTGCATTTCCTGGACATATGGTGCACCAGAAATTCTACTGATCTTTTGTTGAGGTCCTTTCCTTGGTAGACCCAAAGCTCCAACCACCACAGGAAAAGTTTTAGATTTAAAGTGCAACATTATTCTATTTCTAGGTCTTTGTAATGGCTTAGTTTTTGCCCCCCCCCACCAGAGATGTTGTTATGCTCATGTCAGTCAGTGTCCAGACGATTTCTTTTCAGTCCTCGATAATAATTCGATCTGTGTTGATAAAAAATCCCAAAGGTAACACCTCCCTCAATTAAGGATTCAGGATACACGTTTGCAGCTGTTTGTATCCCGTAGAGATGACAGATTTCCAATAATAATAATAATAATAATAATAATTATTATTATTATTATTATTATTTTTATTTTCTTTGATATCTGGCGTTTACACATTTCTTTCCGGGTCCTGCCCAAGGATCAAAGGTTAGAAATGGCATCATGACACTTTCCACTGCAAAAAAAAAAAATAATAATAATAATTACATCGATAAAACCCTTCGTAAAGTGTGGGCTGTACTTCTCAGAACAAATTTTTGTATCTCTTTGAGGCATGGACTTCCAGGGATCCCTTCAATTAGTCAACTGGAATCTTTTCCAACCAATCCGATGGCTCCAACTACAACAGGGATTGTTGATGTTCCCATGTGCCACATTTTTGAGATTTCTATTTCAAGGTCCTTGTATTTTGACAGTTTTTCGAATATCTTCAAAGACACATTGCAGTCTGCAGGGACTGCCATATCAATAAGGAGGCACTTATTTTGTTTGTGGTCTTTAATGACAATGTCTGGGCGGTTGGCTTTGATTGTTCTGTCAGTGTGTTTTGTGTAGTCCCATAGAATTTTAACAGGTCCAATATTCGTAACCGGGTCTGGGTGGTGTGTGTACCAGTTTCTTTCAGTTTCCTTCCCATAGGAGTTGCAAATTTCCCAGTGCAGATATTGGCCCAGTCTGTCATGCCGGGTTTATATTCAGTGGGTGCCAATGTCGTGCAACCTGATACAAGATGATCAATGGTTTCTGGATATTTATCACAAAATCTACATTTTGTGCTAACACAGTATTTTAGTATATGTGCTTGATAATTCCTAGTTAACCAGCATTGGTCCTGTGCAGCAAGGATAAAACATTCAGTTTCAGCTTTCAACCCTGCACTATGTAGCCACTGATGGGTGCGGTTTTTGTCTACGTCAGCTTGTTTGGTACGGTAAGTGTATTATTATTATTATTATAACTTTTATTATTATCCTTATTATTATTACTATTATCATTATTATTATTATCATTATTATCATCCTCATCCTTATTATCATCATTATCATTATTATTATTATTATTATTATTATTATCATTATTATTTTTATTATTATCATTATCATCATTATTATTATCATTATTATTATCATCATTATTATTATCATTATTATTATTATCATTATTATTATCATTATTAATATTATCATTCTTATCATTATTATTATTATTATCATCATTATTATTATCATTATTATTATTAGCATTATTATTATCATTATTAATATTATCATTCTTATCATTATTATTATTATTATCATCATCATCATTATTATCATCATCATTATTATCATTATTATTATTATCATTATTATCATAATTATTATTATCATTATTATCATCATTATCATTATTATTATCATTATTATTATCATTATTATCATTATTATTATTATCATTAATACTATTATTATCATCATTATTATTATCATATTATACTCCCTTCGTTAGTTTGCACAAGATCGTGCCGATGCCTCATAAATTATGCACTATTCTGTTTTCATCAGATGGAAAGTGGGGAAAAAATACTATATCGTTTCAGTGAGGAAATAAAAGAAAGAAATAAAGAAGGAAAGAAAGAACGGACGTTATATGTCGGAAGAAAGAATCTGATTAAGCTGATAAGAACAGTTACTGCACGTTGATCTTATCCAAAAGGCCGAGAAGCAATTCTATTTTCTTGCCTCCCCACACCTGGCAGGAAGAGTCACAAGGTCTGATCAATACTGGTTTATGCCGCCAGGTCCAAAAATAGTCCAGTCCCTCGATACCCTCGGTGGCGCTGTCATCGGTATTCCCCCCATTCCCCTATCTTTAGTTAAATGAAGCAGACACTGCCACTGTAGGCCGTTTCCAGAGACCAGGCATTTCTCAATAATATTTTCAGTTGCGCTCTCTCCGAAGACAGTGACACAACTGGAAGATGAAATGTAGTTTATCCGCCCGAGGACAGGTACTACACATTGATGCTAGCGGAAAAGCCGAGGATCGATGGCAGCTCCGATAATAGCGCCATTTTTCAGATGCACAGTTTCAAACGACGGAAACTAAGTAAGTTAATAGTTAAAAATGCTGTTACCATAATTAAAAGAAAATCGACTGTTGAATTTTTTTATAATTATTATTAAAAGAAATCTTAGTAATCCGGGAATTTGGCTAGAAAGAAAGAAAGAAAGAAAGAAAGAAAGAAGATAGAAGTGTCTGGCATCTCCTACTATATCTCATATATTATTCCGTTTTGAATGCGTAGGAAAAAAAGTCATACGCTAGTTATAGGAGTAGGTAGGCTTTCCTACCGCCCGGTCTACACTCCTCCCCCCTCTATTGGACACGTTTAGAGGCCCAAACCTTGTTTCGTGTCTAGGAAGGGGTCCCCGGATTTCTCTCTCTCTCTCTCTGTCTCTTTCCCTTCTCCACATCGTTTCATTTCTCATTCCTATCTGCTCTCGCTCCGGATCTTTTTTGGCCCCCATTGCCTTGATCGACCCACTGTCTTTCTCTTTCTCCACATCCCCTCCCTTGCCACTCCTATCTGCTCTTCCTCCAACCCCCTCTTTAACCCCTTGCGTGATATTGGCCTCCGGGCTTGCTTGGGGTGATATGATTAAAAAATAAAAAATAAAAAAAAGTTGGCTTCAGTGATAAAATGAATGAAGAAAGAAAGGAAAGATAGACGTTTTGAACGCCTGTTTCAGTGGAATGTAAAAAGTTGTTATTTTCAAATGTTTTCATTTGTACCCCCTTACTTCTTAAAATAATGACCAGCGTTCATATTTATGATTGTATTGCAATATTTTGTTAAGCACAACTATTTAACGATGTGACAGGGGAAATTCATAATTTTGATCCATTTCCTTTATGAAGTAATGCAATTATTAAGTTTCAATATTTTATCTCTTAGTTTCTTGTTTTAACTCAAACTGATCTTAACATTCTGTAATCATTAAAAAAGCCACATGGATCGTAAATAACCACTGGGATTAAAAGAATAAAAAGAAAAGGGAAAATAAAATTAGTCACAACTTAATAATGACAAAACCCCGATGAAATAATTCAGAAGCCTGTAATTTAATCAACATATTATATATTAATAAACTCTGATATTTCTAGAAATCGGATTAATTAAATCAGACCTGAACACAATATGACCGCGCCTTTACATCGAGGGCGTGAAACATGATTCCAAATTGGCGCCATTTTACTTTGTCGATGTCAGCGAATCGTTAAGATAAACAAATCATTAAGTTTCTTGGAGCGAGCAGAAATTAATAGGTGAATATTAAGAAGCTTTAGATCCTAATGAGGGTGGAGTTAGTTTCCTTGGAGTGTGCGTCACGGGGTCAAGGCGTCAAGGAAAGTGGGGGCGATTATGTCTTATATGACGTCGAGATGAATCATGAACTTGTCAGATGCACTTCGACGAATGTGGCAGGAAATATCCAGAGATGAGTTCAGCGCAGTAAGACCATTGCTAGATATTGGTTATCACATACGTAAGATGTAAGACTATATCTTATTTATACTAGCAAAAAATAGATTACAGATATTTAAAGCATGAGGCCATATCACATTGAAACACCTGTTCTTGTACGAGCATCGAAGTTAAGCAAAACCTAGCCTGGTCAGGAACTAGATGGGTCACAACTTAGGAATGCCAGGTGATGTAAGCTTGGATGGATGGATGGTGCGATGACACTGGATAGGAAATCAGCAAGTCGATTTCTATTTCTAGTCGGGAAGGTTATATTCACTTATGTGCATATTATCTTGGGAAAGGTATGAATTCACTTCTCCCCTTAGCTATGGGTTAATTAGTGGGACTTGTATCAGAAAATCGTTATTATCTCAAAAAAACTTCTTATTATCTAAAAATAGCCTACAAACGGTTGATAAGACAATTTCTTATTTGAACTAGCAAAAAAACAGATTATAGATATTTGAAGCATGACGCCATATCACATTGTAACACCTGTTCTTGTACGAGCAGCGAAGTTAAGCAAAACCTAGCCTGGTCAGGAACTAGATGGGTCACAACTTGGGAATGCCAGGTGATGTAAGCTTGGATGTATGGATGGTGCGATGACACTGGATAGGAAATCAGCAAGTCGATTTCCATTTCTAGTCGGGAACGTTATATTCACTTATGTGCATATTATCTTGGGAAAGGTATGAATTCACTTCTCCCCTTAGCTATGGGTTAATTAGTGGGACTTGTATCAGAAAATCGTTATTATCTCAAAAAAACTTCTTATTATCTAAAAATAGCCTACAAACGGTTGATAAGACAATTTCTTATTTGAACTAGCAAAAAAACAGATTATAGATATTTGAACCATGACGCCATATCACATTGTAACACCTGTTCTTGTACGAGCATCGAAGTTAAGCAAAACCTAGCCTGGTCAGGAACTAGATGGGTCACAACTTGGGAATGCCAGGTGATGTAAGCTTGGATGTATGGATGGTGCGATGACACTGGATAGGAAATCAGCAAGTCGATTTCCATTTTTAGTCGGGAGCGTTATATTCACTTACGTGCAAATGGTCAGTAACTAGATGGGTCACAACAAAAAAATAGCCTACAAACGGTTGATAAGTCATAAAAAAGAAATAACTCAGACAAATATATAAATGTTTAATATAGTACAAATTAAGGTATTAAGAATATGATACCTAAATCTCAAACTCTTATAGTTTACCAAGGCATGAACCACGATCCCTAGAACCCGCCCAGACCGAAAACCATATATAGCTTACTTTAAAGTTGTGAGTAGGTAAATAACTAGTCGAGTACTTTGTTTTCTGATGCTGATATCTTCTTTAAGGTGAATGAATTTAGTAATAAAATATAGAAATCAATATAAAAGTGTTGAGATAATGTGAAAATCACACGTTATTTCTGTTTTATATTCCAGATTATTGACATTGTTTTAATTTTTTCTCTATCGAAACGACGTAGGAATAAGTATTTACTCTGCCCCCCCCCCCTAGGACGAGATGTGATACAAGGTCTATTTTTAGGTGGGGACCCGAGCGCATACAGCCGGGACAGGGACAACAATTCCCCTCAGACCCCCACAACCTCTGGTGCAAAGGGAGGGCGCGGCCTAGGGCAGCTGTACCCCAGGACTGGGCACCTCTCAGTATTATTTTCTCAGTTGCCCCTCTATCCTTTGACAGAGAATCCCCTGCACGCTATCTGTCCAAGGACAGAGACGCAACTGAAAGATAATAAGTAAACGTGACCTTACTCAAAAAGAGTACATGTTCTCCGTGTGTTTGTTATATACTGTACCTATGAACACTAATGGGTATGTTCCAATTCTCATAAATATATTGGACACTATTGTAAGAGTAATTAATTTGCTGTCTATGTAGTCCACCACTAGCAGTGGTTTACCTACTTCACGCCGCTAGTGAGTATTGCATTTTGTTGATGTTATAAAGATTACCATTTCATTTCCAACCTCCGTTTTCGTTATTCCTCATTTAGTAACATTTCCTAGGTTACAACAGTATGAAAATGCATTGGAAAGGGACTTCACTATGAAAATACATTGGAAAGGGATTTTACTATGAAAATGCATTTCAAAGGGATGTCTTTATGAAAATGCATTGAAAAAGGGATTTTATTATGTGTTATATACCATACATATGAATACTAATGGGTATGTCCCAATCCTCATATATACATTGGCCACTATTGTAAATGAGATTAATATGCTGTCTAAGTAGTCCACCACTAGCAGTGGTTTACCTACTTCAGGCCGCTGGCGAGTATTGTATTTTGTTGATGTTATAAAGATTGCCATTTCATTTCCAACCTCCGTTTTCATTATTCCTCATTCATTAACCCTTCCTAGGTTACAACAGTGTTGAAGTAGCGTTCCTAATATCTTGATCTTCAACCGAGACAATATATTCCCTAATGACCAGAAATCAAGAGGTTTGAACTACAATTAAGATCTACGGGTTTTACGTTTCCAGCACCATCTTGAAGAATACTCTCATCTTTATATAAGAGTTTCAAACAAAAGGCATTAAGTATATTTTATAGATAAATACACCCTTAAGATTTTATAAAATATAGTTCATTTTCTTCTAAATCAAATCATACTAGGAATCTATCATTTCTAGCTGAACATCGTACAATTAAAATAGATATTAATATTGAACAGGATTGAAACACTGTAAAGAAAAAAATAGATTTCGGAAATAAGAACAGTCCTATGAAATATGTTTTAAAATTAATATATAAAGAAAGGGATGGGTTAATTTTATTTAAGAATCCGACAGATGTTTTACTTAAATATTAATGTCAGTGGATACTCGTGTATGTCGGTTTTACCCGAGGGGAAAGCAGGTTCGCATTCTGCTGAAGACTGCATATAATTTGTCTAATAAAATCTGTCAAATATTCGTGCCGATAGACGAAAATAAATAAATAATGTAATGCCTTGAGGTAAGAGTTTAATTTGTACCAACAGCGAACTCGTAACTCCAAAGACTCGTATCTCAAATCGATTTTCCTCATTAAAATTAATGCGAATCTTTCCGATCCGTTTCAGGCCCCTAAAAAATTACCCATATTTTCTAAAAATCACCATTATTTTTGTATTTTTGTGCGTTTCGTACAAGCAAAAACGTGTGAATAAACAAGAAATTTAGTTTACAAACAGTAAAATAAAAGAGAAAAACAAATTGTAATGCAATTAACCATACTAAACCATGATAAGACATGTCATAGGCCAACTGGGGGAGGATATATATATATATATATATATATATATATATATATATATATATATATAGAGAGAGAGAGAGAGAGAGAGAGAGAGAGAGAGAGAGAGAGAGGGAGACAGAGAGAGTGGGGTACAGCAGCAGCTAGCCTAGCAACTGCTTACCTAGCCTAGCAACGGCTACTCTAGTCTTCCATACCGAAGATTAACCTTATCACTTAGATTATTTTTTTTTAAAACATTTACATTTTATTCATTACAGAAACAAAATTTTTTAAATTTTTAAATTTTATATATATTTTTTTTATTTAGCGTCGTTTACCTCAAGCGAAATGAAAGATTTTCATCAGTGCTCTTTACACTTACTTTCTTCGGACCCATGGTATCATTAAAGGAATTTTGCAAAATAACGGCAAAAAGGCACAATACAACACAATAGAGATCCTTCCTGGGCG
>OZ038476.1:142554536-142577036 GCA_964036315.1 Acanthosepion esculentum
AAAAACACCTTTAAGCACACTTTTCAAAGTGTCCCAAAAATAGTGTCGGCCCCCTGTATATATGTTGTCCTCGGACCGTTGTCTGCGATGGACGTTACTCCAAGGAAGCATACGAAAATTGTACCAATGCACGAACACACTGGCAAGCCTTACCAGTGAGCAAATCAAAGTACTATAGACTGGCCCACAAACTCTCATGATTTAAATCCAATCGAGAATCTGTGCTCATTCTGCAACGAACGACTTCGTGGAATGGACATATTAAGTACTAACATGTGCACTGGGTCAGGTTTCATTGGGAAAATACGAAAAAAAAGTAAATAATAACGGAATTATTCGTTTTGTTTCAATTAAATTTCACAAGGGTGTAGATGATCATGGCCCTCCACATCTTCCTGTATAATAATTTTCACAAGGTTATATATTTTTACATAAATGTGATTAGGTGATTGGTTTCTTAACTTCAGCAAAAGTTCTTAATATTCTGCATGCAAAATAGAAACATAGATTTGATTAACACAAAATCCTATATAGCAGAACATTTCTGACATCATTCTGCAAGATTCTAACTCTTTGACATTCAATAGCAATCAGCAGTCTTTCTTCATTGCCTTTCTTAATTTTACTATTGTTCTATAATGATCCTTTCCATAAATATTGTTTACGATTAATATATATACATAACTTTTAATGGTAACCACAAGCTTTCTGATTCCTATCTGGAGAGTTTGGGTAATATTTATGTAATATGGTGCCTTTAGTGAAAATGGACAAAAATCCATATTTTTATCATTTCACCACAAGAACGGCAATAAAGCCACTAAGACGTGTTACTGAATGTTAGAGATTATGAAAAAATATTATTAAAGAGAGAGAACAACAAATTAGAATAAATAAGAAGACAATTGGCATATGTAATGATTGATATTGCATTTAAATTTTTAAAGATCAGGGTTAACAGGAGAGCAAAAAATCGGAGAGGTGTTCCACAGGTGAGAAGTGCGATAAAAGAACGTGTTACCATAGAACTTAAGGTTATATCAAAGCTATTTCAAAGGTAAAATGATGAGATCTTGTCGTACAAAGTCAAAGTAGCATGACGGAAACTTCAGAACAATTAACATGAAAATATTTATAAAAAAAGGCAGAAGGAAACAATATTACGACGGTGAAAAATTAACTGAAACCGAGATCCCAGGTCAGAACCATTAACATTGCAGATTATTCTTTGGATTTTATCAAGAATCTCTTCAGCACGCGACAACACGCAGCAGAAATATTCAAAGCAGTGGCGAATGGTAAACTTATAAATGCTTAATATAGATTCTGGCGAGAAAATTGTATAACACGATAAAAAGGAAGCAACTTTTCTAGCAGCAGACCTAGTAATTGATTCAATATAATCTTTGCACTTTAAGTCATCGGAAAAAGTTAGTCGCAGAAGGCGGATGAGTCGCTCACTTGGAGGTTAGCATTAGCCATGCTGATAGAACTCATGAGGAAATATTGTCTTGTATGTATATACTGTCTAGTTATCCGCGACATTTTCTCGGTGGTGATTATCATTTGAAGGTTTTAGAATCAGTATGTAGAAAACCTTCTTTAGAAACAAAGAAAAGAAGACTGAAATGTTACGTGATATCTGTGCTACGATATGGCAATGAATACAGGGCAATACGGAGAAGAGTCTTGAAACAATAGATATACGCTGCGGATACTAGGGAACGAACACATGAGCAAAAACGAGGTTTTAGAGAAAATGAGAACATAAAGTAAACGCAGACTAAACATCAGGAAGAGACAGTTGAAATTGCTAGGACACATAAAGAGGAAAGAAGGTTTGGAAAATTTGATACTCACATGCTAGATTAAAAGCAAGAAGGGTAGAGAAGGACAACGCATACCATACTTAGTGAGCTTGAGTAAATGGATGCCGACAGAAAGTTTAGGATAAATAGCAAAAATACCAAATTTATTAAGAGCTATAAAAGACAGCAAATTGTTGGAGAGACATGATCGTCTACTTCCTGAGTGTGCACGGCAGAGAAAGAAGTAGAAGACATTAATTCCTACCGACATCTCTCTGCAAATAGAAGGAGTGTTTGGTGGGCTATAAGCTAATAAACTTCTGTTTTTTTATTATTATATGCGTTTCACCCCAAGTAAGACGCGTGTCCACTAGTACGTAAGGGTATACATAGAGTGAAATTAAGGGAAAAGATTGGATCTAGGGGGAGGAGAAAGGATAAAAAGAGGAACAGACAAGGATAAGAGGAAGAACGGGGATCAAGGTATAAGAAGATTATAGCTATCGGGGAAGCAAGTAACAAGGGAAGGGAGTTCCACTGTCAGGAAGTGCGAGAGGAGAAGCTGTTGGAGTAGAAGAGGCTGTCACATTTAACTGCTTCAACAGTGAAAGGGCGGAACCGAGATGCCAACGTAGCAGCACACTTAAATCCATGCCATTGGGGTAGCAGTGAAAATAGCTCGTCAGAGCAAATTGCTATGAAAATATTTATAGAAAAGACAGAGAAGCCACATCACATCTGTAAGAAAGTGACTGAAGTCAAGAACCCAAGTCAGGACCGATCACATTGTATATTCGTCTTTGGATTTTGTCAAGATCCTCGAGATGAACAGCGGGGGCACCAGACAATATATGGCAGCAGTATTCCATGCATGGACGAATTGTAGATGTGAAGGATGGACTTCTGGCCCGACACAGACAACCAACTTTACTTGCTATCGATTCATCGTAGTTATTCCACCTCATGTCAGTGGAAAACGTGAGACCAAGAACACGCAGTGAGACGCACAAGTAGAGTTGAGCATCAACCATTGATGATAGGGGGCAGGGAAGTTTCTCTATGGTGAGTGAGTATGGTGCAGTAAAATTCACAAGGCATTTCCTGCTCCTGTCAACCACAGATTAGAGACCATTTTCGAGATTAATATTGTCAGCAATTCTGGCTTTACTATTGAGACAGGAGTAAATGGTGGTGTCGTCTGCGTAGATGACTATTTGAGAGCTGATGTCGCTAGGAAGATCACTGATGAACATAAGTGTAAGACCAAGGATAAAGCCTTGAGTGACACGAGCGTTTGTATGAAAGGAACTGGAAGAGAGCCCGTTCAGGGCAACCTTTATTTTGGTTGTATATTTGTCTGGGAATGTATATTTTCACTCATTTTGCACATTGTTTTATCTATCTATCTATCTATCTATCTATCTATCTATCTATCTATCTATCTATCTATCTATCTATCTAACCCTGTTCTTCATCTATCTATCTATCTATCTATCTATCTATCTATCTATCTATCTATCTATCTAACCCTGTTCTTCATCTATCTATCTATCTATCTATCTATCTATCTATCTATCTATCTATCTATCTATCTATCTAACCCTGTTCTTCATCTATCTATCTATCTATCTATCTATCTATCTATCTATCTATCTATCTATCTATCTATCTATCTATCTATCTATCTAACCCTGTTCTTCATCTATCCATCTATCTATCTATCTATCTATCTATCTATCTATCTATCTAACACTGTTCTCTATCTAACACTGTTCTCTATCTATCTATCTATCTATCTATCTATCTATCTATCTATCTATCTATCTATCTAACACTGTTCTCTATCTAACACTGTTCTCTATCTATCTATCTATCTATCTATCTATCTATCTATCTATCTATCTACCTAACACTGTTCTCTATCTATCTATCTATCTATCTATCTATCTATCTATCTATCTATCTATCTATCTATCTATCAGTCCCAGTCTGCTTAGATCTATCTATCTATCTATCTATCTATCTATCTATCTATCTATCTATCTATCTATCTATCTATCTATCTATCAGTCCCAGTCTGCTTAGATCTATCTATCTATCTATCTATCTATCTATCTATCTATCTATCTATCTCGACCTCTATCTCAGTCTGTTCATATTTTTCGATCTAACTATACGCAGATCTAAAAAAGTGAGAGATTGTAGTTTAGAACTTTTTTCAAGTGGTGATCCGTGAGCTTCTCCGTTCCTTCAATGATGCCGTACCTATTTATGGTTTTCCGGAATTTGCAAGATAACCGAAAATTCTTCTCCCATTCCTTAAAAATGAAATTATTTGAATTCCAGACCAATGATCTTTTACTGATCTCCGAAGATGAAATAATACATTCATATTCACAGAAGCATTATTTGAAGAATTTCCTGCGATTATATAATATTCTAGACGTTTGGAGTTACATACTTGTGTAAACAAAACAATACAAAATGCGAGCAGAACCTGAAGAATTAACAGCTGAAAGATTCGTTTAGAAACAACACAAACATGGAAAATGGTTGATTAAATTTATTGTAAATTCTTTTATGACTATAGTTGCATCAGTATATTCTCATTATAATATTATTATTGTTAAGATTAATAATAATGCTAATAATAATGCAACTGAGAAAATACATGAATATACAGATTAGCAGAAATTCTGTCTAAAATTGCTCAATATATATAAAAAAGCGATCATATTTTATAAATTAAGAAAAGTTATCAAGTTTGTTTAGAGTTTCACATGAAAACATTCGTCAGGTTTGAATTTGAATTTATTATCTGTGTCCAATAGATTCACTTAATATGAAGTATAATGATTATTGATCAAAGTCGTAATATTTCATAAGATTTACCGTTGGCACGCATTTACCCTTATGAATATACTTAAATTTACGTTTAGCGATCAAAGTTTGGAAAAGCAAATATATATATACATATCATATATATAATAATAATTAAGTAATTTAAATAAAATTAAAACAACAAACATAAAAAATGAAGCTAACTTTATAATAAAAATAATCATTATTGCAGGAAATATTAAGGAATAATATATAACCAGTTTTTTTTGTAAAATGCGATAAATATAATCACTAATACGGTTTATATTTACTGAATATATATATATATATAAATATATATATATATATATATGTATGTATATATATTCGGTAAATATTATTATATAATAATATATAATATTTAATATATTATTATATAATTGTATAATTATTATATAATAATATATAACGATTTTTTTGCAAAATGCGATAAATATAATTACTAATACGGTTTATATTTACCGAATATACACACACATATATATATATATATATATATATATATATATATATATATACGATTTATATTTACTGAATATATATACATATATATATATATATATATATATATATATATATATATATATTCGGTAAATATAAACCGTATTAGTGATTAAGAAATATATATATATATATATATATATATATATATATATATATTCGGTAAATATAAACCGTATTAGTGATTATATTTATCGCATTTTACAAAAAAACTTGTTATATATATATACATATATATATATATATATATGTATGTATATATAAACATATATATATATATATATATATATATATATATATATATATTTGTATGCATGTATGTATACTAGCTGAAAATCCGCCCTATCGGGCGGCATTATGTTAGCTCTTGCGGAGGGCTCTTGATTGAGCTTTCATCCAAAATGATAGGGAGGTGTAAATGCGATAAGCAACAATAAACTGAAGAAAAACTCAAAATTGATCGCTGCATTTAAATATTGCATTATTATTTAAGCTTACCTTTTAAAAGTTCAATTCTTTTGCCGCAACTTAATTTCGATCATTCCCAAATTTCTTTCTAAGTTATAAAATTTGTTATCGTACAAATAAATTCGCCGCAAAAAATCATTTAAAAACCACCGAAAACAATCGTAGCAATTTCAGGAATACGGGTCCGGATCCGACCCGGAATGTTTTTAATTTGCTGACGGAGTCGGCCTGATTCCAAAAAGGGTATGGTATATTGGACTACGGCCGCTAGGAGTAAATTTGAAAACACGGACAATTTGAGAACGGTATTTTTTCATTTGAACATGAACCTTTGATAGTTAGAGAGTTGTGTCCCTTTAATTGTCTTTATCAGTAGACGCCAAGATGGCAGAATCCAAGAATAATCACAGTAATCGATTGAAGGCAAGAAGGGTAGAGAAAAACAAAGCATACTATACTTAGTGAGCTTGAGTAAATGGATGCCGGAAGAAACTTTAGGATAAATAGCAAAAATACCAAACTGTCCGGGTTTCAATTCTCGGTAGTGGATGCGCACTGCTGATGAGTTCCAAATATAGGACGAAACAGCCGTCCACTGCTTTCTGTTTTTTGTTGGGGTTTCTAGACTCGATGAATTACTTAATTATGTATGTATATATGTATATATACATATATATATATATGTATATATATATATATATATATATATGATATAACGATGTATAATTTTAAATATCAACAAACAGTATTTGTAAAAATAATATGACTAAATGGAACAAGTTTTGTGACGTATTTCAGTCCGATGAAATCCTATTTTTTTCCAATTTGTCATACTATTTTTCTAAATATTTATACATATATATAGAGCCGTTTTTGTGTATGTGTGTGTATTGAATCTATACTTAAGGAACTTACTTAAAAATAAACAAAGGAATAATCGAAAAATTTGCATATTACAAATTCTACAATTCATAAAAAAATTGCATATTACAAATTATACATATATAAAAAAATTCGTGATTATTGCAGACTTAAAAGTCTGCAATAATCCCGAAATGTTTTTATATATGTAGAAAAAATAACGGCTTCTAAATTTGAACCTTGTGATGTTTACCAAAACTTTAGCATGTTAAGAATTTCAAATGTCAAATTTGAAAGTCAGAATTAGTGTTTGTTCGCCCAGAAAAATAGTGTAAGTATGGTATCTGTATAAGTCTAATAGATTTATAAAACTTTTGGCCTTGATGAGCGTTTCGAAACGAAACTCTTGAGATGACTAACCAGGTAAGTCAGTTGAACTTTTTATTAATTTATTGAACAATCTTATTATTATATAGGTACTATGACTAATATTTTAGGTGCGCTAAATATATATGATAATTCAATATAACCGATTGTGCTCGTAGCCTAACTGTTAACGGTGTTATAAAGGAATTGATTAGAGATTTTGTTCACTTGGGAAACCCGACTCGACCTTTAATTTGCCCTTAGCTATTATTAGGAAAGAATGAACTTATTATCCTTGTCGGTAACCTGTCTAGAAAAATGACAATTCTGAATTCAAATTAATTGTGCGCAGTGCCTTAACTTGATAACAAATACAACTTATTTGTTAGTGAAATAAATGTGTATGGGTTTTTGCGCAGTTGTTGCCGTTCCTGTGATCCAATGCGCAATCTACAGGTTTCAAGATGATATTTCTTAGCAAAATTCAGTGAGTGGAATCTCAAGTAGGCAAAAAAACATTGTATTAAACGACTTTTAAATGTCAAAATATGTACGCATAAGTCGATAATATAATGGCGCCCGTTTTACCGGTGAGAATTACCAGCTACTTATATTTACATAAACGGCGTTCTTATAGCTGGAAGTTTGACAATTCAAGGGGAATAACTCAGGTTCACCATCTATATATATTTATAAAAGGAGGAATAAAAGGAATTCAAATAAAAATACGCTCACGATTGTTTATTTTATCCAAACACATTTTGAAAATTTACATTATTCCATGTTAATAATAAATGGTTTCATCGAAATATGGCCCCGATTTTTAAAGATCCCAGTCAAGGAAAAACATTTGAACGAATTATTCCGATTCATGTAGTTCACAAGCGAAATGGGAGAGCTTCTTGAAATGGTAAATTAGGAAAACGACTTGTCAAATATGGCACCCTCCATATACAAGGTAACCAAAAAAGTTCTGTCCGTTTTTAAAGGAAAAAATGAAAACGCTTCACAGTATGTGTAACTTATATTTAGTCTTCGAAGTAATCGACATCGGCATCCAGCACCTTCTGCCAACGTGTCTCCAGCTGTTCAATGCCCTTGCGGTAGAACTCGCGGGGGGGGGGGGTGACGCAAAGAAGTCCGTGAGGGCTTTGCGCAAGTCTACTTAATTGGTGAAGGATTTCCCACCAAGATGATTATGCAGAGTGTGGAAGATGTGGTAATCGGATGGTTCAAGGTCAGGTGAATAAGGTGGATGGCACAAAGTCTCCCACCCAAGTTGCTGTATGGTATCCCTGACCATTTGCGCGACATGCTGCCTGGCGTTGTCAGGGAGGAAAAGAACACCTTTGCGATTCACCAGTGCTAGCACCTTCTGGCGCTATGACTGTTGCACACGTTTCAATTGCTGCGAGTATAGGTCTCCAGTGACCGTTTGGCCCATTGTTAGCAGTTCATAATGAACCATTTGACGACCTGTCCACCAGACAAAAAGCATAATCTTGCGTGGGTGCATCGGCGGTTTGGGGGTGTGACGGACAGCATCCTGAGGAGACAACCAATGTCTGGAACGCTTGGGAGTTTAGTACAGAACCCACTTTTCATCACTGGTAAGCACTAGATTGAATAAGGATGCTGTACGATGTCAAGAAAGCAGCGATACGCAGGCTGCCACTCGTTGTCCCTTGTGGAACTCCAACAGCGTTTTCGTAACCCACTTGCTCAGTTTGTACGTCTTACCTAGGCGGTGGAGGTGAAGTCTAACTGTTTCATCGGAAATGTTGAACTGTCTTGCAAGTTCACCACACGTTAGGCTACTGTCCTCTTCAATGGCCGCCTTCAGGGTTCCGTCATTCAAGACCTGTGGTCGTCCACTGCGAGGCTCATCATGGAGAGACAAATCTCCCGACTTGAATTTTCGAAACCAACGCCTTGCAGTACGTTCATCCACAGCACTATCCCCAAACGCTTGACATATACGGCGACTTGATGCAGATGCTGATAAGCCCACTTTGAAGTAGTAAAGCAAACAGCCCCGAACGAGATCTCTAGACAATTCCATCCTTCTCACAGCTGTCCGGCTTAAAACTGATGGCCGGGCACGGTGTTCGTGTTTTTTTATAACGTCTGATGTTTCTACTTCCTGCTGTCCGAATTTGAAAACAATTGCTACACGCATTTCGTATATATTTCAACTTCATTCAATGACTAATCAAAAAACGGACAGAACTTTTTTGGTTACCTTGTATTTCTTACTGAGGAGGACAAACTAACTTGGAGAAAGGTTTACACTTTTATGTCAGTTTGATTATGGAACTTCACAAATCTAATCTCCCAGCCCACACTCGTCCCAAAATATTTTGGTAGAGCCTGATTTGAGGTAGAGAGGAGTGTCATTCTCAAGTGCTCTGAGCTCAATAAGTTATTTTTCTACTTTCAGATTATTTAAGCATAACCGTGTATCGCATATCGCATATTTTGTCTTCTGTATATATTTGTTAAGCGTTTATTTTCACCAATATTTCTATTAACGGCGAATAAAGCCGTTATGTTTACCACCTTTGAAATATTCTATTCACATTATACGCATGAGTGACTTTGTCGCAAACAAAGAAATCCTCAAGTGTGACCAAACCCCCAGAAAATACAGTCTTGTTTTACTGAACACGTATTAACATTCAGCGTTTTCTAAACTCCTGTAGTTCAAAAACGCAAACAGAGGCAGAGGTTACCAGAAAAGAGCCCTCGTTTCCTGCGGTACTGACCAACGTGTAGCGTAACAGGTGATGTTAGTTCGAGGCTCCAAAATGTTTTCCAGACAACCCCTCTAACTGAATCATCCTGTTCATGCATAATGGAGGAAAGGACGCAGTACTGTAAACTTGGCGTTCCTGCCAACCAGTAGTTACGATTCTTGTATCAAAATTGAAAATTACAATTTAGTTTGTGGCAACCGAAGAACTTCTATTTAAATATTCGTTCGGGCTACAAAGCCATGACACGCTATCTATCTATGATATAACGATATATAATCTTGTATAATTTGTATTTTGTATAATATATATCAAAAAACAGTATTTATGAAAAATTGGAAAGAAAAGAGTTTTGTGATGAGTTTCATCCGTTAGCATTTCATCCGACTGGGCTTTGTTGATGCTGTCACGTCTACGCATGCGCACGAAACAAGAGACGCTAATGGTTACATAATTTTTGAAAGAATCATTTTGAAATAATATTTTTGAAAGAATATTTTTACAATGTAGCCAAATTCATCTGTATTATTTTTCTTTTTCTCTCCGTCATGTTTGTCAGGGAAAATTGTTTCTTCCCACATATTAATGAAATGCTGACATCCATTATTTGAGACGTGGATTTTGTTCGACTAATATTTTCAAATGTTGATTGTCAGTTGTAGATAGATGACTTATACCATCCTTGATCTTCAAGTGTACTATCCCCAGCGCCATACTCTCTAATTACAAGTAAGTCATTTATTCTGGGCTTTGTTAATATTGGTAACAGTTTGAGAATGATTATGACCATGCTTGAACTCACGCAAAAAATTAAACGCATCTCTTAATTGTTTCATGTTCAAGATGATGGGTATATAATGTTTTATATTAAATGCTGAAAGCGATTAATATAAAATGAACGATTCGGGTACATTAGGAATGGATCATATATTTTTGTGCAAATATTTTAATATCAGAACACAATTTAAATCTTTTTTTTTCTAAAACCGGACATTATTTCCCGAACAACCTAATACATTCACTATGTGTATGTGTGTGAATCCATGTCTATATACGACACTTTCTCTTTATGTATGTATTTGCATAGTCAAATATGGGCCTCAAACAATGTGTACAGACTTAGATCGGTAACAGGGAAATCGGATATTGTGTAGATCGATAGGCCTCAGGCAACTGGTTATATTCGCTGACCAAATAAGATTCGCAAATAAAAAGCAATGTCTTTTATTTGGGGGACCTGTAAGAATATAGCCATGCCTCAATGACATTCAGGTGGCATTACTAATTTCCTGAAAGCTTTATTTTATTCGTGTTAAAAAGACTACAGTTATTTGACCAGGTTAAGTCTTTTTAAATCGATATTTCTTCAACTTCAATTTTGTTAATATGGATGTTTTTTTATATTTCGCATAGATATTTATACTGCTTAATTTTTTATATTTTATGAAACTTAACTTTTTATATTAATATTTATACAACTGAAAATTTTTCTAAGATTTTATTTTTTATCAATCTTTCTAATGGAAATTTATTAAATTTAACTTGCGATAGGGATATTTATGTTCCTCTTAAATTTGATATGAATTTATTTATATATATATATATATATATATATATATATATATATATATATTTAATATAGAAAAAACAACTGAAAAGTTGCAAATTAAAAAAAAATTGAATGTTTATTTTGTGAAAGTATTTATATATATATATATATATATATATATATATATATATGTATTTGATATTTCAGATTGGCCCCGATTTTCGTCAGAAATTACTGTTTTCAGAAGTTTGTTTACATTAAGTAGCATCCGTCGCGAGACGCGGACGTCACGTTATATGGAATGCAACTGTGTTTGAATATTTGTAACGAAAATCTCACTGTAGTAATATTTTAGATGTTGTTTAAAAAACTTTTTAACTATATCTAACAATATATATATGTATATATATATATATATTGTTACACACATTCAAATTAAGTTTTTATAAGGATATCTATTCGACTGAAAATATAATATGATTTTTATATGGATATTTATTCAATATATTCCGACCAAAATCTAAATGTGAAAAAACCGCAGCTAGAAAGATGGCTGTCTATATTTCTGAGATGAGCTATTATGTACATTATGTAGACTATTGTCATCACCTTTGTCGCCATATTTATTACAACATTTCAGCTGTTGTAGGCCTTGTTCAGTTGGTTGGAATGTCGAACTGAACCCTTTAGATGGCGTTGTGTAAATCCCCAATAAAATAATACTCTCTTTGTTTAATAAATGTATCAGAATTGTATTCAGAAACCAGCTTAAATATACAAGGTGCGATGAATAAATTGTCGTCTGATTTACGCAAAAAATGAAAATAAGTCTGACACCTAATTTTAACAGATATATTTACCAAAATTACAAAAACATATCTTGAAATACTAAAGAGTAAATTTATTCAATAAAATCACCATTGGCTTCAACCACGGCTTCCAGACGATTTCGGGATCTCCTGCTTCTTTTCTGGACGGTCGCCTTGTTTAAGAAGGTGAGTGCTGCCATAATCATTGCCTTCAGTTCATCTTTGATATTAAAAGGAGATTTTTGGTCTCTCGGTTAACTGTACCCCACGCATAATAAGGAAGGGGGATTACAGACTGGGGAGTTAGTGGTCCGACTATAAAGGGTGATGCTGTCGCAGAAATTCTCTGACAGCCATGAATGGGTTCTCCTGCTTGTGTGACATGGTGCAGAGTCCTGTTTCCAGACATGGGGTCTTCTAGCAGCCACCCTCTTGACTCTAGGCGGCACTATCTCCTCAAGGCACTTCATGTAGGCCACCTCTGAGGCCCTGTGAGAAGATGAATGGAGGCATAGCGTTGCCATCAATAGTGATCAAACACCTTCTTAATTACCATTAGACTCATCCAACTCTTTCTGACTCGACTAAACTGACCTCAGATTGGCGCAAACATTCTGAAATATCCGTCTAGGAGTTTTCGGACCGAATGACAAGCAATACAGTATTACGTTTCCAATTTCTGGCGGAGTGAATCCCCTCACGGTGCTATTTTCTCACATACAGTGCCAAACTGAACTTCATATACTGCGCAGTCGACAAAATTAAAAAGAACAACGCGCATGCGGGAAATTAAAAACATACAATGTCGACATCTTACACATCACACCCTGTTTTTTTTTCTAAGAGCTTCTTTTTGAAGACAACCTATATTTATTCGTGAACAGCGCTGGATTAATGAGAAATTGTCACCTGAGATGAACCATTCATTCGTTTCACTCTTCGGAACATAGCAAACATGAAAAAGACATTATAATTTAGTGGCAGGTCTGGGTTAAATATAAGGGGATTCTAAGATAATTCGTAAATTTCGCCTTCATCAATGATCGATATTAGATGAACATAATATCCATTTTCATACAAATGATAAAACACTCCACATCTAATGGCAATTACATTTCCTTTTACAGTCTCCAATGTATATTCACTTCAATGCAAGCTTTCTCTGTAAGCAAATAAATAATAATAATAATAATGGAAAATTTGCAACTTCTACGGCAAGGAAACTGAAAGAAACTGGTACGAACACCACCCAGACCCGGTTACGGAGATAGGACCTGTTACAATTCTATGGGACGACACAATACACACTGACAGAACAATCAAAGCCAAGCGCCCAGACATTGTTATTAAAGACCACAAACAAAATAAGTGCCTCCTTATTGATATGGCAGTCCCTGCAGACTGCAATGTATCTTTGAAGATATTCGAAAAGCTGCTGTCAAAATATAAGGACCTTGAAATCGAAATGTCAAAAATATGGTACATGGGAACATCAACAATCCCTGTTGTAGTTGGAGCCCTCGGATTGGTTGAAAAAGATTCCAGTAGGATGATTGAAGGGATCCCTGGAAGTCCATACCTCAAAGAGATACAAAAAATTATTCTGACAAGTACAGCCCACACTTTACGAAGGGCTTTATCTAAGTAATGATTTTTTTTTTGCAGCGGAAAGTATCATGATACCATTTCTATCCTTAGGTCACTGCGCGGGACCCGGAAAGAAATGTGTAAACGGCAGGTATCAAAGGAAATAAATAAATAAATAAATAATAATAATAATAATAATAATAATAATAATAATAATAATAATAATAATAATAATAACTCCTTATTGATATGGCAGTCCATGCAGACTGCAATGTATCTTTGAAGATATTCAAAAAGCTGTCAAAATACAAGGACCTTGAAATCGAAATCTCAAAAATGTGGCACATGGGAATATCAACAATCCCTGTTGTAATTGGAGCCCTAGGATTGGTTGGAAAAGATTCCAGTAGACTAATTGAAGGGATTCCTGGAAGACCATGCCTCAGAGAAATACAAAAAATTGTTTTTCACAAGTACAGCTAACACTTTACGGAGGGCTTTATCTATGTAAAATATTTTTTTTTCTTCTTGTATATTTTTTGTCAGTCGAAAGTGTCATGATGCCATTTCTAACCTTAGGTCTCTGGGCGGGACCCGGAAAGAAATGTGTACACGCCAGAAATCAAAGGAAATAAGAATAGTAAAAGCTAACCAATCCTTATTGCAGACGCTCGCTCAGGCACACTGAACACCCAGAGAGCCAACCTGTGGTTTACAAACTATGCTGAGCAGACCTTAGTTACAGTTTCTGGGAGAGAGCGTGTTATCTAGCGTGATCAACAACCTCAACAAGTACCAGCACATTCAAACTCTCGGTCACGATGTCTTGTGACTTTCTGCTATCACAGTCACTATCTACCCAATTTTACTCATAAGGTTATGATTTTCAGACATATTCCAAAGTCCCCAGTCCAAACCGATAACATCAGGAAGTCTCCTTGCTGACAGATCGACCATGGTGAGATTCGAACTCGGGTTTCATGGTCAGAAAGCAAACGTTCTAACCACTCGGCAACGCGCCCAACATTATAAAATTAGTTATTATTTGTTGCAAACAAAACAATTAAAATTTTGATTTGCTTTAATTACATATATACCGACTGCATGTTATGGCGGTTCAAATAAAACGACATATCTCATTAATGTAATTTAAATGACCAGATTGCATTTGCACAATGTCTAATATGTACCTTACCTCAGATGATGCAAGAATACACTTTACACACCGTGTTCTTCAGGGAAGACATGGTTTAAAATGAAGCGGGCATCGATATATAAGCATTTGATCAACCTACTTGCGCCACGAATTACAGAAACCGCATGAGAGTTTTATTACTTCAGACGGATACCTGAATTTCGCTAGATTCCCTGTTTATTTTAAACAGTGCTTATTTCGTTTACCAGCCTGTGCCTGTGTTGGTGATAACCCCCATTTCGTATTTCTCGACTTTACAATAACAATTTTAGCCTAAAACAACGAAACATTTTTCAGTTGGATTTGTTAACATGAAGCGAAAAACTTTCCACCTCATATTTTCTTTAAAAACTATGATCACACGTTATTATTATATATTGGAAATCAACATGAAATAAAGTTTCCAGTATCAGGATTTGAAGGAATAATTACTGGTAAAAATGAATAATCCAATCTCTTTCATACTGTCTATATAACTATCTTTCTATCATTAGCTTCAAGAGAACGCCTTTCTATAAAACACTAATCTCATTAACAATTACTCCGGCCATTGACATAAGAAATTGAAGATTTATAATAATATTTTCGGATCATGATCTAAGATTTCTAGGTCCATTCCCATTACACTATAAAAGCAAGAGAACCAAAGAAATGTTTGATGTCGCTGTGATATCAAACCATGTCATGAAGAAAAAACTGAAATAATAACGGGACGCCAATCGTTAGCTTAAGACCTTTGTAACATAAATACGAATGTCCTGTTAATAGACGCACTGTCAGAAAAATTAGAATCAAATTAGATTTCATTGTTTGGTCTGCCAGGATACTGAGGAAGGTGCTGGGTAGTTCGGCCATTACAGTTTCGTTCGACCTGAGGCTGAAATCACAAATGTATATTGAACAAGCATCTGAATTTAAATATAAAATCTCGAAAAATATTTCCTTGTGTGTCAAAGGAAGTCGTTATTATATATGCAAGCTACAGAATTTCGTTTTCAAGAATAGGGGAAGATAACTGTTCAGAAAAAAGATGCTGTTTAGAAGCCTAGATTAAAATCGTTCCAGGATATATCAGTGAATAGTTTAGTGTAGTCCAGAGTAATCCACCGGGGTATGATTGGGTATCACATGCTTCATATATTGAGGTATAACATAATCGAGTCTAAATGATACAATAGAAGGTCAATTGTTGCTCCTTTTACTCTTAGTATAAATAGTTCTTCGCTATCAGGTTATATAATGTCGCCAGTTTACAAACAATAAATAATGGCTAATATGAACTACTTCAGCCGTAATCAAATCCCCCAAAGAGTATCTACACTTCCTCAATTAATACAAATACTGAGCAAAAGTAAACAGAATGATTAATAATATACAAGCTTTTTCATAAGACATAGCCTTGATGTTGTACACACAAAGCAACAATAGTCATTAGAAAATGACTATTTTTCAGTTATTTTGACGAAAATCAATAAGCGTTCAGAAGATTAGGTCTGCAAACCAAGGAAACAGAGAAAAATTAAAGGTTGTTGTAAATTCTAATCTGATGGAATAATACATAAACTCCATACATGCATGCTGGGATTTCATACTAACCAATAAAAATGAGCAATTGTCATCCATCATGTTTTTGTTATTTTTTGTCTTGAAGTCCGAGCGTTATAACAGGATGACTGTATCCCCTTTGCGTGTGAATACAATTCTTACATTGTGAATGTTTTATCTTATGACCGTTGCCTTGTCTAGTTTTGCTTTGCATAGATATTGTTAGCTTGCTATAATTCATTTTGTACCTTTATTTGAAAAAAATATGTGAAGTAAACTTCAACTTGCTCAATCACTCCACCTTTTATGGACCAAACACAATTCCCCTGAGTTTTTTTTCTTTTTTTGCAGCCGGTAATGCCTGGAAACAGGGGACGGAGATTGATCCATTGTATCAATAGTTATTATCTCTGAATAAATAAAACGATAGATCTTATTACATAGGAAAAATGAATGGTTATATTCTAGCCTAACGTATTTTATACCAGGCTATATAAACTGGCGTAGACTTCAACCGTGTGTGTAAAACAGCATAGCCAAAAATAACCCCGGATTGATACTAGACTGAACGTTAATATGAACTAATTAAGACTAGGGATATATTTGGATTTTTACATTGGGTGTTGAATATAAAATATGATAAAAGAAATGTTTGTTTTTGATCTTTTCCTGGTGTATAAAGAAGTTGTAAATTGTTTTGATCTTACCGGGAAAGAAGTAAAAAATGATTATTGAGGCGAGTGTGGGGTGTTTCGTTTCGTATGTTATATGTCCGACCATTTCAACTCCTTCGCCCAGCTTCGTAGCCCCTTATAAGAAAATGCCGCTATCTATGTAAGTAATCGGTTTGGCATTCGTTCAATTCCGGAGATGTCAAAATTCTGGCAACTCACCATTGACTATAAATTTAGTCGTAGCTGAAGTTAATAGTTGGCGCGACATGATCCCAAAACGTCGACTAAGGCCATGGCTGAAACCGACTTCGGGGATTGTAGCTCGCATCGTCCGGGTGGAAAAAAGCTCGTCGCTGCCCCGATTCATATGCTCAGCCATTGAAGCTGCGATATTTATTTTGTATTGGCAATGAACACAGTTATTGATATTTATGAGCCAGGGAGCGGGAGTGACGGCTGGAGGCGGGGAGCATTACATTGCAAGCCGCTGAGAGCTTCTCTTTCGTCCGACTAAGATTTATAACGGATCAGTAAATACACATTCTCGATTTTTTTCAGCCGGGATCGTGGAAAACAGTAAACGTCCATAATTTGACACACCCTCTTTTTCTTCTTACGGTCATTCTCTCCCTCCCTCTCTCTGCGTCTCTTTCTCTTTCATACACGCAATCACACATGGAAGTGCAGGTGATGTAATGGATAACAGCTCAGAATGAAAACTCGGAGAGCCGAGTTCGAATGCCAGTTGGGTTCGTTACATTTAAATTTACATGTAAATACCCTTCAGAAAGCCATAAAACTCTCTCTTACTCCCAGCTATAGATTAAATAGTAGGGATCTGAAAAATCACTTTTATTTTCGAAAAATTGATAAACTTAAAAAATAATGTGTTTTACAATTCAAAATATGTACTGCTTTAGGTCATTAAGTATATATATATATATATATATATATATATATATATATATATATATATATATATATATGTGTGTGTGTGAGAGAGAGACTGTGTTAATGGGAGAGCGAGAAAGAGAGAAAGAGAGGTAGGTACATTCAAGAATATATTCAAATAAGTTCTGTTAAGTTAAACAATGTCCGTCTTTTTAAATTTCATTATATTTTTACAATTTTGGAGTAAGATTTTGTAAATCAAAATTAAAATTGTAGATAAAGATGGTTTTATTTTTGTTACTAATTTTAACCATCTCAGTCATTATCAAGAACTGAATGTTGCCAGGATTTTAGATGTGAAGTTGTCTATTTGCTCCTGGCATTCATTTTTGTAACGCTAGAATTCAAATTAATTCAAATCTACGTGTATCGTATTAGGGGTATCATGGAAAAATCTGTCAATTTTATGCATCATTTATTAATTTAAATATATATATATATATGTAAGTTTGATAGCCTGTATTTTGGGGAATCAATAGATTCTAAACACATTTGCTTTATATTCAATATATAGTAACGATATTTCGTGTTCATTTTTATTATTTTTTAACTGAATTGTTGAAATGTTGTGTCAATTTATTGATATCATGTCCGAGAATTGTTTCAGCAATATTTATACTCAGAATGACATCAGAATGACCAATAGGGGGCGTAGGTGATCATGGCCTTCCACTTCCACGTAACCCTTGTAGCTCTCAATAAGTTTTGTCCTTTTGTTACTTCCCACAGGCCATGTTCAGTCATCCCGCTAGCTATGCCATACGTTGCTTTCCCTTGTCTTTCTTTCTCTCTATTCGACCTGTGAGTATCAGTTTCTCCAAGCTCTCATTACGTGTCCCAGAAATTTTAGCTACCTCTTCCTGATGTTAACCATAAGCTTCCTCCTTGTTTGAATCCTCTCCAAAACCTCATCCTCGCTTACACGCTCGGTCGATGATATCCTTAGCATCCTTCTGTAGAACCATACCTCCGTTGCCTCGAGTCTCTTCTTCATCTTTGAGGAAACCGTCCAGCATTGGCTGCCATAAAGGAGGACAGATGTCACGTAGCAACTCAATACTCTTTTCTTTGTTACCAAAGAAATCCGCCTGTCTCGTAATACACTGCCTAGCTTTTAGAATGCATCTCTCGCCATTCTAGTATGTCTTCGGCCTCAGAGTCGTACCGTGCTCTGTCAAATCACTTCCCAGATACATAGATTTCTGCACCTGTTTGATATTAGTGTCCACGACCAGTAAATCGCATTTCGAAGTCATCCTTTTAGTGATGACCATGCTTTCTGTCTTGTTGTAGTTTATACTTAGTCTCTTCTTCTAGCTCTTCTTCGCTACCCTCTGTAGAAAGTTTTGATAGCTATGCTTGATATAAATTGCAAAATCGTTTGATAAAGTACGTCTCAACGAACTGTTAAATCTGTCAGTTAACCTTGATATATCTGAGGAGAATACTGGAATGATGCAGAACCTATACTATAATTTCAAGTTCATCAATTTTCTTTCAGAAACAATGGTGTCAATTATTCTAATTTGCTACAGAAAATTGTGAAGGAAAAGAATAAATATCAATTACAAAAAGAGAGAAGGTATGGTTGTCAGCAAAAGGGAACAGCCCAATATGCAAATTACATATTGGAGATAGCAAAATCAAACAAGTACAAAATTTTAAATATCTTGAAAGTGTAGGGAGATCACAATTGTTTTCCCTTGGTTTGAGCTTATGGGAGTTCGGCTCCTTTAGAGAGGAGAACTCTTCTGTCCCTTTTAGTTTTTGCTTACGTTTATTTTAGGAACGGCCTCTTTACCTTCCTGACCACCAGGGCATCCACACACGTGGAAACTGGTCAACATGTGCACGGCCTAGCGAAAGAAAAAAGTAATTTCTATTCACTTATCTGCGGATTATCACTGGCCATATAGCTGGTATATTATTTTTTTTGTTCTCGTTCTGTAAACCACCTCGTTCCTTTGGGACAATATGGAAAATCATTTGTTTTGGGACATATGTAAATCTTTTTAATATATGTACGTAAGTTGGTTGCCTTATTAAATGTTTTGTTTGTTACGGTCGCGTATCTCGTCTTTCTATATTCGAATTCAGTGTCAGTGTATCAATGGCTACGCTAATGCTAATATTAGTATCGGTGTGCTACTGGTAGGCTAAAACACATTATTCTTCCTAACACAAAATAGTCGATAAACTGTGTGGCCGATAACTAATACTAATAAAAGTATTTTTTTTTTACAGAAGACGGGAAATACCACATTGAAATAATAAGGCGCAATTGGATATCGAAAAACGCCTACCAAAAGCTGAGCAAAGTATTAAGAAATAAGAAAATATCGCCATAAACAATGAAAAAAAGTACTGAACTGATATGTAATATAATATTGGTCTTCCTATATGGCAGTGAATGCTCGACAATCTATTCACTGATGTGGAATGACTTGAGACAACTGGAATATCGTTATACAGAAACATGCTGAGAATTCCATGAACCCGAGCATTTGAGTGTTGACGAAGTTTTACAGAAAATGGAATGAAAATGACACTTAAATTAAAGGACCTACATATTCCATAGGGAGTATGAGGCCAGAACTCTCAAGACCCGTACACTCCCTGGAGAGTATAGAGATCATAGTTCTCAAGCAACGTAGACACCTTGAGGAAAATGGGGCATAGCTTTCAACTCACGTAGACACCCTGAGAAGTACGAGGCCACAGTTCTCAAGTCCCATGATCACCCCAAAGAATATGGGTCACAAAAATCCATGTTCCGTAGACTCCCTGTGGAGTCTGGGCGACACCTCACAGTACGCTAAGCATTGGTACTACGGTTTCAATAGCAAGTATCTTCTACAGGATTGATTGGCGAGGCCCCTGTCTTGAAATCAACAAAGTATAAAGGTCAAAGAATACACTAGTATTTAACGCGCAGTTGGAGAGAGAAGGGTGGATTTATATCTTTCACAAGAGTATTTGGGAGTAAGATAATGCAATGAACCCGACTGAAATTAGAACTCAGTTCTCCGATTTCTCATTCCGAGGCGCACTCTGACTAACCACCGACGCATCTTAGAATGGCGCACAGCAATTAAAAAGAAGCTCCTCGGATAAACTGTCTGTTTCCTCTGGAAAAATGATTCATTTTGTTTAGGAAACTCTCAAATTTAAGTGTCCAAAAATTATTTAAAGAGAAAAGGAGATCTCAACGTATAGAGCTTTTTTTTCAGTTTCCGATTTTCATCAAACAACGAAAATTATTCTTTTTAGAATTTCAAACACTAAAAGACGTCTGAAGAATGTATTGACTGTTATATCGTCTGTAAAACAAGTATGGCGAAAATAATTTGAAGAAAAATAAAATTATTAGAAAAATTTTTGAAGATAACATTTCGAAACCTGTACAGAATATTAAATATAATCATTATATCTTACATGAGAGTCAGGTCAAAAATAAAACATCGTCTTAAAAGCAAGAAAACTATGGGCATGGAAATGGTAAGGTTAACCGTTTCCTTACAAGGAAACGCGTCCTGGGTATGACGTTAAACTGCATCCAAGAGCAAGGCCTCAGGCATCAGGAGGTTTTGAAGAGCGTGGAACCACCTCTTAATTGCTGACGTTGCCAGGTTCACCCTGGCCCGGGGTGGTAGCACCTGTTAGGGTCCCAGCTATTGGCAAATAGTGAACTCCCAGACTATATCCGCGTCCATGGGTATGACGATAAACTACATCTCCGTTCTGGGTATGGCGATAAACTACATCCGCGCCATGGGTATGGCGATAATCTACATCTGCGTCCTGGGTATGATGATAAACTACGTCCAACAGAAAGGCGGTTTTTGAAAAAAAAATATTACAAGCTATACGTTTTTGGAAAAATAGTATTACCAGCTATAAGTTTTCGAAAGAATAAGGTTGTCAGGAGTGCGTTTTTGAAAGAATATTACCAACTATACGTTTTTGAAAAAATAATATTACCAGCTATACATTTTTGAATAAATAATATTTCCAGCTATACGTTTTAAAAATATATATATATTACCAGCTATACGTTTTCTTTTTTAAAAAGTAATATTACCAACTATACGTTGTTGGAAAAAAATAAGTAATATATTTTTGAAAAAAAAAAGAAAAATATATATTACCAGCCAAACATTTTTTGAAAAAAGATAAATATTACCAATGATACAAATTTAAAGAAAATCATTACCAGAAATGGATTTTTGAAGGAAAGATTTTACCAGAAATAGATTTTTTGAAGGAAAAAGTTTACCAGAAATGGATTTTGTGAAGGAAAAACTTTACCAGAAATAGATTTTTCGAAGGAAAAATATTACCAGAAATAGATTTTTCGAAGGAAAAATATTACCAGAAATAGATTTTTCGAAGGAAAAATATTACCAGAAATAGATTTTTAAAAAATAATAATAATACCAACAATAAAAATATTTATCGGCATTAAATAACCCATTGAGGTTGATATGCCGTAAAACCAAAACAAACAAAAACTTACAAGGAAACATTCGACAGTCATTGAAACGATCAGCCAG
>OZ038476.1:142582036-142617036 GCA_964036315.1 Acanthosepion esculentum
GACATACCCATTAGTGATCATAGGTACTGTATATGTCAATGTCTGAATCCTAAATTCCTTCGTCCGGGGATTTCCCAATCCACGCTTGCCTATAAAAGATGATAAATTCCGACATCAATAGAAAATTTTGTTTCTTAATTCTGAATCATAAATGCAGATGAACAACCTTTTCAGAACTTAAAATACAAGATTCATACACTTTTTAGAAGCACCATGTGATTTTTACAAAATAATAGTTTAGCAAATACTTATTGTAATTTCAGTACCTGCAAATATTTCTCAAAATGTTCAAAAGTGCTATGTAATAAGGTGTCGTGGTAAGTATGTTGAACAAAATAAGTATCGTGTATTTCGTCTTTCCCAAGATCAGAATGTGCGAGAACGGTGGTAAAAGGCTATACCTTAAAACACCCCGCGTCCAAAACCAAACCTCTAATAATGAAACAGTAGTTTTTAGAGGAAAATCACGACTCAAATTATCCATCATCAGTATTTGATCATTTGCAATGAAGTGTATTAGCAAGTCCTGAAACAAAATCAAGAACAACAAGCAACACTTCTGCTACTGTGCGAAATGCACAAAATGACGAGTTGGCATTGTCTCTGGAAGAAGAGAAAATCCTCACTATTGAATATTTGTATCGAAATATTGATCAACAGCATTTTGTGTCAGCAGTTATATGATATACATCAAGCAATCAGCTGTTCATCCAATCTGTTATTTTTTCTTCACTGGAGGTATTCCAATTTCTTGATTAACAATTTTGAAAACTTGAGATTTGAATGTTACAATGCTAGTATATACACAATCATTTTTTTCTCTTTCAAAAGTCGAATATCAATGTTTTATCCCGGGTAACAAATCAATAAAGCAATTCGTTATCTTACTACATTAAAAATTGAAAATAATTTATCTTTTTAAAGACCATATTAATGTTATGTCATCATAATTCTGATATTTTTTCAGGGATTTTGTATATTTTGTTACATTTCAATAATTATATAACAGACTTTACGATGATTTTAAGTTACTCAGTGAGAAAACATTTTTAGTTTTGACAGCAAAAGTCTCAAAATTAGTGACTTTAATTTTCTTGGTGATATATTTAGTAAAATCTCTGAAAATCAGGAAAAAGTGTATGGAAGAAATTTATTTGGTTTAGCTGAAAATTCTGAAGGATTAGCAAAATCAGTATTGGCACCAGGGTAAAATGTTTGAATGCTGGACCAAAAGTTTTACTTAAAATGATCCCATTTGCAAAATTAGAGGCATTTGTTTTATATGAAAATGTATTATATATAGTTTATGCAATCCAATTATTAAATGGTCAAGAAAATGCAATTATATGTGACAAGACCCATCAAAGTTTGTTTTTTTCAAAATATATGAAACTGTTTTTAATAAACCTTGGATAATTAAAAATAGTTGTACCTATTTTTGGATTATGTTGACTTTTTAAAAATTTTCAGAATAATTAGATTATTGAATCTACTTACAAATTAGTGTTTTATTCTGAAGGAAAAAAATTACGTTGCTGGATTAAATTGGATGCCAATCATTTCATAACTTCTGTCAGTTAAGTGTCATACGTAATAAACGCTTGCGCGATCATGTACCTTACGATACATGATGAAGATATTTTTCCCGAAGTAGGTTGCCATTTCTTTCTATGGTAGACCGGTTGCCAACCAAAGCTAAAGAACCCAGTTTGTCCTGCTATTTAACCCATAGCTGGGGGGATTCATACCTTTCACAAGGGTATTTGTGCGTAAGTGAATCTTAATGACTCGACTGGAATTCGAACTCGACTCGGAATGAGAACTCTCTGATATCCATTACACCACAAAGACGTTAAAGCTAGGATCCCTAGAGATATTAAAATATCACTTTTGTATATAGAAGCCTATTCTACAAGAAAATATTGCCCCATAGAAGAGGAAATATTTAATAATACTAGTTTTTATTTTCAAGAATTGGGAATTTTTTTAATGAAATAATTCGTAGATATCACAGTTCAGTGTGTGTTTTTTCTGTTTTATAATATTTTGCGACGTTAAACTGAACACTTGCAGAAATTCTCTGACAATAATCTTTATGATAGTTTCTGATCTGTATCATTTCAATATGAAAAGAGCATGGGATTATATTGTCAAATATGTTTTTCAAAAAATAGTGTTTGTCTGATTCCCCAATGACAATTCTCTTTATACAATTCTCTTTAAGAGTAAGTAATCCGTATTGAAAAGTTATACTTTGTCAAGTATTAAGAATATCTTTAGGAAGTTTCATTAAAAAGAGAAATATTTATCAGATATGTTTTATTTTTTGTTTCCCGCCTCTTTAGATATATTTACTTGCTTAACTCCCCAAATTGTCCTATTAATCAATTTTGTGTTCTTGTTAGTATAAATTGATTTTAATTATTAAAATTATGTTTACTGATAATATATATTATTGCATTATATCGAAATAACTATTTACTTCATCATCTGTAAAACAAATTGTACATGTAACAAAAATCATAATTAATTTTATCAACATTATTATTTCACTGAAATTCATATTTTGTAAATATTTTAAGACTTTGTTTATACATAATTTGGAAACTGTTAAAATTGATCTCTGATTGTATTATAGAATTATAGTTTCTGTAATCAAATGGTATACATAAATTAACTTAGTGTTATGGTGAAGCACACCTATTCTATAGTTATTAGACTCTCCCACCTAATATAAGTAGGAGTAGTAACTTGACCTGGCGGTTGGCCTAATAAATTCCGAGGGGCCAAAGCAGGCCATATGCCAAGTTTCATATCATAACGTTTACTGCTGAGGAGGTTATAAAACACATGCAAGCAGAATAAAAATAAACAGAATTACGGAGTTAAATACAAGGTGTAACAGCAAAATTGTTCAAATAGGGTAACATCAAAATTGTCCATCCCACAAAATGTTTAATATCTACAACGCCCACGAAGTAATTGAGTTTCTTTTTTCCGTGTTTTCAGATACACCGCGTAGCCATCTTGACACCATTTGACGCGGGAATCGGAGAAAAACCCTTTGAGTTATTCAGCTAGAAATAGAACAGGTTAAAATCGTTTTGTGTCAGTCCCACTGTTTTTTCAACCTAGTAATGGTGAGAGCAAATGTGAGAGACAAAAGATCATTCAAGCTTTCAGTAATGGTACCAATATTTATACTCTGGCTTCCATGTTCAAAGTCTATCCAAGAACCATCAAGGGAACGGCGAATATGTTTAAAAAGAGGGTAGAAGAAAGGAAAACTGGATCAGGAGGCCACAACAGGAAGACGAATAATCATTTCAACTTAAAAGATCAATTAGAAAAGATCCAACTCAATCCATAAGGCATTTGCCATGTGAGAGAGCAGTTTCAGCTATGACAGTCGAAAGAGCAGTGGAAAGAGACTTTAAAATGAAATCGTATGTAAAACGTTTGAGACAACTTGTTATACACTTGGACAGAAAGTTAGAAGGTTAGAGAGGGCGATATCATCTTGAATAATTTCGAAAATGATCATGGAATTATATATATATATATATATATATATATATATATATATATGAACTTCATTTCAATCTTTCTTGAGCTTCCAATTCATAGCTATGATTAATTAATGATTTACGTTTATGATTGATTTCATCACGATACTTCTGTTAAGCTTGGACAGTAATGATACATTATTATTGCTCAATTGTTTATTCCAATAGTGTTATCTTAGAGAATTTCAGTAAGACATTTCTGGCATACAACAGTTCTGATCTTAATTGAACAAATGGACAATTTTGCTGTTACACGATTTGGACAATTTTGGTGTTACACACGGTATATAAATATATCCGTTCGGATTTAGATGAAGAGAAGCTCTAGGCTATTCAACTTGTGAGGCCCCTAAAACTTATCACACGTAGAGAAAAAGAGTGTTAATTTAAACAATTTGAGTAAAAACGAGGATGGTGTTGGATGATTGAAATTACTGAAGGGTTATTTAGAATTTACAATGCTGGAGGTCCCCGTGGAATTTGAGGCCCTAGGTTTCAGCCTTCTAAGCCTATAGTAAATCCTTAAAGTTTTCTTTGTATGTTATTTAATTGAATAATTCATAATTTTTCTGTGTAATAGACACCCAAATACTCTGAAATGCTCGTATTGGAATTTCCGGTGCGAATGCCAAGCAGTACAGCATGACGTTTCCAAATGTCTGGCGGAGTGATTAGTATCACGATGCTCTTATTCTCACAGATGATGCCCAACTGACCCTACTCTGCAGTCGAAAAAAAACAAAAAAACAACTTTCATGCACGAAATTAAAAATATAAAATGACGACTAGTAACCCATCTCACCCATATTCCTTTTTATATTTGAAGGAATTGCAGTAATATTTTGTCTAAAGTCCAGAAAGTATTTTCGCATACACGACACAGTGAATCTTTCAATAAATTTTGCATAACTTACGAATTATAATATTGACTGAGTAAAACATTACTATTTTTCCATGCCACCTTCTAAAATATATGTTTTTACTTCTATTTTATCAGACCAATTTTAGAAACAGCACAGTGATTTTATCGAAGAACTGAAAGATTGATCTGAAAAAATATAGAATTATTTATGCAAAAAGCAAAGATAAAACATTTTTTCTTAGAAATAATTTTTTCGGGGATATTTTTCTGTTTGCATGAACGTAAAATAACCGGTGCATATCATTTGTTTGTATTTTAGTATATTTGCAATTGTTTTGAAACCGAAATTACAATATCTTCGAGTTCAGAATTTTGCCAGTTGTCAGGAATTACGTCGAGAGGGAACCGCTACTAAATTGTTTCAACGACAAAATCGTCAAAAGTAAAATTTTCTTTCACAATGAAGACTTTGCAGAAACAAATTTCAAACTTGAAAATTCTTTTCGTTGGTATTCATGGTATTTAATTATTCCCCCACTGGAATGAGATGTGACACAAGGTCTTTTTAAAGTGGGGATCCGAGCGCATACACTCGGGCAAGGGACAAAAATTCCCCCAGCGGTTGCGCTGGAAAAATTCTTTTCGATTTCACAAAATATATTTTTCTTCTTTTAATGAGACTTCGTCTGCCTTTTATTGCAATTACTTTGAATCGATACACCAGCCTGCAGATTAAATTAGTTTTCCCAGTGACCATCGAAAGAGCCTTACTAATTCAGTCTGCTATGATATGCAGCAACGATTAAAGTATGTTGGTTTAGAAAATCACCCATCACTCAACTTCAGATCACCTGAATTAGGAAAACGTCATTAATTAGAAGTTTTCCCTAATTCAAGTGATCTATATGAATAAATAAACTTTATTCTTAAGAATTCAAGTACAGCCAATTCTAAAATTTAAAAAAAAAACAACAAAAAAACATGATTCATACTTGTGAACCTACTACTCTCAAGGGGTCGTCAAGTGGTCAGGATAGTAATATAAGTGGGGTTACACAAATTGATATCATTTACCACTTGGGAAGCTGTCCCGACATTTATTTCTTGAACAGTAAAAATCACACATACTGTATTTGATACTTTCATTTAACCTCGTCTGGTCAATCTCTTGCTGTATCAATGCTTAGCGAAAGAGTATAAAACAAAAATGCCGATTAGTGTTGCCTGGCATCTGTTCAGTGTTGTACGAAAGTAAATTAATTTATTTTTTCCTCCCGCTGGTCTACTTCGTCAAGAGAGCCACTTCCATTAAAGCCGAGGAAGGTGGTAAAAGTATCTAAGGTTTTCTTTATGTTTCGACGTCAGAGACAAGTGTTGGGGCGACAGGATCAAACGACAGATGTCAAGCGGCTAACAGGCACTTGAGTCTCTCAAGTGGGCCTATTATATTAGCTTTTCAGACATAGAATTTTTCTGAAATCTACCGGTCATGATCTTAATTTTAAAATGTCCTTAGTGAGTAAGATCATGTGTTTATCTCGAATCCCTTTTCAGCTTAACTTCTGCTCCACGATTGTAGAATTTCTTATGATAATCTTCTTGCATTATTTATATTATTCGGACTGTTATCCTCATCTTCATTGTCATATTCATAACGTTTCATTCCGAAATAGGACATTGTTATTGGATTTCGAGGGATAGTGAAAAGGACAAAATTATATAATGAGAAAATGATGATAAGTATGAGAGTCCTTTTTGTTTCCAGTTCGTCTGAAACTTTCGTAACAAGTTCAGTCTATAGTATTCTTAGCATCCTTCTATAGAAACAAATTTCGTTAATGAGAATTTTCAGCATTCACATCCATCTAGGAGGCCCGATATTACATAGCAGTTCAACACTTTTTTTCCTTTATAACGATTCCTGTTTCTTTATATTTTGTTTAACTTCTGGAAGGCATATTTCCTTATCTGAAAACGACTTCGGATTTCAGTATCAGATGTTCCGTCTTCAGTTAAGACACTACGTTATATTTTACATTTTTACGATGATGTTTATTCCTTTAATCTAGCTTTCCTTTCCTACATTTGGTAGGGTTTTCTGAATTTTCATATCTACGTATGTTTTCAAAATTATACCATCTGAATAACTAATGATGTTAAGATAGTAGCTGTTAATAATGAATCCTGGAGAGACTTCTAATTTTCTAAGGATTGCTTTAGGGCAAAGCTTGAATAATTCCAGGGATAAGTTACATTCTTACAATTCTTTCTATTTTTGCGTGTTTAGTTAATTCATTTTGTATCAGAATGCAGGCGATCTACTCCCAGTATAAGTTTTGAATATTTCTAAAATCTTTCAGAAATATGTCAAGTTTAACGAGAAGTTTTGACAGTTCTTAGTGACATACTTTAACAAACGCTTTTCCATAATTCATAAAACATAGTTTCTATTGCATTTGTCTTGTTCTTTTTTATATCATTCCGAGAATTCTTTGTTGCCTTGTCTTTAACGAATCTGCATTGTTTTTGTTCTATTTCGGGTCTAATTCTTCAGCGCGTTCAATTCATCATGATAAGGTTTGTTATGTGCTTCATTGGAATGGTTGTTCAAGGGAATTCACATTCGATTTCAGCTGGTTTCTCAGGCAGCGTTATGCAAATGGATCTACTTAGATTATTCAGTATCGCACCAGTTTTGTATATTTCATTTGATATGTTTGGAATTCTGTCAGTATCAAAATCATCTAAAGCTTTCACCATCTCTATAATCATTTTACAAAGATTCTCAGCAGTAGTTTAATCGGGAGACAAAATAATCTTATTTCTGTTCATTGATTAGGCAATTAGATTTACAAATGAATGAGAAGATATTAAGTTTACCTTGAAAGAAATAAGAGGTTATCGATATCGTAGACACCGATTTTTCAGATGTTCTCGGTCTTGAATCTAAGCCAATTGGGACACAACTATTTATAAAATATTTATATTTATAAAATTATAGCCTGCTGCAGAAAATTATTGATTTGGTTTGGCTTGGTTTGTTTTGTTTTACGGCATATCAACCTTGATGGGTCATTTAATGCTGACAACGTTTTTTTTCCTGTTAATATTTTTGTTTTGTCAAAAATCTATTTCTGTTAATATTTTTACCTCAAAAATGTATATTTGTTAATATTATTTTTTTAAAAAATATATAGCTGGGAATATTATTTTTCTGAAAACGTATAGATGGTAATATTATTTTTTCAAAAATTTATATATGGTAATATTATTTTTTGAAAAACGTATAGCTGGTAATATTATTTTTTCAAAAATGTATAGCGGGTAAAATTATTTTTTTCAAAAATGTAAAGCTGGTGATATTATTTATTCTAAAATATATAGCTGATAATATTATCTTTTTAAAAACGTATAGCTGGTAATATTACTTTCTCAAAATTTAATAGCTGGTAATATTATTTATACAAAAACGTAAAGCTGGTAATATTATTTTTTCAAAAATGTATAGCTGGTAAAAGTATTTTTTCAAAAATGTATAGCTGGTAATATTATTTTTTCAAAAATGTATAGCTGGTAATATTATTTTTTCAAAAACTTCTAGCTGGTAATATTATTTATTCAAAGACTTATAGCTGGTAATATTATTTTTTCAAAAATTGATAGTTGATAAGATTATTTTTTCAAAAACGTAGAGCTAGTAATATTATTATTCAAAAATATATAGCTGGTAATTTTATTTTTTCAAAAACTTATAGCTGGTAATATTATTTTTTCAAAAATGTATAGCTGATAATATTATTTTTTCAAAAACGTATAGCTGTTAATATTATTTTTTGAAAATTGTATAGCTGGTGATATTATTTTTTCAAAATTTATAGCTCGTAATATTATTTTTCGAAAACGTATAGGTGGTAATATTTTTTTTTCAAAAACGTATAGTTGGTAATATTATATTTTTTTAAAATGAATAGCTAGTAATATTAATTTTTCAAAAATGTTTAGCTTGTACTATTACTTTTCCAAAAACGTATAGCTGGTAATATTATTTTTTCAAAAACTTAAAGCTGGTAATATTAATTTTTCAAAAACTTGTAGCTGGTAATATTATGTTTTCCAAAACGTATAGCTGGTAATATATTTTTTCAAAAATGTATAGCTGGTAATATTATTTTTCCAAAAACGTATCGCTGTTAATATTATTTTTTCAAAAATTGATAGATGATAATATTATTTTTTTAAAAACGTAGAGCTGGTAATATTATTTTTCAAAAATGTATAGCTGGTAATTTTATTTTTTCAAAAACTTATAGCTGGTAATATTATTTTTTCAAAAATGTATAGCTGGTAATATTATTTTTTCAAAAACGTATAGCTGTTAATATTATTTTTTGAAAATTGTATAGCTGGTGATATTATTTTTTTCAAAAATTATAGCTAGTAATATTATTTTTTCGAAAACTTATAGCTGGTATCATTTTTTTTTTCAAAAACATATAGCTGGTAATATAATTTTTAAAAAAATGTAAAGCTGGTAATATTTTTTTTTCAAAAATGAATAGCTGGTAATATTATTTTTTCAAATACGTATAGCTGGTAATATTATTTCTTCAAAAACGTATAGTTGTTAATATTATGTTTTTAAAAACGTATTATCAGAAGCCTTGCTGTTGGACGTAGTTTATCGTCTTATCCAGGACGCGAAAATGATTGATTCTTCTATTATCGCCATATCAACTCTTTTTGACTAATGCAATGCTAAAATTTAATTTCCTTGAGAGATTCGAAGTAATAAGAATAGGATATATGTCATTTCGGTGTTCACACTTGAATACATGGTAGATAATACGTAGCTTTTGTGACTATAAATGTTTCTGTGAACATGACTACTAGAGATTTAGTGTTGCGGATTTGTTGAAATTCTATTTTGGAATACAGTTTGATTTAAGAAATTGTAGGATATTATATAGATTAATGTCATGGGATTACTTTTATGTTCGATGTTTTGTAGTATTTAAACAGATTTGGGGAGATCGGGATAATGTTTTATATGAAAACGTATTGCTGGTAATTTTACTATAAAATATATTTTTATACATTCATAGTGTTTTGGTTTTTGTTTATTTTATCTGGGGCCATAATAGGTGCTACCACCACGGGTCAGGGTGGATTTGGCAACAACAACTATAAAGAGGTGACCCCACGTTGCTCAAATCCTTTAATCTCCCGATCAGGGGCCTTGACGGATGTAGTTTATCGTCATACCCAGGACTGTGCTTCAGCAAAAACTGGACTCATTATAAATTAGATCCAAGATATGTAATTAATCAATGATAAGTTCAATATTCAAAAGTGAAAAATTTAAGCGAATAATAACACCAAAAATTGCAATATGAGCTCTGGTAAAAACATGGTGGTATAACAGCATAAATTGCAATATGAGCACTGGTAAAAAATAGTAGCTGAAGACATTAGGTTTATAATACCCAGAAATTCATACACAGATGTTCTCAAGGACATATGGCACAGTGCATAAAGGCGTTAGTTAGATCAGGTGACAGGACCCAAAGAGTTGTGAGTTCGATATCGGGTTAAGGCGGAAATTAACAGGAGATAACTGACATCCATTAGACTTGGCACGTGGAAGTAGAATAGTCTACCCCAGTGAGCGAAATAAAGGGTACAGTTCGACATTTCAAGCACTTGAAGAAGGCCGAAAGCTTAAAGCGGCCGAAACGTTGTAATAAATATGGCAACAAAGATGAGGACAATAGTCCAAATAATGTAAATAGATACATACTACCTCATCTCAGAAATATAGACAGATACTGAAAAATTTAAACAATTACATTTTTTAATATCTGGGATTATGTTTAAGCCCCTCACAAGTATATATAGATGCTAAATTTGTAATGTTAGGGAGAGTACTGTCAAAAATAAATAAAAGCTGAAAGTCAAAAATGGAAAAGGTTTGAAGGTGTAACTCTTTAAACAATAGAAACATTCCTGTTAAACGGCGCATTAACAAAAACACTAGTGGAAAATCCACTTTTGGGTACCAGTTGAAAGAAGATATCCCCAATGAAAAACAATATAGTAAACTACTCAATATTATGGACACAATGTGTGGAAGGCGAATACAGTTTCTTAGCAATTTGCTGAAGAATTTGAAATTATGCATAATCTTATTTCATGGAATATCAAGGTAAGAGAAAAGATCAAGGGTAGACATACAAGAACCTACATCAGGTAATCAATAACCCCACTAGAACGAGAAAGAACGAACTGTCTAAGGCTCAGGATCATAGAAATGGTTGGAATAAAGTGTCCAGAGGTATTATTTCCAGGACCATCAGATAGTAAAACATGCTTATTTGATTAGAATCGGCTATATCCCGTTATCATTGAAATTATAACCTTTCAAGCATACTGCATAGCAATACTTAAACATGCTGCAGCACAGGATGAGAAAATATTAGGTTTGCCCGGAAAGAAACAAAAAGTTGTGAATATCCTGAAATGCCCATCGCAGACTTTTCAAATGTTCTAGATCTTGAATCCAAGCCACTTGAGACACAAATATTTTTTTTATAAAACTTTAGCCTACTGCAGGAAATGTTTGATTCGTCTATTTAATGGCATATCAATTCCGTATGGTTCATGAAATGCCGAAATTTAATTTTCTTCAGAGTTTGGAAGTAATAAAAATATGATAGATTTCATTCTGCTTTCACAATTGAATACATGGTAGATGATACACAGCTTTTGTGAATATCAACGTTTGTGTGAAAATGACTAATAGAGGCGGTAATGTTAGTTTTATATTGTGATTTTGTTGAAGCTATATTTTGGAATACAGTTCCAAAGAAAATTGTAGGATATTATATGGATTAATGTCATGGAATTTCTTTTATGTTGGTTGTTTGGTAGTAATTTAAACGGGTTTCGGGTGAAGTCGTTACAATTACTATGTGTGTATTGTTTGTAATTTTTATATGAAAATGTATTGCTGGTATTTTTACTATAAAATGTATTTTTATACATTCATAGTGTTTTGTTTTGTTTATTTTAGCTGGGGCCATAATAGGTGCTACCACCACGGGTCAGGGTGGATCTGGGATTCTTGAGAAAAAAGATTATGAGACAAAAAGAGAAGAGCTTCCCATAGGCATTCCCTGTTATGATCTAACAGACCAACAACGAAACACAATGCTACAGGATGAAAATAAATGGAAGTCATTATTGAAGATGACCAACAGAGCCAAGTGTATTCCGAAACGTCTGAGGAAGATGTAAAAATGGAAAAGAAATATCCTGAGTACGAGCACGATCGGGAGAAAGAAACTCATTATTTCAAAGGAGCGGTAGAGTGAAGTAAAGCCAAGAAATCCCCCCCCCCAAAAAAAAACAGACGATGTCTAGAAGAGTCACAACATTTCCAAAACCCATTCTTTCCCGGGAGAAATAGTAATATATTTACAAGTGAGAGGTTGACTGATTAATATATAAGAAGAAGGGGAATATATAAAAAGTCTCTATGTAGTAGCATAGGTCAGTAATATTCGAGTTCATGTTATAAAATGCACTAAGCGACTTACGAATATCACTTTAACGCAAAAAAAAAAGAAAGATAGTAACATCAAAGAATGATGGGAATGCTAGATTGAAGCTTACCAAAAATAGAAAATGTTGGGGTGAAGAAATTAAATCTTTGGGGAGAGGAAAGTAAAATCTTCAACTTGAATATTGACGTAGACAAAAAAAAAGTCTTTACATTCTTTACGTTTTATAAGTAGCCATTTGATATTCAAATTACGATGAGTAACATGACAGCAGGTCGATAACTAATATTTTCCCGGATACGATCAGAAAATAAAATAAAAAACTAATAAAAAGATTTAATTAGTATACAAGATAGCGAAAACAATCTGGAAAAAAAAATCAGGTCGAAATCTTGCGGCTGGAAAAATGTCACGTTAAATATCAGAATGTAAACTGCTAACATATGCATGAAAACTTGACTGAATTTCTCAGATAAAAATAAAATGACTAAAATAAAGGTCTGGACAATGTTAGTAATTTGAGTGCTACCTATAAAGCTGTTATCGCTAGGTTCGCGGTCTCACCAAACGAAAGCTTGACATAAAATCGATTCCATTGGCATTTATCCGAACATTTAGCGAGTAGGTCGAGTAAAATTTATGCTTCACCTCTTCGCTGTCGATATTGGAACCATTTTCTTCGCAATGATTTGGATATAGTAAATTGTTTTTGCCTTAAAAACCCAGTGAATTGCGTTTCTAGAATGTTTTCTATCTTCAAATTTTTATGTATTGTGTTTTTGTCGATCTAAAAATGGTTGTGATTCTTTAGCTGAAAAGAAGAGAATCTTTAGTTTAGATGATAATTTTCCGATAGAAATCGATACAAACCTATTGTTCTGGGATTCTGACAAAATATTTCCATTCTTAAGATCCAGTGGAAAGAAGAAATATGAATGTTAAGGATTTATAGTTGGTAGGAAAGTTGTCGGCTTTATCTTGCATCCAAGAATTTAATTCACACTTTACTGATTGCTTTCTTTATGATAATGGCGTTGATAACTAAATTTGCCGCCAACGTGGAGTTTCAGGACTAGAAGCTTCGAGTTTCACCAAAACCTGCTCCTACCATTCATTACCTATCGCCGTTCGGCTTCGCAAGATTTGGTTGAAAGGGAAGAAAATGCCGATGTGGTGGACTTCAACTGTTAGGAAGCGACCGACACACTTGATTTCATGGCCTTCCTCTAAGACCTATATATTGAATGTGACATGCAGAATCCAGTCATGAAACTGTAACTTACTGCCGCTGACTTTGTCATAATTTCGAATGGGGCCCTCTGTAGCATGTCCCTCATGCGTAGCCCTCTTCATCCACTTGTTCCACGATGAGGCTTTTGGGGTTGGTCACACTTAGTCTGGGACCTCGTCTTTCAATCTTGCTGATAAAGGTGGCCCTATCAGGAATTTAGAATTCCTAGCGATATGGCGATTGGATACGAGGAAAATAAATGAGAGTTAAGGCGTCAAAGCGTGTAATGAGTGAAAGAAAATTTCAAAGAGGCTTATACAATCCTGTGAGACGAGGTCAGAAAAATGATGGCTTACATTTTTCTATGTACATTTAGTATAGAATAAGTCATAGTGTCCAAATAAGTTCCTAAGATCAGGCTAACAATATAATTTCAGGTTATTTTTAGTATAAAATATGTCTGTATTACGGATAGTTTTACTCATCTTGTATGAAACACGAGAAAGAATTATGATTTTAGCGAAGGTATGTAGGTAAAGAAACGTGAATTTAGAGAGAACGGTAGAGAAAAATCTTCAATATCTTGATGGACGATGGCGAAAAGACATGCAATGAATTAGAAAAGGCGGTTATATATATTTCTTTTTATTTAAGCATTTCAGCCCAAGCAAGGTGGGAATGCCACTAATACGCAAGGGGTGACAGAGAGTGAGAACAAGGGTAAAGAGGGTTGGTTGAGAGGGACTGGGATCGGGATCAAGGCATCAGAAGATGTCATTATATTTGAATATTTGAAGATTATAGATCTCAAAGAAGAAATAAGAGGAAGAGAGTTCCGCAGGCGGGAAGTGCAAGAGAAGAAGCTGTTGGAGTAGAAGATGCGGTTACATTTAACTGTTTCGACAGTAAAAGGGTGGGACCGAGATATCAACCTAGTAGCACTCTTACATTCATGCAGTTGGGGCAGCAGTGAAAGTAGCTCGTCAGAGCAGTGGCATTGAAAATATTTGTAGAAAAAAGAGAGGGAACCTACAACATGTCTGTGAGAAAATGAGTGTAGACAAGATGCCAGATCCGGAGCTATCATATTGCGTAACAGTCTCCGAATTTTGTCGAGGATCTCGAGATGAACAGCAGGGACATCCGACCATATATGGCAACAGTATTCAATGCAAATACGAATGGTAGACTTGTAGATTTGAAGGATGAACTCAGGCGAAAAAAAAACCTTCTGGCGCCACACAGACAACCAATTTTCAAGGTTTTCCTTTATACCATTGCTCATTTGGGAAGACAGTGGGATTGACACAAAACGATTTTAACTTGTTCTCTCTCTAGTTGAATAATTCAAAGGGCTTTGTATTGATTCTTTCGAGAAATGATGACTGAGATATCTAAACGTCTTATCTGAAAACCTGGAAAAAATGAAATTCAATTAGTTTAGTGTATTTTAGATATTAAACATTTTGTTGATGGACAATTATCCCATACTGTTACACGATTTGGCACGACACGAGCATTCAATGCAAGAACGAATGGTAGATTTGTAAGAAAGAGTGATAAGACAATGTAAGGATTTAGAGAAAGGATAGAAAAAAAGGAATTTTATAATACAGGGTATAGCGATGAAATACAAAATGGGGAATTGATGAAAGGTTACGATTTAGCAAGCGTGTTAGAGATAAGAATGTGAAGAATTAGAAGTGTATGATAGTGAGAAAGTAGTTAAGATATTAGAGCGAGGGGTGACCAAAGGAAAGCTAGCTATTTAGAAAGACCCAAGATGAAAGAAGAATATTTTGATATGGCGATGTAGCGAAATTTTAATTAGCGTGATTTAAGAAATTTTAACATTGCATGGCGCTCATATTGGGAAGAAAGTTTAATATTTAGAAAGGATAGTAGTAATTAAAGATTTAGAGTGGACATGAAGATTACTCAGTGTTGATAGCAGACATTAGAACGGAAACTACAATAACTCCTACAGAAGGTAGCAAAGAGCAGTAAAAAAGATGGAATACATGGGTGTTAGCAAAAGGAAGAGCCCAACATGCAAATTACAAATTGAAGTAAACAAAATCACACAAGTAAAATAATTTAATGATATAAGTGTTTTAACATGGGACCGAAAATGCAACAGCGAAATACAATGACACATTTAGATAGTAAAAGATGCCTTCCAAAAGCTAAGCAAAGTATTAAGAAACAAAAATAATTGTCCAAACTTCTCAGCACATAGACGAGTGACCGCTTGGAAAGTGAAGATGCTGTAAGGTTAAATGTGTTGTTGATGTAACGAATAACGGATCAGGTTCTTTGTATTCACTGTCAAAAATACCCTTGGGCGATTTTGAATTCAAAAGAGATAGGTTCCCCCAGGCGTATCGCACCCGTCCATTTGGCAAGCGTGGTAGAGTAATGATCATTCCTACTCCCCATGAATCTGCAGAAGGCCTACGTCCATCATAGGACTGTTGCATCCTCATATACGATATGAAAAACATGGTTTCAGTACTCAGTTTATGCATAAATTTTCAAAGTTAGCTGAATATGTCATTTTCTAAATCATTTCAACCCAAGCAAAGCAACAATGCCACTAGAACACCGGGGAGGGGGTAAAGACTGGAAGTGAAATAGATCAAGAAGAATGAAAAGTGGGTGTGGGTTGAGGAAACGGTAAAAAAAAATGAACAGGTTTCAAGAAGATAGACGATGATGATTGACGTTGCATTTGAATTTTTGAAGATTGTAGATATCAGGAAAGCAAGAAATCGGAAAGGGGTTCCACAGGTGGGAAGTGTGAGAAAAATGATAGAGTAGAAATTGCGGTTGAATCTAGTTAGTTCAATGGTAAAACAATGAGACCTAGTTGCCAATCGAGTAGCACGCTCAGATTCATATAGTTGGGGTGCCAGAAAATAAAAGCTTTTCCGGGAAGTTACCATGAAGCTATTTGGGGAAGGGACAGAGGAAATATACGTCATGTCGGTGAGAAAGTGGCTGGAGACGAGATGCCTGGTCAGATTGATTCTTTGGATTTTGTCAAGAATCTCGAGATGAACACTCGGAACACCAAACTAGGTATGGCAACAGTTTTCTATACACGGTCCAATTGTAGATTTATAGATGTGCATTTTGGAGACAAAAGCAACAACTTTGGAACGACACAGTGAATCAACCTTCCTTGCAGCAGATGTAGCAAATCACTAGATTTCGTCGCTCCGCCTCATGTCCGTGGAAAACGGGAGGCCAAGAAGGCATAGAGTGCTGCACTCCCGCAGTTCAGATCAACTCAATGTGCATGTTACCAAAAGTTTAGTATTTTTATAGACTTTGTTTACAACTTAATACACGTTAATATATTTGATTGCTAAAATCAGGACGAATGTCTTTGAGAGAAAATATTGGTTATCCAATTTTGTTTATGTCCAAGAAGTTATGGATTCCTAATCAGTTGAGATGACATCCAGCGGAAATGAAAACTATTTCAAGAACTAATTTGTTTTGAAGGCAAGACCGAAGGATTAACTTAGGAAGCGGACCAATTTTACAAAAAAAAAAAATTAATTTCCCTGAAGACTAACAACAACAACAACAAAAATATATAAAAGAAACGGCAATGGATCAAATAATTACTGATCCCGTGTTTGGTCACATGATCAATATGTCTGTAAAAAACAGTCACTGAAGCAATCTCCTGATTGATTTTTATGATGAATATGTTATTTGCAACCATGATTCACATAAAATTCATTGATGCAAGTTGATAGACTGAGTGCTACATAAAATGATATCCTTTATTTTCTTTTGGTCTGTTATGCACAGTTTTTACAAACGACGAGTAAGAAAAAGCAAATATATTGTTAATATTATAAACGTGTTTGGCCGCTGAATCACGCCCACGCGAATAACTATGTATATATGCATCTATCTTAGCGGGGAATCACTTATTAGTCATCATCATCATCATAATCAATCCCATATCCGTGTATGAATCGATACGCAAAGAAAAGGGTGTACTCTAAACTTAAAGATGTGAAGATTGTAGCGGTCCTGAATGAAACCCTCCTGGCATTCTGTTCCATAAACCAACTGTTGTGAATATGGATTATCTCCCCTTTGATAATCCAAGCTATAAAAGCTGTACATTTCCGCTTGTCACGTAGACGAGTAGTAAGATTCTTAATTGAATAAATTGTAATGAAAACAGGACAAGTGATTCTGTCTAGTAATCTTTTATTCAATTAAGAATCTTACTACTCCAATACTTGACAAGCGGAAATGTACAGTTTTATAGCTTGGATTATCAAAGGGGAGATAATCCATATTCACAATACCAACTGTTCTTGGGAAAAAATAACAGTGGCACTTTCTCCTTACTTATGGAATATGAAGGGAATTACGGTGATTCGCCTCAATATACACGGCGTGGCAGTTATGTGGTGAGACTCTTAGAGGTCGATGAACTAAGGAATGTAGGTCGTCTCAATATTTACCATGGAAATGTTTCGTCTGTGGAAAATGGATTGTAAGGTAAAAAAAGGAGGAGGCACGGTGGAGTAATGGATATCGGCTCGGACTGAAAAATCTGAGAGCCGAGTTCGAATTCCAGTCGAATACATTACATTCACTTATGTGCTAATATCCTTGGGAAAGGTATGAATCCTCTTATTCTCTCCCCCCTGATCAATCCGATCCAAATGTCGAGGTTGAAAGCGGATCCCATCTCTCTCCTCTTCAAACCAGAGATGATGTCTTCAAACATGACGGCTCGACTTAGTCACGGGCATGTGTCCCGTTGATTCCATCAGGGGTACGTTCCACCCAGGCCGACTGATACAGGTCCATCGCCGAACTTGCAGCAAACATAGCTATGGAGTACACTCTATCCAATTAAGTTATATAGCTAGTGAACCTATAAGAAGGACCACCTGCTCTTTAACACGTTTTTAATCCTACTTTGGGTCAAGCTACACTGATCAACAGAAAAGCCTAGTTAGTTTAATCGTCTATGAACAACCCTGCAGCAGGTAGTGGGGATGACAAGGTACCAGTCGCGCTAGTAGAAAGTCCTGACAAAAGGAAACAGATATATTTATATAATTAAAGAATTTATAATGACGTTGCTAATTAGTCATAGTCACGAAAATATTCAAAATAAACTTATACTAATTGTGATAAAAGTTAAATCCGGAATTGATTTAATATTTACAAAAACATTTTTTGTAAGTAAATTCAAAAGTTGTCTGGATGCATATTTTAACAGTATATATTCTAATTTGAGATGATCAGTGAAATTAAGGTATATCTGATATAAAATATTCATAAATTGGAATACATATCATTAATTAGATATTTAGGTCTGTTTTTTTATGGCATATCAACCTCAATGGTATATTTAATGCTGACAACATTTTTATATACTGGTAATATTTTGTCCAAAACTCTATTGTTGGTAATATTTAAAAAAAATGTATTTCTTGTAATAATATATAGCTGGTAATAATTGTTCTTCAGAAATATATTGCTAGTAATAATGTATAGCTGGTAATAATTTTTCTTCAAAAATGTGTTGTAATAATTTTTCAAAAAAGTATTGTTGGTATTAAAAACTATTTTTTTACTGTCATTGTGTTTTGACCCCTTTTGGGGGTAACTATTTGTCCATAGATGGGATCCCTACAGGTGCTACCACGCCGTGTCAGGGTTGATCTTGGAACACCAGCAATTAAGAGGTGGTTCCACGCTCCTCAAAACCTGCTGATCAAAGACCTTTCTGTCTATCGCCATTATTTACATCATTCGGACTATTGTCTTCATCTTTGTCGCCATATTTATTACAACGTTTCGGTCGTTGTACGCTCCGGCCTTCTTCAGGTGGTTGGAATGTCGAACTGAAACCTTTATTTCGCTCACTGGAGTAGACTGCTCTAGTTCCACGTCCCATGTTTTAGTGTATGTCAGTTATCAGTTATCTCCTGTTAATTTCCTTCTGAAAGTTCTCCACCGCTTTAACCGGGTATTGAACTCACACTCTTTGGCACGTGGACCTAGAACAGTCTACCACAGAGTGCGAAATAAAGGGTTCTGTTCGACATTCCAACCACCTGAAGAAGGCCGGAGACATTATTTGCTCTGAAGCTATCTATCTACCTATCCCTCTTTCTCTCTATCTATCTATCAATTACTCTCTCTCTCTTTCTATATATATATATATATATATATATATATATATATATATATATATATATATATATATATGTATATATATACATATATATATACATACATACATATATATATATATATATATATATATATATGCATGCTACTTTTTATCTATATAAAATATTACTTTTTCTATCTCTAAAATCTATTGCTTTCTCTCTCTCCAAGTACTCTGAGATGTTACATTCTTTCTTTCTGAAATTCGTTGCTTTATCTCTATCTCTCTCTCTCTCTCTCTCTCTCTCTCTCTCTCTATATATATATATATATATATATATATATATATATATATATATATATATATGTTAGTTTCTATCTATATAAAATGTTACTTTTTCTATCTATTAAACTCTTGCTTTCTCTCTTCATCTAAAAAATGTTACATTCTTTCTATCTAACATTCGTTCCTTTATATATATATATTTATATATATATATATATATAATATGTTACTTTCTATCTATATAAAATCTTACTTTTTCTATCTATCCATTAACCTATTGATTTCTATATCCACCTCTCTAAAATGTTACATTCTTTTGTATCTAAAATTCGCTGCTTTCTATCTATCTATCTATCTATCTATCTATCTATCTATCTATCTACATTATTCTTTAAACTAGTACAACAACTTAATATCCACTTGGATTCAGGGCTGACGTATCATTTTTACTCGAAGCTGCAAAGTGCAGTAACTGACCTCTTTAGGATATCTGTGTTTGAATTCCGTTTCTATTCTTTTAATCGAGCATATATTTAGAAAACGCATAAATCGTCCCCTTTCTTTGTCAATAGTCTGGCATCCAACACATTTTGACAGCGCATCGTACGCTCATTTCAGAGATACTTTCTTACCAGAATACTTTCATGAAATTATTTTATATACAGAATTGTGTAAGATTCAAGTGTCAGATCAAATCAAAAATAGAGTATTGATTTCATATCATTTGTGGAGCTGCTCACCGTGTGGATGATGAATTATTTTCCCCAATGCAACTCTTTTCGCACAGAAGAAACATTGTTAGCATTTCTCAAGTCTATCGCTATTTCTATTGGAAATGTTCGCACGTGTTCCATGGCTTGGTTCTACCAGTTTAGATATTCACAGCTAGGACCCACTGTGCCACATATACGATATCAATACATCTATATCCCCTTTGTATTCATTTGGTAAGGGGAAAGTTTATTCAGACAGTTTTATCCCTCGAATTGACTCCCAAGAAGATACTTCTCTGATCTTTACGAATTTACCCACTTACAAGTCTAATGTCAACCGTTATCTAACCTACATGACTTCATAAGATACACTTCTTACCTTCTGCCTTTACACACTTATAACAACCTCGTTCAGTAACCTTCTAACTTGAGGGACTCTTGTGCTTTGTATTGAGGGTGCAATAGTACAAATATATACTTATCTGTTTTCTAGCGGGAATATAAGGGCGGTCTGATGGCGTTCTTGTCCTGAAAATGATATGAAGAGTCTTGCATGTCACGACGATTATCTCCGGGTTCGTAATACCAATCGAGCAAGAACCAGAACAAACTCATCCCCAAATATCTCTGTCCTATTTCTTGAAGAGGGAATGGGCAGCGACAAGGCTGTTTGATTGAGATGTGCTTTGAATGACAGACAATAATATCTTGATTATATTCTAAATTAGATTATTCTCCACCCAACCACCCAATATATAACAAAGATCAATAACATCAGGAATGTAATTTCTGAATCGATTTCAGCAGCTGTATGCCTAGATATACAGGGTTTCCATAAAGTCTTTTACAGGTTTAAAAATGTATTACAAAAGCAATTGATGAGATATCATAATCAGATTTGTTATATTTACTCAGTAGTTCAGTCAGTCAAACGCTTAGGAGATCATGTATCTTTCGATACCAGGTAGACCAGGTGGCATCCAAGGTTACAGAACCCGATATGTCCTGCTATTTACCCATAGCTGCGAGGAGAAGGCGATTCATACACTTCCCAAGGGTATTAGCATATAAGTGAATATAATGGATCTGACTGGAATTCGAACTTGGCTCTCCGTTTTCTCAGTCCGAGCTTCTATCTATTACTCCAAACTATAAACTACTACTCATTTTGTAACAATTTCCACATGTTTATCTGTTCATTTGCTTTTTAAATCATTTTGTTAAATTGTAATTTATTTATTATACTGTACATTTTTATTTACTCTTTAATAAAATAAAAATATACAGTATAATGAATAAATAATAATAAACAAGTAAAATAAATTAATCTAAATTCTTCCAAATACATAAATAAACAAACTAACAAACCGATCCCGATAAATTAACCGTTAGACAAAACAAATAAAGATAATTAATCCAAATAAATACATAAAGTAATAAACAAATTAAGAACTGCTTCTGCCAAAATAAGAATTAGAATAAACTACAACAATCAACCTCAGAATTGAGCTTTAATTATCTTCCAAAACCAAAACAAAACTATTAAATAAGCGATATAAATAAATTTGTATTACGTTAATAAAAACACTGATTAATATATATATATATATATATATATATATATATATATATATATATATATATATATATATATATATATATATATACCCAAGTGTGGGATTGGTATATACGGAGTCAATTCTAATAACCAACAATTATTATTCTTTAAAGAGTGCTCAATACAGAGTAGAGCAGATATAAACATTTATTTATTTAAATAGTATAACATAAATATGTTATAAAATCACTACGAAAATAGCCATTTTGTTTCAACACTTCTGGTGTCTTATCAAGTGATGATCCTGAATGTAGAATAAATGGTTTTAAAAGTTTCAAATTAATTAACGATCCTTCGCTAGGGGTAAACGCTGTTACATAAGCTAGAATGACCAATCAAAATACAAGTATATGGTAATTCGAAAAATTTGACAACTAAGCAGGGTTATCATAGATATTAAAAGATTTATAAAATTTGAAATTAAAATTAAAAGTAAAAAATTACCTATTTAGAAATCTAAATCAAATCTCTATTAAATTTTAAATTGTAGAATTACCGAAGAGAAAAAAATATTAATAAAAAAGTACATATGCTATTTAATTTATTTTTTCATTGAAATTATGTTAAAAAGGATGTTCATAGCTCCAGACAAAAAGTATACATTTTTACATTTTAACTTCCACATGGGAGCTACATCTCACTTAAAACAATTCAAACACACTCAGGTTGTAATACATAAGCGCCCAGACATATTTAGATATAAATACACACACACAAAAAAAAAACGGTAACGAGATACGACCCTTGATAAAAAAAAAAAAACGAACACACACACTCACACAAACACGCAACCAAACGTGCAACATAGACATCAATAAACACAGGCACATACATCCACATGCACATTGACCTAGACAATCAGACACGATAGCCAAAAAAATGAACATATTCGGGGCTTAATATGTTATTAAACGAATTTTAACTTGAAATATAACTAATCTGGTCAAATATATATAGATAAAATTCAAACAAATAAATATATATAAATATATATATTTTTAAAAAAATATATAGTTTTCCACACACTACATGAAAGAGTAAATAACTACCTGCATATATAATCGTACATTCACACATACGCATACAGATCTACACATGAACCTACATATCCATATATACGCATACAGGTACGCATATACACACATACGCACATCCACATACATATAAATAAGCACGTATAAATATATCGACCCATACAACAACGTAAAAAAGTAAATATAGCAACTAAAAATATATATACACAAAGATGGACATATATACAAATACATACATACATACACATACATATTCACATATACATACATACACACGTATACATATATGCATATAAACTAAACATATACACATACATTTACAAATACACTCATATACATGACAAATCAAACAAACGTAAATTAAAACTATATAAATATAAATACGTATATACACACCCGCGTATACATATATACACACATACATACGCACATACACATATACACATATATACACATACACATATACACATATATACACATAGACATACACATATATACACACATACACATATATACAGACATACATATATATATATATATATATATATATATATATATATATATATATATATATATATATATATATATATACATATACACATACACATAAACATATAGACACACCCACAAAAAAAGGGAAAGGAATATGTATACAGAGACCTACATATATTCTAACAATATTCCAACAATATTTTGATAAAATATATTAAAAGTTTATAATAATTTAAAAAGAATTACAACAGACTGTCTATAAGCAATTAAAAGCTCCTTATCAACAAAAGTAGATTTTAGTTAGTATCTATGATACACTCAAAGACACTAAGGTATACATACAAATACACATACTACGACATACTAACATACATCCATATATACATAAATATATAATCATATATAAATACCCATATCAACACATCCAGATATACAGTACACCCACATCCGAGCGCATACATATAAATACCTACACACATATATATACCCATATACAAACACATATACATACATATATAATGGCTATTTTTGTAGTGATTTTATAACATATTTATGTTATAATATTTAAATAAATAAATGTTTATATATATATATATATATATATATATATATATATATATATATATATATATATATATAAGGTAAGAAAAAAAAGTAATGACAAGCAAAATAATTTAAGCCAAATGAATAAATAAACAAATAAACAACTTCCGGCAAAATACCACTCGAGGAAGAACCGGAAAAAACTAGTCCCCAAATACCTCTGTCCTATTTCTTGACTAGCTACAATGCACCACTGACCCGTATATATAAATAGCCGAGGAAAAAACAGCACTCGTGGCCTGACGATTGCGTCTAGCACGAAACAGACTGTTGACACTAAGTGTTGACTTCAATTATCATTTTATATTTACACACGCTCTATCTCTGATATTGAGTACTTTATCCCATAAATATAGCACATCTTAAGATATTTCTTCATATATATATATATATTTATATATATATATATTCCCACATTCTCGCTTGACAAGTAAGCGGGTTCAGGCACCTTAACTCTACATAACTTCAAAAATTATGTTAGGGGTCTCGCTTTTGAAACATGAGAACTCTTATGTAGCGAGGGAATCATATTTTTAAAAACTAAAAATATTATTATAATAATTATATGATATATATATATATATACATATATATATATAATATTTTAAAAATTGTTTTATGGATAGCATATATATATATATATATATATATATATATATATATATATATATATATGCTATCCATAAAACAATTTTAAAAATATATTGCTAAGGTAATTCATAAGATATTTTAATTCGATTTGTTCTATATACTCAGTAGTTATCAAATTTTAATCACATTGCATTTGTGTAAATCAAGCATCCTGTTGGGGAAAGAGGTACGCTTAAATCTACTCCTAACATTCCCAGACCGGTGGACTTCAAGGGATGGCCCTATTCCCTGGCCACCTCGTTCACCAGATATCACACCCCTGGGCTTCTTTCTATGGAGTTATGTTAAACATACGGGACATCACTGATCTAAGGCGAATGTTCCCTGATGCTATTGCCACCAGTGATGAGTCTATGCTAGAGAGAGCATGGCAAGAAATCGAGTACCGTCTTGATGTGCTTCGCTCAACTAATGTTGCTAATATAGAGTTGTATTCAATTAGTTACGAAAAAACTACTCCTTATTTTGTAACAGTTTTCACATATCTGTTCATTTGCTCTTGTAATCATTTTTTTTTTAAATTGTAGAGAGACTTTATGGACACCTTTTATAATAATCAGAATCTACTTTGGCAAAAAGAGAAAATATTCACGTTAGAATAGACATTTCAACACAGTAAAAATTATGCCAAGTTTGACTTCTCAGATTCTTCATATTATTTTTTTACAGTAGTTAGTAATTGAATTTGTTGGAGAAATATTTTTTGGGTTACCGTTTGAATGAAAAATAAGATAAAATTTCGTTGCGTGTACAAATAAAATAATATTTATTTAAACGTAGGAGACAAAAATTTTAACTCTAACTACTTATCATGAAATGAAAATTAGAAAGTTCTTTTTTATGACTGTAAGGAAATGAACATGAATAATCTTTCAGTGAGGAAGAGAGAAAGTCGAGTCAGAAGACTAGATCAAAGGGTGTCCGCTGTTGCTCTGATGAGAAAAACAAGACGCTGAGCTTGACTCGCAGTAATTGGGCAAAGTAGAATGAATGTTTTGTTTTGATGGTCTTGTGTAGGCTCCAGAGGCCTGTGTTTATTTACTAGCGGGAGCTGATTTTGTTGGCTATTTATTTTATTAAATTAAAAATTTGAAGTATGTTTGAAACCAGGAAGGCTGCACTGAGCCGTTGCGCGGCATGTTTAATTTTGTTATTTGCTCCTTTGACTTGATGTTGTTCACTTTCGCTTACTCTACAAATACCTACAAGATTTATCGCTGAGAGAAAGTCAGTAAGTAATATACTATTTGAAAGTTTTGGGCCAAGTGACCCTACTTCCCGATTTAGCGATGTGATGTTGCTGGGTTTGTTTCCGCTTTAGAAACCACTTTGGCGTGTTTTGTTACTTGGATGTGGTGATTGTGATAGCGTTGTTGGTTGTGAAGCTGATGTATTTCCATTATCAATATACGCTGGCGTGTTCCTATCTACTGATATATTCTCAGTTCTACCGTTGCGCAAAATGGTAAAGTATTTTTTGTACCATGTACGTGTTCGATATTTGAGGTGAAATTTGATATACGAGGGTCATTCAATAAATAAGGTGAATTTTTCGGTATAAGGACTTCTAATACAGATAGAAGCTTACTTTTAAAAAAATTTTCAACGCAGTCTCCCAGCACTGTCACAAACTTTTCCCATCTGTGCACAAGCTTCCGTATTCCCTCAGCGTAAAAATCTTTGGACTGATGTCTCAGCCAGTCGCTCGCAACACTTTTGACTTCCTCATCACTTTTAAACTTCGTGCCTCTCGTGAAAGCTTTCAAGGGACCAAACAGGTAAAAGTCTGAAGGGGCAAGGTCTGGGCTGTAAGAGGGATGAGGGAACAGTTCCCAGTCCAACTCGTTGATGGTCTGCACCGTTTGGGCTGCTGTGTGAGGCCTTGCGTTGTCATGATGCAAGATGTCTCTTTCTGACTGATGACCCCTGCGTTTTTCCCAACAGATAAGCTCAAAGTCCTTGCAATGTCATCCACTGTCACCCTTCTGTCAGACTGAATAAGGTCATTGACTGATTCGATCACCTCAGGAGACCTCACTTCTGTAGGCCTCCCAGTCCTGTCTTCATCCTCAACACTGCTCCGTCTTTCTTTAAACAATTTAGCCCACTTGTAGACATTTTATTTTGCTGAAACATGTGGCACCATACACAGTTGACATTCTCCTATGAATTTCAACTGGTTTGCACCCGTCAGCAACCAAAAACTTGATAACTGGAAGCTGTTCAATCCTGGAGCATGCTTCTTGGTCGACAATCTTTGTTAATCGCCAAAACTCTCAAAGTGTTTTTAATCTGAAAAAAAAAAAATCCATGTGAAAAAGAAGTAAAACAAAATAAAAAAAAGAGTAAGCTTCTATTTGTATTAGAAGTCCTTATACCGAAACATTCAATTTATTTATTGAATGACCCTCGTATATTCTAGTTGTCTTAATTCTCTAGGAGAATATTTGTTTGTTACTGAAAGTAATGAGTATAGTAATGTCTTATGATCTGTGTAAACCGTGAAATCACTACTTTCTAATAAGTATTGATAATTCTTGATAGCAAGGTAGATAGCTAAATGTTATGTAGTTTCTCTGAGGAGTTAACTTTGCCGAATAGAAAGAAATGCTTTGAGAAATATCCTTACTAATCTGTTGGAACACTGCTCCGACTGCACCTAAGGTTGCAGCCGTAGTAAGGATCACATTGACAGTGTCATCAGTGCATAAAAATTGTACTTTAGTGAACTTGTTTATAGCGTGTATGGCACTGTCTATAGCTGTTCTGCAATTAGAGAGATATTCTTGTTTTTTCCTTTAAGTAAAGTTGTAAATAAAGTGAGAATGTATGTATATGGTTCCTGTAAAAATTCATGAGACCGACAAATCTCCTTAATTATTTGACTGAAGTTCGTGTTGGTATAGTTGGTGATGTCATCTGTTTTTTTTTCTTGAATAGGAGTAACGCAATATTTTGTAATTGTATGTCCAAGGAAACTAAGTTTGTTAACTCCGACGATGCACTTTGCGAGGTTGATTCTAAGTCCATACTGAGTAAATCTACTAAACCCTTGTCGTAGATGTTGTTTACACTCTTCTTCGTCTTTGCTAGCTATAAATAATTTGTCCAGAGATGCGAAAACAAAAGGTAGCCCTCTTAAAAATTTCGTCTATGAATCTCTGGAATGTTTTAGCGGCATTGCGTAGTCATTTTAGTGAACACACACCGTCCAAAAGAAGAAATAAACACGACCTTGTAAATATCCTCATCAGCGTCTGGTATTTGCCAATATGTATGGACTAAGTCGAGTTTGGAAGAAATAGAGTAACCGTGTAAAGATGTAGAGAGATCACTCAGCAAGGGCAGGGAGTAAGGGTCGGTTGGCGTCACTGCATTTAACCGTCTAAAAATCCCCGCATATCCGCCAAGTTGACAATTCCTTCGGGACCAAGTGTATAGGTGAGGTCCAAGAACTTTTAGAAAGTTGAATGATCACTTGCACCAATAAATGCTGAAATTATCGTTCGGCGAATTTTAATTTGCCTCGCCTTAACCTGTGAGCTGTGGCGTATATTAGGTTGTCCAGTGGGGTCTGTATGTGGTACTTTGTTGAGTGTTGGCTATCGGTTGAGTGTGTTATTGGTTGTATTAAACCTGGGAATCGTCTGTGGTTGCAAATTTATTATTTAATACATCTATATTTATCCCAGTGGTAGAAAGGGACGTGCGAATACCCGGTGTTTTCAGTTTAGTTCTCTCATCAATTAAGGTGTAAGTGGAAATTTTAACAGAGAATTTAAACTTGGTTGCAAATAATCTGCACCGATGATGGGGGTTTTAACGTCAGCTATTATGAAAGTTAATTTAAATTCTCTGACTGATGCTCCATTACGATGTACTTCTAAGATTTCTCTTCATTTTCCTATTCATTTTTTCGCTTCTGTCAAGTTACTTGTTCTTTGTTGCAAAAATTGGTTGGAAGCAGACAGGAAAAGAAAGGTAGTATGAGTCCAGCGTAATTTCATAAATAGGAAATAAACTGAGAGAATAATAAAAGGAGATACAAGATGGTTTCATGTTGCATTTAAAATTTAGAAAATCGTTGTTAACAGGAAGAATAGATCCACAAGCGAAATAGAATAATTGTTATGAAACTATTTATAGAAAAGTCAGAGAGAAACAACGTTACAGAGGTGGGAAAGTGACAGAAGCCGGGGTGCCAGGTCAGGAAATATAGTGTTGCAGATTATTTTAAAAATCTCTAGATATAAAAAAAGAAGCAATCTACATGCTATATTCAATGCACTAACGAATGATAGATTTACATATGTGTATGATATATTCTGGCGAGAAAATCTGTCCCATTAGACAAGGAACCAGCATCGCTCGCAGAAGACATTGCAATTGATTTAATATAATCTACCCACTTCATATCAGTGGGAAACATGAAACGAAGAGGACCTAATGAGGTTAGCATTAGAAGACAGAACGATGTTCTATAAAATAATCAAATGAGAGTGGTTTTCTTTTGGGAAGGGTTAAAATTAGCTCCTCATATTTGGAATAAGGAGGAAATCAGCCTGATGCATCTCCGTCGAAGTATAAGGGTGTGTCCCAAATAGGAAGATGTTAGCGGCTGGAATTAAAAATTGGAGGTCATCTGAGGACTTGCCATGGAAATAGTAATAGATTAGCGAGTGACTTGCAACGTTTCTGTGGGGAACAGATTGCACAAGCGAGAATACACCTTCCCCATAAGATCAAGCAAGCGATTGTGAGCTCTATTTAGTTTGGAAATTGAGAATTGAGAAACTCAAGCTCATGATTTTTCAGGAGTAATCCGTCTTTGATATAATCTAATTGTTGTAAAGATTAAGCAAAGCAGAAGTCAGGTGCCTCCGGGAGCTGTAGAATGAACCGACCATTTTTCCAGTATCTTTAGCTATGTGTCGTGTATAATAGTTGCAGCAAGTCTGGTGTGAACTTGAGACCCAGTACACTTTCAAAGTATAGAGTCTCACTGAAAATGCAGGATTTTATCATGGCTATCTTGGTTCGAATGGCAAGGAAGAGACGAAAGATTGCTTCCGCAATCGCGTCTCATACTATTGATAAGATCTGTTTGCTGAATGTTTCAGACAGGTCTAGCATCAAAGTTATGCAGTAAAAAGATATGAACGGAAAAACGTAATATTCTATGCGAAAATCCTTGTTTTGAGATCTAGTTTTCCTTGCGGACTACTTTTCTCTATACTTCCGTTGAGTACGCAGCTGGAAGTCGCTTGAATATCTTCTCAAAGTTTGAATCACCTTGATGTATTTTTCCAGAAGGATACAATTACTAAAATGAAAGAAAGTATCAGTTTAATCAAATTGCAACTCAAAACTGACCCGCATATAAGAAAGGTATAATACAGATGTAACCTTCAAACACACCGATGCACAAAAGTTATTCGTGTTGGATTTTTATTTATTTTTCTGCGTGCTACATAAATAAACTTCTTTATTCTTTCTACAACTGCATTAAACTTTTGTTTTGCAAACGAAATTTTTCTCATGTTTCGGTTGTTTATCCTCATGATTGTTTAAGGTTTTTCTTATTTATTATTGGATTAGCCAATGGTTTTATTTCCTTCTTTGGCTATGTTGGCATACTTATTTACCATGGCCAACAATTTTGTCATCCCATCAAATACGTGAAAAAAATAAAATGAAAAAAAAAAACGTTTTCAGCATACAAAACACATACATATAGACACACATAAACAGTGACAAACACACAATTCCCCCACACTCGCATACACAACATATTTATATATTTAGAATTTCTTGATAAAATCCAAGGAAGAATTTGTAATCAGGAAGAATTCCTGGCCTAGAACATCGGCTTCAATCACTTCTCTCTGTGCGTTTTGTATAAATATCTTCATGGTAATTGTTCTAAGGAACCTTCCCCTATGATACATAAAATTTATTAATTCCAGCGCGGTACTAGATTGGCAGCAAGGTCTCAACATTTTACAGTTGAAATGGCTAGATGTAACCGTAAGTTCTATTCTAAAAGTTTCATCTATCGCACTGCTCTGTTGTGGAGCGCTCTTCTTGATGTTCAGTAGATTTTGATCTTCAGAATGTAAATGCAATGTTAATCGCTACTTTCTGTCTTTTAAGTTCTTGTTCTTTTATTGTTCTCTCAAATTAATAGCGTCTCGTATTGTCTAACATTTGTAACATCTTGCGTCTTAGTGGCTTCATTGTCTTGGGTAAAATTATTTATATATATATATATGTAAAGACATTTATATTATGTTTCACGTTCTTTTTATAGATACATGTATTTAAGCAAATGCTCTGTTTTATAATAAACAGTATTAAATAACATTTACCTGCCTGAATGTCCGAGAAATTTTCATAGAAAATTTTCGCTCTCCGACAGGAATCGAACCTGTATCCTATACGGAACCATCATTTCGCGTGATGTGCCTTAACCTTTCGGTCACAGAGGAGCGTCTGGTTAGCAAGGTCGATTTTACTATCTTTAAACTTAAATCTTCCATGAATCTCTTCTATTCATATCTGCTCTAGCGTATCAAATGTAAACAAATGACGTCATATATATTTTTGAATTGGACATAGCCCGACAATTTATTTAAAGACATTTATATTATGTTTAACGTTCTTTTTATAGATACATATATTTAAGCAAATGCTCTGTTTTATAATAAACAGTATTAAATAACATTTACCGGCCTGAATGTCCGAGAAATTTTCATAGAAAATTTTCGCTCTCCGACAGATTTTTCTATGAAAATTTCTCGGACATTCAGGCCGGTAAATGTTATTTAATACTGTTTATTATAAAACAGAGCATTTGCTTAAATACATGTATCTATAAAAAGAACGTTAAACATAATATAAATGTCTTTAAATAAATTGTCGGGCTATGTCCAATTCAAAAATATATATATATGTGTGTGTATGTGCTTATGCAATATATATACGTATCACATTAAGTCCGACAATTATGTTAAGACATTTTTATGTTTAACATTCTTTTTATCGATACAAATATTTAAGTAAATGCTCTGTTTATAATAAACAGTATTAACAACATTTACCGGCCTGAATGTCCGAGAAATCTTCATAGAAAATATTCGTCCTCCGACAGGATTCGAACCTGTATCCTATACGGAAACGTCATATAGTCTGAGGTGCCTTTTTACCGATTAGGCCACAGGTAGGCAAGTTCGAATTTACTGCTTTTCAACTTCAATCATCCATGTATCTCTCATGTCTATTCCATGTCTTAAAATATATACGTATATATGTGTGCGTATGTATAAGTGTCTGTGGCCGTATGTATAAGTGTGTGTGTGTGTGTGTGAGAGAGAGAGAGAGAGAGAGAGAGAGAGAGAGAGAGAGAGAGAGAGAGAGAGTACGAATGTGTGCATTATATGCATTGGAGAGACTCCATTGTGCAATGGTTAATTGGTCGGAACGTACAATCGGCAAAATTACAAATTATGTAATTTAAAAGCATTAAAAAAAAAAACACGAAATGAATGGTATTTTTTCGAACTGTCTGTACGATGGCGCATTCCTTAAAAAAAGAAAATAATATATTTCGGAAAACCTATTAAGAAACAGTTACGTAAATAATAAAAAACGCTAAGCATGGAACTATGATGTAAATGGGTAAAAAACAAAACAAGAATTTCTATCTATCTATCTTCATTATCTATCTATCTAAATCTTTTCTTTCTATCTATCTATCTATCTAAATATTTTCTTTCTATCTATCTATCTATCTAAATATTTTCTTTCTATCTATCTATCTATCTAAATATTTTCTTTCTATCTATCTATCTATATCTTTTCTTTCTATCTATCTAAATCTTTTCTTTCTATCTATCTAAATCTTTTCTTTCTATCTATCTAAATCTTTTCTTTCTATCTATCTATCTATCTAAATCTTTTCTGTCTATCTATGTATCTATCTATCTATGTATCTATGTATCTATCTATCTATGTATCTGTGTATCTATGTATCTATCTATCTATCTATCTATCTATCTATCTATCTATCTATCTATCTATCTAAACCTTCTCTATCTATCTATATATCTGATTCTGTTCATATCTATCTATCTATCTGATTCTGTTCATATCTATCTATCTATCTATCTATCTATCTATCTATCTATCTATCTATCTCAGGATATATTGGTTTGATTTGGTTTGTTTTACGGCATATCAACCTCAATGGCTTATATAATGCAGAAAAATATTTTTATTGCTGGTAATATTTCTATCTATCTATCTATCTATCTATCTATCTATCTATCTATCTATCTATGTAATTGTGTGGATGACATTTGATTAAATTTAGATTAGATTCCGACAAATAAGACAATAAAGGATAGTTCTGCTTTGACATGTTTTCGCGGCAGTGATGGTCTAAATCTTAAGTAGAGTGTTCAAGTCTCACTGGCTTTGTGTATGTGCAATATTTATGGGTAAGTGTTCAATATCAGAGAGAAAGAGCATATATATATATATATATATATATATATATATATATACATATATATATATATATATATATATATATATATATATATATATATATATATATATATATATATATATATATATATATATATATATATATATATATATATATATATATATATATAAAGTGGATACTGCGGTCAATATCGAGTGACAACTGTCTGTTTCATTCTTCGCCGGTTATCCTGAATTTTGTGTCGATGCATGAAACACAATGCAGCCGCTTCTTCAGTTAAATAAAACAGACAACGAATGTCTATTATGTTTGATCATGAGCTGTTCAGTATATTTGCTGTAATTTTGGGAGAAAATAAAGACAAAAATTGTTCAACGTTTGCATATTTTTTATTAATTTGTTCCTTGATCTAATGTTTCGGCTCACATGAGCCATCTTCAGAATGGTTGTACAAACATTTACACAGAGATATTCACCATCAAAGATGATATTCTGTTATGTTGACATAGAACATTGCTATGCGACGATAACGGCCGCGGAATAGCAGACGCAGGTCGTAAATTCACGATTTGATTCTATGATGTCGTACCACGCAAGAGAACGAAATATTAACAACAGAACCATATGTCTAAATGCAATGTCGAACAATTTCATCTTTATTTTCTCTCGATATTAAACCAAATATACGGAGTTTAGAACGGCTCGTGAACTAACTGTAGTGAAGTGAGACTAAAGGAGCGGTCATGATTTCCATTTTGTAATTTCGTCATAGCGTATAGTGTCGGTGGTATTACATGCGAGAGGACGCAACTGATATAAGAGCGCGTCCAGGTTTTTTGAATCAGACGGTTTTCAACGGGCAGTGGATTGACAGCGAAAAAGACTTGTGTGCTGGGATTTCTTGATATTGGAGTACAATTTTTGATTGCAACATTTCCTCCTACCTGCACCCCTTGCACTTTACAGTATTTTAAATTATCAAACAGTTTGTCTCGATTTGATTTTGGATTTAACAGTGTTTTTAATCATCAAACAATTTACCTTTTCTAATTTAAAATATTACTTTAAATTAACTACACTGACATAATATACATTCGTTGTCTGTTAAATTTAACAATATATATATGTGTATATATATATATATATATATATATATATATATATATATATATATATATATATATATATATATATATATATATATATATATAGCAAAGTGTAGGAGAACGAACAGTAGGATTACAGCGTTCAAAACATTAATTAAAAAATAGTGTTCAATACATAAAGTAAAGTCATATATATATATATATATATATATATATATATATATATATATATATATATATATATATATATATATATATATCGCTGTATCTGTCTATGACATAGATGTTTCGCTGACGGTATTGTTGGACAAACAAACCTCACATAGAATCAATGAATCCAAGCATAAACATAGCTTTGATGTTTCTTGGAGAGGAGATAGCGGCCTGTAATGCCCTTGATTGTCCTTGGAATTAGAGCAGACCATCCAAACATTCAATGAATCCATTCATTAACTTCTCTAACGTGGTTGCAAAAATAACGTTCGGTTGTTTTAGTAAGAAATGGCAACAGTAAAGAGTATTTACATTGTTTAAACGGTTCGGACTGTTATCCTCATCTTTCTTGACGTTTTGGCCGTTGGATACTCTGGCCTTCTTCAGGTGAT
>OZ038476.1:142624536-142692036 GCA_964036315.1 Acanthosepion esculentum
GCCCATATCTATATGCCTATATATATATATATGCCTATATTTATATGCCTATATGCCTATATCTATCTATCTATATATATCTATCTATATGCCTATATCTATCTATATATATATCTATCTATATGCCTATATCTATCTATATATATGCCTATATCTATATATATATGCCTATATCTATATATATATATATATATATGCCTATATCTATATATATGCCTATATCTATATATATATATGCCTATATCTATATGCCTATATCTATATATACATGCCTATATCTATATGCCTATATCTATATATATGTGCCTATATCTATGTTGGGCTCTCCTATCGTATTCGTCAAGTAGCTTAGTTCCTAGGAATCGACAGCCAGACACCAGCACATATGGTTTGATTATAGTGGTGAATGCTTTTCGCAGAACCAACCAGACTTTTTGAAGGGCTAAATACAGAGACCCTGGTGTACTATGAGCCACATGCTACCCAAACGACCCTCTGCAGCTTTTGAATTCAGAGTTGTCCTTCTTCTAGACTAGTTGTCATCCAAGTCTATAGAAATACCTCTGTCCACCTATTTACCCATACCTGGAATGAGAATACGTTTCACAAGGGTATTAGAACGTAAGTGAATGTAATGGATTCGATTCCTATATTCATTCCTTGTTTAAATAGACATATGGACAATAGTGGGCCTCCACAACGTCCTGTTTCTTTGGTTCGTTATCATCCTATTTTGTTCCTGCTCTGTCATCCATTCATTCAAACCTCATTAATTTTGTTCCTCACTGTGTCCTTTTATTGTCTTGACTATCTCCTTCGGTTCTTTCCCCATAATGTCTACCGTAATTATCAACTCCTTTGTTCTGTTGTTTCCCATTCGATTCCTTAATCCTGTTCTTTCTAAAACTTCCTCGTTGCTCATGTGTTCATTATATTCTCTGTAGTCGTATGTAGAAACAAAAGACTTTCGATTCGTGTCTCTTATTCATTTGTAAGGAAATTGCTCACTGCCTGTTATGGAGGCCCATAATATGAGACCTGATATTACATAGCATTTCAGAGGTCTTTCCTATATTTCCTATATCTTGATACTTACATATGTTTTTAGAGGGCCTCTTTCGCTATTCCGATACACCTTGAGATCATGGTGCCACGTTTTTCGTTGTCTGTTACTACACTACTGATAGAGTTTATTTCCTCACGTGGCCTGATATTTGGCTGTCAGTCATTTGGCCGAGTGACATTTCAGCGAACGGATATTTGGCCGACGGACATTTCACCGAGAAAGTGCAACTAAAAATAGTAACAAGTAATACTTTAAGTATTTTAATTATCAGTATTATAAGGTAGAATAGGACTAATAATTACCACTGAATTTCAAGTGATTAAATTACTAAATCTAAATTTAAAGTTAAAAGTCTTCTTATTTCAATATTTGTTAATTGAAATTAGTATTTTAAAAATATTTGAGTGTATTTGTGTAAAAAGTTGAACCTAATTATTTAAATTGGTATTTAACAGTAAAATAAAATCTAGTTCATCTCTTTAAGATAATGGTCATTAAAAGCGAAATTGAAAGATCTTTCATATCGTTGAAGCTTAAGATTTTTGCTGTAGTAAAATGAGCTTTTTCTCAAAATACTTAAAGTAATATTTGAAGTAAAATATAATATATACAGAATAGATTTAAAAAAAAAAGCCTGTAAAAAAACAAATCAAAACAAAACGAAAAATTATAAATTAATGCAGTAAATAGTTATAAATAAATGTATCACATTATGATAAAGAGTGTGATATACATGTAAGTACGGCATTACATTTTCAGCTAAATGTCCATTTGGTTAAATGTCTGTTGGTCAAATGTACGTCGGTCAAATGTCCGGCGGCCAAATGTCTGAGTCCCCACACAGGATGAAAATCCCGATCTGCATCAATTTCAATAAATACTTCTTAGATGTACTCTTTAATTCGTCCACTGTGTGAGGATTTCTCTCCGAAACCTTTTTTCTTACGCCAAAAATATGAGATAAAAGCTAGTTCATCCCTTTAAGATAATGATCATCCAAAGCGAAATGCAAAGCTCTTAGAGTAATATTTGAAGCAAAACATAATATAGGGACCTCCAGAAAATGTAAACAAAAAGAGCACAGCATGATGTAAAAGACGCCAAGCTTGACGAAAACAAAGTTTTATCGTCTAAACGTTTATGTTATTATTAAGAAGAAAGATCAAAGTATTTTTGTGGTATTTTTTTACATTTTTTAATCGTTCCTAACACGTCCGAAAATTTCGTTAAAAATCTTGTTTTTTTTTGAGTCAGCAAAATTGAACATTTTTTTCCCCATTTTATAGAATCAATGAAAATCTCAGTTTGAAATTCTTTTAAATATCAATTATCATTTTTTCGAAACTTATTTTAAGAAAATCAGAAATTATAATGTTTATTTAAACAGAATATATTTTTTTAAAAAAGCCTGTCTAAAAAAGCCCCCCCCCCCCGAAATATTATAAATTAATACAGTAAATAGATATAAATATATGTAGCACATTACGATAAAAAGTGCTATATACATATAAGTACACCAATACATTTCCGGCTAATTGTCCATTGGCCAAATGTTTGTGGTCGGTTCCCCATTATTCTCAAACGTTGTTCATCCTTAAAATTATTTTTTCTCTCACAAACGCAACACGGAGGAAGGATGAGCCAGTTTGAACCGATGGATATCTTCATGGAACATGGCGTGACAGTCATGTCTTCATTTTTATTATCAGCTCGTATCTTAGAAGGAAAATAAGAATTTCATTTGTTCAGCCTATGAAGAGTGAGAAGGTATTTCAGTTTCATCTTCAATAACACGTGCCAGGAAGCAGACAATATCCCACTTTGAGCACCTAACGACTTTTAGATATGCTGTTCTTTCAAAAGTGGTACCTGTAGAGGAGGTTTGAGTGTCTCGAACATCGGCTTAGTGTTGCAATATGTAGCATTCGCTAATATTCTATTGCCTTTTCTTTTATGCTTATTTGATTGTCTTTAGTCATATTTATCATTATTTCCCTTGTGTGGCAAAAAAAAAAAATTGTTCATTTTACGGAGGAATATTTTTTAATAAACACCAGAAGAAACAAAATTAATATTGCTGGTTGAAAATAAGAAGTGGCACTTATTACGAAACAGATAACGCTTGAGACAATAATGTTGACCAAATAACAGGTTCGCATTTGCAACGAAACCAATAATAATAATAATAATAATAATAATATTTCCTGATGTGGATACAGAGGTAAATGCAGCTAATGGGCTCAGAGATCCAGCAGTGCTCCGGAAGGGTCAGTCAATGGTGTCATGCAAGCCAGAAGTACGTGCAGTATGGAATAAACAAAATTAAATTAAGCTGTAGGACAAAACTAATCAGCAATAATAGATTTTTAGAACAAAAAAAAACCCCTTAAATTGCTATATTAGTAAAAAACGCTCTTACTTAAATTATCAAAAATTCAACGTAAGCTTCACGCTCCAGAATTTTGTATCTATTAACACATTAAAAAACCTATTTCGATTTGCATTATATATTTTGTCTCGGATGCTACCTGAATTTTACCAAAAAGAAAATACTTTCCATGCATGATGATGACCGATAGACCCGTCGAAAGTAATTCCATATTTAAGGAAGACCTAATACAGTTTATAATTTCAAAAAAAAAAAAAAAAGAAAAAGGATCATATCATTCATCGAGTTTTTAGTGGGTTAGTGTATCTTTAAAATTTAGTTAGCGAAGGGAATTCGCTATTTTATATCATTAACTTTATTAATTAACTTTTTGTATGAATGATTCAATGTAATATAAATTAACCTGCACCACATATTTGATTTATTATAAAAGAGACAGACAAACAGAAGAAGAAGAGCAGGTGATAGATTAAAAGAAAGAAAGAAGGAAAGACAGAAATAAATAAAAGGGTTATGTCAGAGAGTAGATATCCGTGTCCCAGAAAACTAGCAAAACCTGTAAATTATTTAGAACTTGTTATTGAAATGAAAATTGTATAAATCGTACGTGATAATACACCCATTTTAATAATAGTAGCATTATTATAATTATTTCCATTACTATAATAAACACCATTGTTATAAAAGTATTATTATAGACGTCCTAATCACTGTAATAACTATTATTATCACAGTCTCCATCATCAAAGCAGAGCGAAGAAAACAGATGAGGTGATTACAGTTTCGGAGTGGTGGAATGAAGAGAATTATTTGAAACGGACAAGAGACACTGGGAAGATTTTGTTAGTATTGACGATAATACTTTCATTTGATCTTCAGTACAATATCAAATAACAATAACAATAATAATAAAACAGGGATTTGCAAGGACAAAGTAATTATCAATAAAACAATATTGGATGAGGTGAAAACAAGGAAAAGAACCTTATCGATAGCATGGATCGACTACAGAATGGTGCTCGACAGTGTAACACACTCATGGATAGAGAAGAGCCTAAGATACACAACGGTTCAATCCATAACGGTTAGAATGAAAAATTGGGATACCATATTAAACTTAAACCATAAAACTGGTCATTAAAGTCGATGCCTATCAACATCAACAGAGGGATCTTTCAACGTGTTCATTGTCATCACTAGTCTGCTGTCTTGTATAAGCGTCACTCAGTTGCCATAAAACAAATGAAATCGTAAAACAAATTATTGTGTAACGGGGCTATGAAATGAAAACATTATTCTAAATGACATTTCAAATATAAAAATATTATGATCTCATTGTTTTGCTTCGCATAACACTCTGCGTATTAGTAGTCATACTACAGTTCTCCGTGTCCTGAACAGCAATCGGGTTTGCTAGGCAAAGCCACCCTATGTTCGCCAGTTGTTATTTATTTTTACTTGTCTATCGAATTTGCGTACGATATTACACTCATAAAAAAAAAACTTCACCAAACTTGAGATTTTACAAAGCAGCACCAGCTGTAAATAAATGGTGCTAAACTGTTTCGAATCATACACGTGGTCTCAAATTTTGTCCATTTTACCAAAAATAAAATAACAGGATCGACCGAGTCCATTTTTCAAATCTACCATTCATCTTTGCATTGAATACTGTTGCCATATAAGGTCTGATGCTTTGTAAATAGCTCGCTTTCTTTGGGTCACCCCCTCTCCAATATCTTAACTACTTTCTCAATATCACACACTTCTAATTCTTCACATTCTTATCTCTAACACTAAATTCTAAACCTTTCATCAAAACTAAACTTGCTAAATCCTAACCTTTCATCAATTCACCCATTTTGTACTTCATCACTATACACTTTATTATAAAATTCCTTTTTTCTATCCTTTCTCTAAATTCTTTCTCTAAATCCTTACATTGTCTTATCACTCTTTCTTACAAATCTACCATTCGTTCTTGCATTGAATGCTCGTGTCGTGCCAAATCGTGTAACAGTATGGGATAATTCTCCATCAACAAAATGTTTAATATCTAAAATACACTAAACTAATTGAATTTAATTTTTTCCAGGTTTTCAGATAAGACGTTTAGATATCTTGGCATCATTTCCCGAAAGAATCAATGCAAAGCTCTTTGAATTATTCAACTAGAAAGAGAACAGGTTAAAATCGTTTTGTGTTAACCCCACTGTCTTCCCAAATGAGCAATGGTATAAAGGAAAACCTTGAACATTGGTTGTCTGTGTCACGCCAGAAGGTTTTTTTTCGCCTGAGTTCATCCTTCAAATCTACAAGTCTACCATTCGTATTTGCATTGAATACTGTTGCCATATATGGTCGGATGTCCCTGCTGTTCATCTCGAGATCCTCGACAAAAATCGGAGACTGTTACGCAATATGATAGCTCCGGATCTGGCATCTCGTCTACAGTCACTTTCTTACAGACGTGCTTTGGCTTCCCTCTGTCTTTTCTACAAATATTTTCCTGACAACTGCTCTAGTGTGCTACGTTCACTGGTACCCCAACTGCATGAATTTACTCATGCTACTAATTTGCCATCTCGGACCCACCCTTTCACTTTTGAAACAGTTAAATATAATCACCTCTTCTACTCCAACAGCTTCTTCTCTCGCACTCTTTGACAGGGGACCTATCTTCCATGTCTGATGGATTGTGACGAGAAAAACCTTCTGGCACTACAAAATGAGCCAACTTTCCTGGCAGTTATTTTCAATACAACTATTGATTCGTTGTAGTCATTCCACTTCAAATCATTTGAAAACATAAGGCAATAAAATGCAGTGTGTTGCTCTCCATGAGTCTATAACTATGGTGAGGGTGGACAGGAAAGATTTTCTATCATGGTTAAATGAGAGCAGCTTCGTTTTGGAGGCATTAAAATCTACGTGTCATTTCCTGTCTTCGTTAGACACAGATTGGAAGTCTTTTTCAAGAGCAGCGGCCAGGTTAACTTTGTCACGTCTGGCCGATTTGCTCTTGAGACACGAGTAAATGGTAGTGTCATAAATATCTATTTTGGGAATTGATGGCATCAGGAAGGACATTGATGAAGATCAGAAACAGTGTATGGCCCATGATAGAGACTTGGGGGGACACCCGCGTTCGTGTGAAAGAATCGGGAAGCGAGCCCGTTCAAAATGAAATTCATTTCGCGATTTGGTTGGACCGATTGGATTAAATCAAACAGTCGTCCAGTAATAGTATGGCCTTGGAGCTAACGTAGAAGACTAGCGTACCAAATCCTGTCAAGCGCCTTCGAGATATCAAGAGCCATAGCTCGGGCTTCACCGTTATTATCAAGAGATTGATATACATAATCAGTGATGGTCGTAAGCACGTCATCGGTAGATCTGGCAAAACGGAAGCCATATTGTTTGTCAGAGCGTCGGTAATGAGTATTAAGATGATTAACCACTTCAGCATTGATTAAAGCCTCGAATGCATTGCCGAAAAGTGACAGGAGCCTAATAGGATCGTAGTTAGAGGGATTTGAAGGTTCTCCAGAGTTCTTAAACAACTGGAACTACAGAAGAGGACTTCAAACAAACTAGAAATCAGGAAGCAGTGTGGCAATATTTGTAAAGTTTCGAGAGGATTAAAGCCAACTCAGGGACACACTTCATTAGAACGATGGTTGGAGTACGGCCACCTTCGCTTGTCTTATGAGAGTCTAATTTAGAAATGATGTCTGAGACCAATGACCGGGTTATTCCTATATATTGGGGAAAATCAAGTGTGAATTCTCCAAAGGAATCGTGTGTTGAGTTGTATGAGAATTTCCGAGCAAACCAGTCGGCGTTGTCTGCTGTAGATACCATGTCTTCGTATTGATTGAATAGAAGATGGATTAAGTATTTGCTGTTGTTGCAGAGCCGCCAACAGTCTGTAGAACCGAACTTGCAATAGGCTATACGTTGTTTTATTTTATCAGCAAACAGTAATTGAGCTTCTTTGAGGACACGCTTATACATGTTACAAGCAGAAACAAAGAGACGGCGTTGCAATCAAACGTGTCGCTCTAGTACAGCCGGAATAAGTGGTTCATTTAGCGGCCGAATATGCAGGTAAAACCGAAGAATATGAGTGCGGTTTCGCTTGATATTTCCTTGCTGGAATGGAATCATCGATGTTGGCTTTCAACCAAAAGGCGACTTCAAAAGCGTATTTTTGAATATGATTACAAACTTCATTCCAAGGGACGTCACGATGGAAATCACGAAAGGACTCCAAATCTTCTTCTGTTGGTAGAAGGTTCTTGGCTTGAAGGAGCGGAACACATGTTTACAGACACAAACTCCATGATCGTAGTTGCCAAAAGGGCAAAGCTGTGTAGTACGACGGGTCATGGATAGAGGTTAAAAAGGGGATGGAGAAGAGAAACGTGTTCATTACGATTACTGGGGAAACTCATGTTGAAGTCAACCGCTTGCGTGTGAGATTGGGTGATTGAGAGGTTAAGAATTTAGATGCCAGCGAGGTCATGGACAGTGTTTAAGCCACCTGGAATGGTCGGCTTTAAATTCAGGGTTCAAAAAAAGATTTGTAAACAAGTGAAGGGAAATCGCCCTGTCTATATAATCGGAAATAATATCTAGAAGACAGCAGTCTGGAGGCGAACTGTAGAGAAAGAAGAAATAGCTGACTGAGTTCAAATAAAGCGAGACGGAGACATCTGTGAGAACTGTCTGGATATTCAAGAAACGGCTTCCTAGCCATAAACCTCCAGGCCATGCAAGTGTATATGAGAGTTCTTTCTAAGTAGGTAATCAAGAAATCAAAGGAGGGAATTAAAGAGTTAAGATTGATTTTAGAGAGAGCTAGGATGTCCGAAGACTTTTGGAAGAGGAACCATTCCACACATCAGAAGTTGGTACGAATATCCCGAATGTTGAAGAAGAAAGGTTTAGGGGTTTTTGTTGATCTGTTGTAGGTTTATATCTTTGGCCGTTTATAGTCATGATGCGTTACCTTTGTAAGGAAAGGCATAGGATAGTAGTAGCATTTGGTCGTCTAATATAACATGCAGGAAGAGAATTGGCGCAGACTGTAACATAGCGTGGCCTCGGAGATGGCCGCCGGAGGTGCTTGCATGGACATTTTTGTTTAAGCATCAACATTAAAAGATCTTAACGCACATTCCTGCGATTATGTAGGAAAGTGTTGTTTTTTTAATATAAATATAATGAAGAACGTACCCTTGAATAATGCTGAAGAATGTTTCAACCGGAACCGTGTTTTTAAAAACTGATTGTCGTTCATTTCTACCTTTTTCACGTCGATCTCCATATTTGAACTTACAAGTCATATTGCAATCGCTGAATATAATTTCTATTGGAAATTTAAACTTTAACAGCTTTGGACAGTTCTCAGCCGTAATCCACATTTTTTTTCTTTAAAAATTATTTATTGATAAAAGCTTGAACAAAGGAACTATAAACAATTTTATTTTATATCCACTGCCATCCACAATGATGGAGAAAACATTACCTCGAACCATCACTAGTGAAACACGCTGTAAGTGCCACTCCGTTTCGCGAGGTTCATCACGTAATCGAGACGCAATCACGCCAATCCTTCGAAGAAACGCCATCGAACGTGGACTAACAACGCCAGAAGTCTCCAACGCCACAGGAGTAAAAAAAAAAAAAGGAGTAAATATCTATCAGTAAGACAAGAATATTTTGTGCAGGAAAGAAAGAAATTGAACAGAGGTGAACCAGCGTTAGGGTTATTTTTTCACAGCACCGCAAGTCCTTACAAAACGAACACATTAACATAAAAACCCATTTCATATTTTAAATAACATCGTTGGCCGTTCCAGGTAAGAGGATAAACTACATCCGCCCCCTGGCTGAGATGATAAACTACATCTGACAGCAAGTCCTTTGATCAGAAGGTTGTGAGAAGGGTGAAAACACCTCTTAATTGCGGGTGTTGCCAGGTTCAAACTAACACGGGGTTGTATCAACTGTCAGGGTCCCACCTAAGAGAAAACAGTTAAATCCTCAGAAGGAGTCAAAACACACCAGGAAAGTATGAAAATAAGTTTTAATACCAGTAATACTATTTGGGAAAAATTATTACCAGCAATACATTTTTGGAAAATAAAAATATTAGGAGCAGTACATTTTTGGAAAAAGAAAAATATTACGAGCAATACATTTTTGGGAAAATGAAAAATATTAGGAGCAGTACATTTTGAGAAAAAGAAAAATATTACGAGCAGTACATTTTTGGGAAAATGAAAAATATTACGAGCAATACATTTTTGGGAAAATGAAAAATATTACGAGCAGTACATTAAAGGAAAAAGAAAAATATTACGAGCAGTACATTAAAGGAAAAAGAAAAATATTACGAGCAGTACATTAAAGGAAAAAGAAAAATATTACGAGCAGTACATTAAAGGAAAAAGAAAAATATTACGAGCAGTACATTAAAGGAAAAAGAAAAATATTACGAGCAGTACATTAAAGGAAAAAGAAAATTATTACGCGCATCACATTTTTAGAAGAGGAAATTATTACGCGCATCACATTTTTAGAAGAGAAAAATATTACGAGCATTATATTTTTGAAAGAGAAAATTATTACGTGCAGTACATTTTTAGAAGAGAAAATTATTACGCGCATCACATTTTTAGAAGAGGAAATTATTACGCGCATCACATTTTTAGAAGAGAAAATTATTACGAGCATTACATTTTTAGAAGAGGAAATTATTACGCGCATCACATTTTTAGAAGAGAAAATTATTACGCGCATCACATTTTTAGAAGAGAAAATTATAACGCGCATCACATTTTTAGAAGAGAAAATTATTACGCGCATCACATTTTTAGAAGAGGAAATTATTACGAGCATTACATTTTTAGAAGAGGAAATTATTACGAGAATTACATTTTTAGAAGAGGAAATTATTACGCGCATCACATTTTTAGAAGAGAAAATTATTACGCTCATCACATTTTTAGAAGAGGAAATTATTACGCGCATCACATTTTTAGAAGAGAAAATTATTACGCGCATCACATTTTTAGAAGAGGAAATTATTACGCGCATCACATTTTTAGAAGAGAAAATTATTACGCGCATCACATTTTTAGAAGAGGAAATTATTACGAGCATTACATTTTTAGAAGAGGAAATTATTACGAGCATTACATTTTTAGAAGAGGAAATTATTACGCGCATCACATTTTTAGAAGAGAAAATTATTACGCGCATCACATTTTTAGAAGAGGAAATTATTACGCGCATCACATTTTTAGAAGAGAAAATTATTACGCGCATCACATTTTTAGAAGAGAAAAATATTACGAGCATTACATTTTTAGAAGAGGAAATTATTACGCGCATCACATTTTTAGAAGAGGAAATTATTACGCGCATCACATTTTTAGAAGAGAAAATTATTACGCGCATCACATTTTTAGAAGAGGAAATAATTACGCGCATCACATTTTTAGAAGAGAAAATTATTACGCGCATCACATTTTTAGAAGAGAAAAATATTACGAGCATTACATTTTTAGAAGAGGAAATTATTACGCGCATCACATTTTTAGAAGAGAAAATTATTACGAGCATTACATTTTTAGAAGAGGAAATTATTACGCGCATCACATTTTTAGAAGAGAAAATTATTACGAGCATTACATTTTTAGAAGAGAAAATTATTACGCGCATCACATTTTTAGAAGAGGAAATTATTACGCGCATCACATTTTTAGAAGAGGAAATTATTACGCGCATCACATTTTTAGAAGAGAAAATCATTACGCGCATCACATTTTTAGAAGAGAAAAATATTACGAGCATTACATTTTTAGAAGAGAAAATTATTACGAGCATTACATTTTTAGAAGAGGAAATTATTACGCGCATCACATTTTTAGAAGAGAAAATTATTACGAGCATTACATTTTTAGAAGAGAAAATTATTACGCGCATCACATTTTTACAAGAGGAAATTATTACGCGCATCACATTTTTAGAAGAGGAAATTATTACGCCCATCACATTTTTAGAAGAGAAAATTATTACGCGCATCACATTTTTAGAAGAGAAAATTATTACGCGCATCACATTTTTAGAAGAGGAAATTATTACGCGCATCACATTTTTAGAAGAGAAAATTATTACGAGCGGTACATTTTTAGAAGAGAAAAATATTACGAGCATTACATTTTAGGGAAAAAATTATTACTTGCAATAGAATACTTGTCGGCAATAAATAACCCATTGAGGTATATACGCCGTAAACCAAACCAAATAACCTTGTTAGATCGAGATTGTCATATGGACATATGAAATGTGCCAATCTGGGTAAGAAATATCTAAACTATTAGCTTTATACAACCTCTAAATAAAACAAAAACTAAAAAAAATGTTTGGAAAGAATGGATTCTGTTGGCCTTAACGAGGGCCGTCCTTGTTCGAACATCGTCGAATGAAGTTGCTGAATCACAAAGACATTTGCTACATAATAGAAATCACTTGAGTAATCTCAAGCAGAGCAAAAACTGACACGAATAGAACATGTAAGTCAAAGAGAAATTAATGAAATAATCAATAAGTTCAACATTATTTCAAACAAAAAGCTAAGAAGGAAACACAAAAAAACTGGGAAATATAATAACAGATACAGAACTTATGAAATCGAGTTTTAAGGAAATGGTTTACTGGAAAGATTTAATACGTGACAACCGAAATTTGTCAATAAATGCTGAATGCTTCCTTGTAAGGAAATGACTAATATTACAAATTACCACTTGTGATGTGACAAACGGATACTACACTTTGATTGCAGCCCAAAGGAGAGAGATAGTGTGAAGAACAACGTAACCCGAGTAGCACTGGCTGCTTCCTTAAGGTATAACAAATGTTTCCTTATGAGGAAACGGCTAATATTTCCACTGTCTTACCTAATAACCAACAGAAAGCTCTTCACCTATTACGCTTGTCGTCTTTTACGAATTGGGGAAATAATTTTAATTTTTTTTTTTAAATATGTCCTTAAATGCACCTTACATCTCAAAAATGTTACGTGACTGAATTAATGGATTTGTGAAGTCTTGCTCGACAGGGCGTTGGGAATTTACGTATTTCTCGTTGCCTATAGTTGCGCGCCAAAAGCAAGCGGTTTAAAAAGTAAGAAAAACAAAAAAGGAAAAAAAATCTAATGTTTCATCCTGTTTGGTATTCTGCTTTCATGCGAATAGCGATAAGAGTTTGGGAATAGAAATGGCGGAAGTGAGGAAAGAAAACGAACGAAGCCATTATCGATTAAAGGCGAATTGTGAGGATCATCAGAATCTGTGGGACTATTGAAATGACGAAACCAGGAAGTTGAGAATTGAACTGAGAAAGCTTCATACGGATAATGTTGATAAAAGTGATTATGAAGTTAATAAAAATGACAGTTATTGCCGTACTTGCGATAATAGTAACAGTGAAATAAATGCTGCCCATGGCCCTCATAATCGATACGCATTGAACTGGTCTCGAAAACCAGAATAGAGAAGAAATAAACATTCGAGTAGGATCTGAGACCCTCTAAGCAGCAGCGATTTATGGAGATGATATTTATTGTACTATATGTACAAATGTGGCACAAGGCCGAAAAGGGGAAATGGGGAAAAGGATGGTCTTCTTCTGTCTTAACATTTAAACTTAGCTAGCCGCAAACACTGACCCAAACATACTGACAATATTCCTTTCACCAACACAACACATTCTTACTTACCGTTCTAACCTCATACACCATAATAACTCAGAACCTCTATGAAGTCCTAACTAGTCCCCATATATATAATTCATTGGGCACCTCGAGGCGGTGTAATGGTTAGCAAATTTGGCTCGCTAAAACAATTACGACTAAGTAGTGAGTTCGATCCTGACTGGGTGCCCCCAATTTCAGCCTTGTGCCACATCTAAGCTACGCTTGGAATATCAATATATACAATTCATTGATTGTGGTTGGGAGGGAAATACAGTAACAATTAAAAACAATAAAAATCCCCAATGCGTATTTATAAATGGGTACAAACTATATACAAGAAACTAAACACAATTTTTGTTAGTAATAAAACCCGCCACAAAGGGCCAAATGTAGCAGTAACATCAGTTCACTGGACGAAATCAATGCTGGACTTGAACCCCCCCCCAAAAAAAAAAACATTCATACATCCCAAGCACTCACTCAAACACACACTTAAGATTTATGGAGATGTGCCATTACTAAGCCTGTCGAGGTACTCACCAGATATGTTGAGCAATCCATTGTATTTTGGGGAAGAGAAGGAACTACATCAAAACTAATGACGAAAAAAAAAATAGAATAGCGACAAAAAATAAAACTGGAGAAAAGCGTAAATATTGTGTCTGTGGCCAAAAAAAAAAATGCGACGATAAACCACATCCTAAACGAATAGAGTAAACGGACGGAGAAGGAATGGCCACATACTGAGAATCCTGCAAATAATGCCAATTTGATCAGGTGATGAAAGATTCATTAAGAATAAAATGCATAGAAACTGCGCTAATCTCAACATTCTCGACAATAAACCGAAGACAAGGACCGTTTTTAGAATGATGTTCACCGTCTATAGGACTCAAGAGCAACTCGATGTAGAAATACAGTTTAAGAGGCGCCGTGTCTGGGGACATGTGAGGAAGATAACTGTTAACCCTAAAGTTTAACAAATTAAGATTGTAATAATCGGGAAGCGAAAAAAAAAATCAGTTCGTGTGAGGAAGCTGCTCCAGCAGATTTTGCATCTCCCAAATGGTGCTTTGACCATGTAAATTAAAATAATGGCATCAAGCGGAGTTTGAACTATAAAATAAGAATTAAAATACTGAGGGTTTTCCGTATCAAAGATGACAGGACGCAAAAAATTCAATTTGGATTAATTTGAACTCAGAATTCGCTAATCAAGTATGAATCGATTTTAGATAACATACACTGGCATTTAATGACCAATAAGTTATTGAAATATCATTAAACAGACAAATAAATAAAGATAGCATACAAAGCTATTTCAAATATAAAGGTATTGATGATATTTAATATACATTTTTATATCTGGAAGTATAGACTGTACAAATCGCTGGTAGTCTCCATTTACTTATATGGATGTGGAACGTTGACACTGTTGGCAGAAACGTAGAGAAGAATCCAAGCGTTTGAGAACAAATGCATGAGAAAACTCCTTGAAATTTTCTATCAGGAACAAAAGCCCCCAAAATAATGAGTTTGCGCGGAAAAGATTTGAAATTTGTGTTGGACACCAGGACCATCGCGCCACTGTCAAACGGAGAAAAATGGCGTGCTTTGGACAGATTGAGCGGCACAACAGCCTGTGCAAGAACATCATGCAAGTCACTGTTGAAGATGGACGCAAGAGAGGGCGGCAACGGAAAAATGGGTTGGACAATGTCAAACAATGAACAGGTATAACTGTACCTGAATTGCTGATGGCTGCCGTTAATAGACCATTGTGGAAAAGAGTTAGTGTGGCTTATTACAAAAGTTAACGGGATGATGACTCACTGTTGAAGATGGACGCAAGAGAGGGCGCCAACGGAAAAACGGGTTGGACAATGTCAAAAAATGAACGGGTATAACTGTACCTCAATTGCTGATGGCTGCCGTTAATAGACCATTGTGGAAAAGAGTTAGTGTGGCTTACAAAAGTCAACGGGATGATGATGACGATGATGACCATGATGATGATGATGATTAATATGTCTATGCTTATGGAAAAGAAAACTATAAGTCAAGAGTTATCCATGCAAAAAAGAGAAAATCATTCACAATTAGATTTTAAATACAAACTCATTCATTCGCACTTAAAAAAAAAATAGAACGTGCATAATGTGATGGAAATGTAAATAGACATTCTTGAAAGCGATTGATCACAGTTTCAACCTAGCGGATACAATTTAGAATTCAACTTTTAAGGACAAGCGTTCTTAGAGAGAATTTTCTTAATTTTATATATCTATTTTTAATAATTCCACTTTTAATTTTTTTTTTTGGCGGTGGGGGGGGGGCTTACAATCGTTATTTCCGTAATTGTCTTCCTTTAATTCCGAAACGTTTAATTTCCGTTTTCCAAGCTCAAATTTACATCTCTTTTTAGTCCAAATTTTCCATACCCGAATATTCTTCCTAGCACCTAGACGAAACATTCCAATCAAACGAGAAGTCTATTTCTGTTAATCATAAAAAAAAGAAAAAAGAATCATTCAAGATAGTGTAAGCAGAAGCAAACGCCGACCAAAGGCTGAAGACAAAAGAAAAGTAAAAACATTCTTTAAGAACCAGGACGTTTCGGGAGAGATGTCTTAACCGAAAAATGAAATTTAGATTTATATTATTTAGATTCCGACTAATATTCTCATCTTTGTAATACTCACAATGTTTCAGCATTTTACCCGTACGACTTCTTCAGGTGTCTGTTGGTCCTGGTACTCTTCAATCAATTTCGTACTGAACCCTTTATTTAATGTATGAATTTCGATGATTTTCGTTTCATTGCCCATCACATATGACATCGTTGTCTTGTTCTTTATTATTTCAGACAGAACTGATCTGCCTGATCTGCTTTACGTGGAATCGTGCCAGAAATACTAAGATCGATGCTTGATCGGAAATGCGACGAATATTTGTCTAGACTATGGCTTTGCAGAAAAAATACTTCAGGAACGCAGAGAAATGTATTATATATACTATAAATTTTATAATAGCAGTGAACAATAGAATGAAATGATATTAAGGCTAAGGTGGACTAGATACAGTTGAATTATAAATATGGATTGCTTTCAGGAAATAAATAAAACTTTCAGTTATAGACTAAAGGGATATTGAATATAAGGCTAGAACAACAAAAATACACGTGACTGGGTAGGAGCGGCGAATCATTAAGAAGTGTGAAAACAACAAAAACGCATCTTTCTTTAAATTTATTGGTACCCATTTCAATTTATTTTTTTAAGCTTATCACCCCAAGCAAGGCTGGAAGCCACTAGCACGCAAGGGGTTACAGAAGATTTGGAGGAAGAGCAGATAGGAGTGGTAAAGGAGAGGATGTGGAGAAAGATAGTAGATCGATCAAGGCAAGGGGGTTACAGAAGATTTGGAGCGAGAGCAGATAGGAATGAAAGGTGAAAGGACGTGGAGAAGGGAAGTGGATAGATCAAGGCAACTGGAGATGTCGATTGACGTTACACTTAAATAGTTGGAGATTGTATTTGTCAGGGAAACAGGAATAAGGAAGGGAGTTCCACAGGCGAGATGTGCGACACATGAAGCTATTGGAGTAGAAGAGACGTCTACATCTAACAGTTTCAACGTGAAGGGGTGGGAACGGGATGCCAGCATCGTAGGACGTTTAAATTATTTCAAACAAATGTTTAAAAAGATTATTTATAAAAGTTAAATGTATTTTTACCTGCTGAGAGTAGATTAAAACTTACGTAACACCGCTCGATAATTAATAAAAAATGGTGCGCTAAGAGTTTTTAAAATTACACAAATTGGAAGATTATTAGTTTATATCCGATTGAATGCAACTCGATATATTTAGGGGGTAGTTCACAAAAAGGACGTACGGGGGAACGAAATAAAAAAGGAAACAAACAAAAGTATTATAAACTTTTCAAAAATGTTACCCGAAAAAGTTATTTTGTAAAATGAATGTATTAACTTGAAAATTGCAGAAAGTTTTTTTTTTTTTAAATAATCTGTATCCCTCCATGTAAGGCAGGAAAGCCAATATGACACAAGGGGTTACAGGGCCTGGAAGAATTAGAAAGAGAAACATTATTATTGAGCGAGATGTGGAAAGAGTTATCAGGAAGACAATAGACAACGATTGACATTAAATTTAAATTTTTGCAGATTATGGTTTGCAGGAAAGCATGGATCCAGAAGGGAGTTCCACAACAGAGAAGTCCGAAAAAAGAAACTTAGCATATAAATTACGTCTACATCTAGCCGGTTCAACTATAAATTGATAAGATCTAGACGCCAGTCTCGTGCTGCGCTTAAATTCAAAAATGTATATCTACCATAGCGAAGATCTCATCGGATCAATTAAGTAGCTATAAAGAGGCTACCTCATAGCGATGGGAAAGAGACTGAAGCCGAGGCGCCAGATCAGGATCAATAATATTGCTGACTCAATTGAAAATCGTAATTAAAATGGGCCTATCATCAAGGAAGATTTAAACTCGACAGATGAAATAGAAATTCGAGGACCTATTGTTAATGTTTAATGGAATATTCCCTTTTCTTAGTTTGTTACAAAACAAAGTACTGAATTCTTATGTAATATCATTCCTTCAATAGGACAAATAATGGCGGGCAATTCCTTCAAAGTTAAAGGAGAAACTTCAAAGGAGATTGATCTTGTTCTGTCGATGAATGCTAAAAATAACAAGGTTGTGAGGTCTGAGCAAATCTTAAGAAAAACGGTAACGAAAAGAAACCGTGTGATTAATATCAGAAATATGTGGTTGAAATTACTGGGTCGCATAAAGAGGAAAGAATGCTTGGGGAATTTGAGACCTACAAGATATACTGAGAGAAAGTGAACAGAGGAAAACTAGGTTAGCTAACGGGCTTGGTAAATTGATAGACGGACATTGACTTGAAGGGATTGTAAGTAAACACTGCTTAGATGTACAAAGAGAGGAAGATATGAAAAACTATAAAGAAAAACGTTCTGAAGAACGTTCTAGAGCAATTTAAAGCAGATGACAGTCTGTTTTCGTTATATCTACAATATTCAGTCCGTTTTGCCTATCGATCTTCTACATATGTCTATCAAACATCAGGTAATTTCAAATTGAACGCTTTATTCAATCTTAGGGGCAAATTGTTCTTGTTCAAGTGTTCATCTCTAGGGATATCGAATCTTTTTTTGTTTAGAAAGAAATGAAATTTTGAGTTGATCCTATAATAACCTGTTTGCGTGGAACCGTGCCAGAAAAATGAAGGCCAAAGTTGGATGGCACATTGAGTATGAAAAAATGATAATATTTAGTCCACAGGATATTAGGGAGATTTGCGGAAATTTGTTATTGACCACAGTCGCCAAGTATCTGGGGCAGGGCAAGAAAATACAGAAAATATGAATGAAGGGAAGAAAAGAGGAGATAGCAAAGAGGAGGAAAATAAAAAGGAAAATCGACAAGAGGAAAATAAATTTAAATAAACGACGATAATTGAATTCAAGTAAAAAGAAAAAGCGAAAATGAAACGAAATGAAGCAAAATGAAACGTTGGTCCAGTGGGTATGACGCTTGCGTCATATCGTAAAGGTGCAAGTTCGATTCTCGGTCGTGGATACGCACTGCTGATAAATCCCAAAATAGGACGTCCAGTGCTTTCGGCATTCCGTTAAAGATTCTTCTAGACTCGATGATTTACTTAAAAAGGAAACAAACTGAAAAATCTCAATGCAGTAATCGGTGGTGATAACAGAAAAGTTTTGAAATAATAGTAATAATAATAATGGACACACCCAGTACCCATCAGTGGCTACGTAGCGCAGGGTTAAAAGCTGAAACTGAAGGTTTTATTTCTGCTGCACAGGATCAATGCTTGTTGACGAGAAAGTATCAAGCACACATGGTTAAAAAATGCGTAAGCACAAAATGCAGATTCTGTGATAAATATCCAGAAACATCTGACCATCTTGTATCAGGTTTTGCGCTATTGGCACCCAATGGATATAAAACACGGCATGAGAGAATGGTACATCTGCAATTTCCATGGAACGGAAGCTGAAAGAAATTAGTATGAACCCCACCCAGACAAGGTTACGGAGATAGGTAATGTAACAATTTTATGGGACTTGGCAATACAAACAGACAATCAAAGCTAAAAGCCCCGACATTATTTTTAGGGACCATAAACAAATAAAGAACCTCCTTATTGATCTGGCAGTCCCTGTAGACTACAATGTATCTTTGAAGATCTTCAAAAAGTATAAAAAATACAAGTAGATAGAAATCAATATCTCACAAATGTGGCACATGGGAACATCAACAATTTCTGTTGTAATTGGATCCCTCAGATTGACTGGAAAAATTCCAATAGACTCATTGAAGTGATTCCTGGCAGTGGTAGTCTATGTCTTAAAGAAATACAAAAAAATGTTCTTACTGGGACAGCCCACACCTTCAAAGGGCTTATCTATGTAAAATATGTTTTTTTTTTTTTTTTAAGTTGCTCAGTGGGAAATGTCATGGTGCCATTTCTGATCTTAGGTCTCTTGTATGGACCAGGACAGAAATGAGCACACCAGAAATCAAATGGAATAATAATAATAATAATAATAATAATAATAACAACACACCAATATCCAAATTAAAAATTGAATATACCCAAGTCAATGAAGTGCAACACTTTAAATATCTATGGAGTGTTTTAACAGAAGACGGAAAATGCGACACTGAAAGCCAAGGGTGCATTGACATAGCAAAAGATGCCTCCCAAAAGCTAAACAAAGTATTAAGAAACAGAGAAATTATGTTAGAGACAAACAAAAGAGTAATGTAATGTAATATAATTATTTCTATATGATACTGAGTTTGACAATCACCTCACAGATTAAGAAGAGACTCGAAAATTTGATACTCACTGGAAAGATTGATGGAAAGAAGAAAAGTCGTAAACAACGTATTCCCTACCCATGGAGGTTGAGTAAATGGCTAGCAGAACAAAGGCTTGGAGATATAATAAAAGGGAAAATATATTAAGAGCTTCAAATGACAGGAAATTGTGGAGAGCCATCATCGGCAACCTCCTGAAGGAACTGGGCTCATGGAAGAAGAATAATAAGTAACTACAAGGACCAGGAAACAGTAATCATCAGACTGTGGCTTCGCAGGGCAATAAAATTTTCTGTTGTTCTTGAGGACTGGACAATTTCCTGGTCACCGTAAAATATACGAATTGCAAAAATTCCTTTTTGACATCTTGCGAGCATTTTTGTCTATGAAGTAGCTACAGTTATATATTTAATCATCTTCCGATTGAAAAAAAAGACTTGTAACCTGTTGATATCTCCGGTTGAGACTTGGAAGTAAAACGTGCCACTGCAAGCAATAATAATAATAATAATAATAATAATAATAATAATAATAATAATAATAATAATAAGAGTGGGGCAATATATGCACTGCAGAATATGCAACTTTTAAGGGCTGCAAGATTCTGGTATGAAACCCAATTACAGAGATAGGACCTGTAAGAATTTATGGAACTTTACGACACACACACACACACACACACACACACACACACACACACACACACACACACACACACACACACATAACAAACAAGTTAATCGCCCAGACCTCGTGATCAAAGACCAAAAGAACAGAATATGATTTCTTATTAGCATGACAGTCCCTGCAGACTGCAATGTATCTTTGAAGATCTTCAAAAAAACTATCAAAATCCAAGGATCTTGAAGTGAAAATCTCAAAAATGTGGCACATGAGGACATCAAAAATTCAAGTTGCAGTTGGAACCCCGGATTGATTGAAAAAGGTTCAGATAGACAAATCGAAGAGATTCCTGATCGCCCATACTTTAAAGAAATTTAAAAAAATGTACACACAAATACAGCTCACACATTATGAAGAGCTTTATGTATATAAAATGTGTGGGATTTTGGGCTTTTTTTTTGCTTAGAAATAATGATTCGTGGAAGATGTTATAAGACAATCTCTGACATTAGGCTTCAGGGTGGGACACGGAATGAAATCTATATGAAACAGAAACTCAAGGAAATAATAATAATAATAATAATGATAATAATAATAATAATAATAATAATAATAATAATAATGATAATGATGATGATGATGATGATGATGATAATAATGATGATGATGATGATGATGATGATAATAATGATGATGATGATAATAATAATAATAATAATAATGATGATGATGAGAAGAAGAAGAAGAAGAAGAAGAAGAAGAAGAAGAAGAAGAAGAAGAAGAAGAAGAAGAAGAAGAAGAAGAAGAAGAAGACAAGTAAGTTTTTAATATCTGTTTTATCAGACAGAAATTACAAATCGTTTAAAATTACAAAAGATAACAGAAACTTTGAAGCTTGACCTAGAAAATCTATTTTCTCGGGATTTATATTACTGAAGATGTTGACTTGGATTAACCTTTCCACTTAAGTATTTCATATTATCTATCTATCTATCTATCTATCTATCTATCTATCTATCGCTCCCCCCTCCCTCTCTCTCTCTCTTTATATATATATATATATATATATATAATAATAATCTGTAAAAATATTATAAAGTTTATTGTACCTAGTATGTAGCTAAAACAACTAATGTGATTTCAGGCATTACTGTAAATCAGTTGGCAAATGGTTTCCATGAACTGCAAAATCGTATTACCCTTTGTATTGCTAATGATGGAGGACATGTGGAAACTTAAATAAAATTTCAATAAAACCTTACAAAATATAGATTTACTTCTTTCTAATCCTTTTTTAAAAAAATTTTCTATCGCAAATACAAATAAAGTTATAAATTTTTTAAAGTGCACACGAACTTTATGGACACCCTGTATATACATATATATATATATATATATATATATATATATATATATATATATATATATATATGATACATGTTATACGCGAAAGTTGAAAGATGGGGATGTCGTTGAAAGGAAAGCAGTGAAAGACAATACGAGACACTGTGATATGTCATGGAGAACCGATGGCTCAAATGTATTCTCAAATATTGATTATCGTAATACATGCATATATATTGCCTAATATAACGCGTTTTCTCCACAATATTAATCTACGAAAATTGATACAACTTCGTTCTGAATATCCCTAACATTTTATCTCACTTAAAATAAAGTTATCCAAAATAAAGTCTACTAATATTGTCTTCCCTAATTGATCATAGTATTTTGATTTGACAAATAGCAGAAAATACCTCATAGAGCCGAGGAAAGATTCTTTTCACTTTACCTTTTAGCCCGTCGAGGCCGAGAACACGTAACTGCAAATATTTTAGGGCAATGATACTAAAAAAAAAAAAAAAAAAAAAAAAAAGGAGCCACCTCCCAGATTGATACTTGCAAACTCGTTTATACATCCGAAAACAGGAAAACTCTTCTAATGTCTTGCTTTCCAGTCAACTTTTCGATGTCTAACTTCATCTTTTATCTGATTCCTGTTCATTTATTGTTTCATCTCCTTAATACTGTTTTGTTTGTCACATGCTATCTAACTATATAAAGGGTTCCGTTCGAAATCCCAACGTATATGACATGACGAAAACCGGAGCGTACAACGGACGAAACGTCGTGAATATGACAATAAAGATGAGAACAAGAGTTAAGATGTTGCAGAAATATTAGCTACTTGAAAAGTATTTTCAAATTAACAAGATAATCATTCCTCTATCGATACAACTGTAAAGTTATGCGTAAATACAGTTGTAGTTATTTTTATTATATTTTTTATTTAATAATTTCAAGTTATTAACACAACATTAAAAAACAAAACATTTTAGAAAAAACGGTTATTTTATATCTTATCTATCGGGTTGTTTGTTAACTTTGAATTCATTTTTAATTATTCTTACTAGCATCAGTGGATTTTGTATTTATAAATTATTCACTCGTGATTATTATTATGAACTGTTTTTAAACGGAGATTTTCTCTATTTATTTATTACTACCCCTGTTTATTAATTTGGGGGTTAATTTGTTTCTTTTATTTGAGGTATGTTTTAAGTATTATTTTATCTGTGTTGTATATAATATGTATTTACATTTTCTTTAGTGATGATTCAAACGGTATCAGGTTTTTATTTTTCAATTTTTAAGTAACGAAGCAAAAATTGTTTTCATGTCAGAATTTTGAGAGAAATTTTGATCTTTTATTTAGTGATTTTTGTTCGTCTGGGAAGGTGATTAGAGCTATATTCACTTGCAGACAATGTTTACAACTCTTACAATGTTTATAAGCTCTCAGTGATATAATGACTAACATTTATAAATTTTCGAGCTACTTTAGGGCCTGAAGCATGATATGTGTGTTTTTGTGTGCAAAGATCTCAGAAATAGTATATTTGTAAAAGGAAAATATGAAAAAAGACAAAGGGAAAACTTATCTTAGCCGACGCATTTCATCTTCTGAGTGACTTTATCAACAGTAATTCAAGGATTTTATAATTTTTAAGAAACAAAACACTTCCATTTGCCTTGATAAAGTGCCTCAGACGAAGAAACACCAAAGCTAAGAATGTATATATACATATATATATATATATATGTATATATATATATATATATATATATATATATATATATATATATATATATATATATAAATATATATGTATATATACCCGTTATATGTATACATACATAAACCCCTATATATATATACACACACACATATATATATATATAGACACACACACACACACAATATATATATATATATATATATATATATATATATATATATATATATATATATATATATATATATATATATATATATATACGAGTTCTACCTGAATTCTATCCTCTTGGAATTTTTTATATATATATATGTATGTGTATGTATGTATATATATATTTATATATATTTCATATATACATATATATATATATATATATATATATATATATATATATATATATATATATATATATATATATATATACGAGTTCTACCTGAATTCTATCCTCTTGGAAATTTATATATATATATATGTATGTGTATGTATGTATATATATATTTATATATATTTCATATATACATACATATATATATATATATATATATATATATATATATATATATATATATATGTATATTAACCACTAATATTATCTATACACACACACACACACATATATATATATATATATATATATATATATATATATATATATATATATATATATATATATGTATACTAACAGCATGGCCCGGCGTTGGCCGTGCTTGATTCAAAAAGGACTCGTAACTGGAAAAACCGAATTAAAAAAGAATGTTAACAAGAAATACTTTTTTACACCCAACCCAGTTCTGCGGAATCAGAATCAACGTTGAGTTTAAGCGAGCGAATGAGCCAATTGGAGTAAAGTGCCATGCAGATTTAAATTTTCCCACTTATGACGAATGCAGCTATCGATTTTTTTGCATGCCAGCATGCTAGTTAACATTCATTTCAGTTAGCTGTTGGCTCTCACGCTGGCCAATAGAATCTTCCTGCCTATTCGTGGCAGCCAGCTATAGGCTCTCAGTCTGGCCAGTAGGAAATGGCCGCAAACTACATGAAAACTGCCGTAGAAGCATGAAAAAATAGATTATTTCCACTATCGATGGGAGTTAGGAAATGCAAACCGGACTTGGTCTTTTCACTAATTTGGAGCATGTGCATGTAAATTTTGGTGCAAATCCGTCGAAGATTTCGGTCGTGCATTCATCACTCACACACACACATACACACGCACACATCCTGCCTTATATATATATATATATATATATATATATATATATATATATATATATATATATATATATATATATATATATCAGTCCAGAACTTACGAAGGGCTTTATCTATGTAAAATATATTTTTATTATGTGGTCAGTTGAAAATGTCATGATACCATTTCTGATCTTAGGTTTCTGGGCGGGACCCGAAAGAAATATAAACACACCAAAAATCAATGATGATGATGATGATGATGATGATGATGATCGTGATGATGATAATAATAATAATAATAAATATTATTATTATTATTTATTATTTATTATTTCGTTTTTCTTATTATTTCTTATTTAATATTATTTTTTATTTCTTATTATTTCTTATTATTATTTGTTATTATTTATTATTATTTATTATTATTGTTATTTATTATTATTATTATTATTATTATTATTATTATTATTATTATTATTATTATTATTATTATTTATTATATTTTTCCGGATGGTAGTGAAAATGAATTTATAAAGATCCTGGTTGCCTCAGCCTTGAAGAGACAGTGATTAAAAAATGGCGTTTTTATTGTGTTTCACCAAGCAATCAACATCTCTTGATGTCACTTCACCAGAAAATTACTCTTTTATCATTTTCGTCTGAACATAGCCTTAGTTCAGAAATCAAGTTTCTTCATAAGTAGAGTGTTAGCATTTTTATTAAGTTTCTTTTCAACGTTTACAATGTCTCCTGTTTAATAAATGTGGCTATTTTTTCTCCAATATCTCTTTTTTTATTCATATTCATATCACAAACTTTAAATAAGATTACGTGGACAAAATGAATTGCTTCAAAGCGGAATTAACTCTCCATCATATATCTAAGCTAATCCGGATTATTCATGAAATTTGAATATAAAATTCCCACCATTATCACGCAGATAAAATAATAATTCATGCTTTCTTTACATAATTATTCGTTTCACCCATTATTATAATCGTGCTACTCATAGGGTTTATTTTTAATTTTTTTTCACATCTACTAATGAAATGTTACATTTTTGATTCCGACCAATAGTTTTATTTATCGGTATTATTCTTATAGACGTAGTTACTAATAGCAGCCATTTTTATTACTTTTGCTTTGTCATGTACAAAAGAAGGAAGGACTGTGCCAGTATGTCAAACGGAAATTCGTTTGCTTCGGAAACTTCCTTAATTATACATCATGTGATTGCACCTTTCAATCGTAGTTTGTGCAGTTAGCTCTCATTAGCATCCAGCTTACTATGACAAACTTCCTGCTATCTGATCCTGTTTAATTATTACATAATGTATTGTAATGTTGACTAGGAATAACTCTACGATTTTGTCTCCTTCTGGGTATGACGATAAGAAACCTACATCCGGCAGCAAGGATTTTTTCTCGAGTGATTGGAGGTTTTGAGGCGTGTGGATCCACCTCTTAAATATTGTTGTTCCCAGATCCAGCTTGACCCGTGTTGGTAGCTAGCACCTGTTAGGGTCCCAACGATGGGCAAATAGTGAAACAAAAATGAACAGTAATTTTTTATGATAAAATGAGCAACAACATATTTGATAGAAAAATGACAATCCATGCAACACCAACAAAAGAATTATAAGAATTCATTTTTATAGTAAAATTGGCAACGAAATATATATCTAAAAACTGTACCTTTTACTCTAAAAGTATAAAATTATACACAGAACATCTGTAGTTGCAGACATGAAATTACGTATAAGATATTCAGATTTTGGCATTAAATAAAGCATAGAGATGTTGATATGCCGCTAAACAACATCAACGAAGCAACCAACGATATTTTCGATAGCTGTCAAATTCTAGCAGACTGATTTCGTAGAGATGAGAAAACTTGTCAATGTGAATCTGGGAGTGCTTAAAACTTTGGCGATGATTCTATAGATCATACCAAGTTTCTTAAAAATAATACTGGAACCTGTCTTTCATGATTAATTCAGTGGCAGTTCATGAGGAAGGGAAAATGAGAAAAGAATTTCCTCAGATGATTAGAACCACAAGATCCTGAGGCAAGACCTTGGCAGGCATCTAATTACTGCAAAGTTTGTCTCTCCGGATATTGGCAATCGATGCAAAGCGATGGGTGATTGGCATCTGTTTGGAGCCTCGTTAGGGAATGGTGGACAATTTTAAGTGATTCTTTGCAACAACAGTGTAGCAGTTATGGAACTTACTCAAGCTATCTTGTAGATAATTTGATTTGAAATTAGAAATTCTGTATTTTTCGTAGAAGCAGTCAGAAATTGGATGTTCCTGCCTAAAATGATGCGTCCTGGGTATGACGATAAACTACATTCGCGTCCAGGGTAAGACGATAAACTACGTCCAACAGCAAGGCCTCTGATCAGGAGGCTTTGAGGAGCGTGGAACCACCTCTTAATTGCTGGTGTTTCCAGGTACACCCTGTGCCGGGTTGGTAGTACCTGTTAGGGTCCCAGCTATGAACAAATATTTAACCCCGAAACTGAGGTAAAAAGCATTATAAAAGTGTAAAAATAGGTTTTAATACCAGAAATACTTTGTAAAAAAATTATTACCAGAAATAAATTTTTTAAGAAAAAAAAATATTACCAGCAATACGTTTTTGAAAAATAATATTACCAGCTATACGATTTTGAGGAAAAAAATATTAACAGAAATAGATTTTTGCTAAAACAAAAATATTACCAGGAAAAAAAGTTGTCGCCATTAAATGATCCATTGAGGTTGATATGCCGTAAAACAAAACAAACCTAAAATGTTAAAGATTTTGTAGGCTATTTTCCCAGCCCGCAAAGATGTTAACATTCGAAAGGCCGAATAGCAATTTCTCAAGCTTTTTTGTCACTGCCCGAGATTTAACAATGTGACAATAGTTGAATTTTGTTTATTTCGATATTTACGACTGGATTATCTGTTTAAAATATGAGCAAAAGGAAAAAAAAGAAACTAGATTAATCATTATAGATTTATCAAGCTCTAGATTATAATCAGCGTTTTAAATCTGACGTAAATTTATAATCAACTGTTGTTAATTATAAATGGTTGATTTATTATCCTTTCATTTTCTGCTACATTTTTAAAAAAAAGGTCGTCATATTCTACGACCATTTTTCTTTTCGGAAATAAAAACTCGAATCCTAGCGGATGCAAATCCAAACTAGATTAACAGTTATTTACTTTATTATAGGGGATAAATAAATTTTATTATAGGAGATAGATAAATTTTATTATAGTGGATAAATAAATGTTATTATAGGAGATAGATAAATTTTATTGTAGTGGATAAATAAATTTTATTATAGTGGATAAATAAATTTTATTAGAGCAGATAAATAAATTTTATAATAGTAGATAAATAAATTTTATTATAGAAGATAAATAAATTTTATTATAGCAGATAAATAAATTTTATTATAGTGGATAAATAAATTTTATTAGAGCAGATAAATAAATTTTATTATAGCAGATAAATGAATTTTATTAGAGCAGATAAATACATTTTATTATAGTAGACAATAAATTTTATTATAGCAGAAAATTAATATTATCATAGAGGATAAATAAATTTATTATAGTAGATAAATAAATTTTATTATAGGAGAGAAATAAAGTAAATATAGAGCAGCCTATATTTTTATTAAACGCAGCAAAATATTACAAGGACAAAATAATTACCTAAGAAGTCTAGTCCATGTTCTTATCCTGCCATGTGTATATTTGTATATGGATATCAGCTATGGTGTCAGCCTCTTTTCAGACACGTCTATAATTTTAGCTACCGAAAACTGTTTCTCGGAAAAATGATTTAAAATAGCTCCAAACGTACGAAAACTGTAGAATGCGATCCCTCATCAGATCTCAAAGAATGGTGTTAAATATTCACTTACAATGATATTTGCCAAATGACAAAAACACTTCACTTGAAGATTTGCATCAACAGCGAGGGCTACAGTAGAAAATACAGTTAATTGAAAAGAAAATAATAACTTAATGAAGATGTTGACTTTCCAGAATGATATGTATCTGCAAGTAGTATAATGGATAACATCTCGGAAAGTGAAATCGGAGCAGAGTTCGAACTCAAATCGGGGTTTTTACATTCACTTACGCGCAAATACCATTGATAAGATATGAATCTATCACTTTTCTCTAGCTATGGATTAAATAGTAGGACTTATCATTGTTCTTATCAAAAATTGCTAATGTAATTTTCATTCACAAAGATAGGTAATTATTCTTACAATCTGAAATTTGTTTCGGCGACACGTAACGCAAAATGGATTGTTAAGCAGTGAAAACAATCCCTGCTAACATCGAAAGTTAAGAATGAATGAACGAATCCTAATACGAGAATGTGCGATACAACTTAGTGGATATAAGAAACCTATTTTCTGGTTAAAAAAAGTTTTTTTTTATCGACGTAGAGAACCATTTATGCCCTACATGAGCAAATAGCTGATTCTAAACCCCAGGAGAGCAATTCATTGCATCAATCATGGCATAAAGTGGAGGGATTATATTAAATCATTTGGAAGGTGTTTGTTTTGTTTTTTTAAGCGTATCACTCCAAGCAAGGTGGGAGTGCCACTAGCACCCAAGGGGTTACAGCGTGTGAGAGCAAGAATAAAGAGGAGTACTTGGAGAAAAGGGTAAAATGAAGGAGAGGGATCAAGATCAAGGCATCAGAAGATGTCGATTGGCATTATATTTGAATAATTGAAGATTATAGCTATCAGAGAAGCAAGTAAGAGGAAGAGAGTTCCACTGATGGGAAGTGCGAGATAAGAATTTGTAGGAGTAGAAGAGACGGTTACGAGATGCCCACCCTGCAGCACGCTTAACAGTTCAAAATATTGTCTCACCGTGTTGTGACAGAAAATTTTTCTCGTCATTTTCGCATTTATAAATATACCACTCATCTCTCATTGAATATTGCTGCCATACCTGGCCTTGTGTTCCAGAGATTCTAGGTACATTAAACTTTATAATATTTATACAGAGTATATATATATATATATATATATATATATATATATATATATATATATATATATATATATATATATATAGAGAGAGAGAGAGAGAGAGAGAGAGAGGGAAGCGATAGATAGATAGATAGATAGATAGATAGATAGATAGATAATATGAAATCCTTAAGTGGAAAGGTTAATCCAAGTCAACATCGGTTGACAGCTCCATCTCTTCAGTAATATAAATCCCCAGTAAATAGATTTTCTAGGTCAAGCTTCAAAGTTTCTGTTATCTGTTGTAATTTTAAGCGATTTGTAATTTCGGTCTGATAAAACAACTATTAAAAACTTACTTTTCTTCTTCTTCTTCTTCTTCTTCTTCTTCTTCTTCTTCTTCTTCTTCTTCTTCTTCTTCTTCTTCTTCTCATCATCATTATTATTATTCTCGATAAAATTCAAAGAAGGGTCTGTAATGTTATAGCTTCTGGCCTGGTATCTTCACTACAATCACTTTCCCACCGCTGTCACGTGACTGACCTCTGTCTTTTTTTTTAGTATTTTCATGCCAATTGTTCTGATGAGCTCTCCTCCTTGGTACCCGGACAGCATAGACCGCCTATTAGTAGATTGGTAAATAAACATCATCGTTTTACTGTTGAAACAGTTAGATGCAACCGTAAGTTCTATTCTAATATGTCCTTTTATCGCAGTTCTTCAACAATTTAATTGCAACGTTAATCGCCATCTTATGTTTTTGCTGAAATTATTCTTTTATTGTCATTTCTCCTCACTTGAGTCTTCTCATTCTCTTTCACTCATTTGCGTCTTAGCGGCATTATCGCCTTGCTTGGGATGAAGTGATTAAAAAAACTATAAAAAAAAAAATAATTAAAGTTCAACCGATGATTGGCGCCAACATTTTTGTTAATAAATATTAAATCTTTTTTTTGTGAGAAAACGACTATTGGAAATATTACAAATGTTTACCTAAAGGAATTACGACCTAATTGACTGTTTGAGTTCTTGATTCGTTTTTTATGGTTTATCTACACTTTGCAGGTTATTTAAAGCCAGAAAATTGTTTTAAATTGTACGTTACTTTAGATTGTGATTTTTATTTTAGATAATAATGGTTTTGTGATACATGTATTTTAATTAACCCATAATTTAGTGGAGAAGAGGTGGATTATGCCTTTTGAAATGGTATTTGCACGTAAGTGAATACACTGAACCAAACGGGAATTGGAACTCGGCTCTCCGATTAACAATTCTAAGCCAATATCCATTACACCACCCGCACATCTAACCTTACAGCACTTATTATTCCCAAGCGGTCACCCATCTAGGTATTAACCTGGCTCGATGTGGCTTAACGTCGGTGATCGTACGTCAGGATTATGATTAACAGATATAGGTAGGATTCAAATAATGCTATAATGAATCGATATTGCTAGAATTTTAATCGATTTAAGTCAAATTAAATTCGTTCCTTTTACACAACAGTTTGTTGATTAAATAAAGCAAATGGCAAAGTCGTAAGTCCGGGGCACGATCTAAAATTTTAATTAAACCAAAGAATATTAATTTGAGGTACAAACAAAGGTCATGTATTTGGTTTTCTTTCTATGTAAATAAACGACGAAATTTTCGCACCAGTAAGTTTCTTTTTGCATGTCATATTGTTGTTTATTTTCTCTGTATGTTTTCAGGACCTAACAATTTATTTAAATATGTCGTGAACTGAATTTAAATTTTCGCTTGACAACGGCGTTCCTGGATAAATTTCAACTGTCACATTTATACATTTATCAAACTCCTATAACTTTTGCTTTTTCCATATATTTTGAAAAAAAATAATTCCAATCTCCTCACTCTAAAGTGAAAAAGACATTGTGTTTGAAAGTAAATTAAGATTCGCATGATAAGCATTACTATTGTCCTTTCTGGTGGGTTGAATTCAAACGCCTTGCATTTTTTTTTAAAAATCTGAATGTTTGATTGATTTGGATTGTTTTTTTTACGGCATATCAACGTTTTCTAGATTATGTAATGCCCAACTCTGTCGTCTTGATTAACAATATATCGGTAGTCTTACCGTTCTACAAAATGTTACCGAAGATTAGCATAATTCTAGAATGTATACAAGTAAAAAAAAATGTAGACATAGATTCATTTTGCAGTAGAGTAACAAAACATTGACATATTTGCTTTGCAGAAAAGGCAAGAAAGCAAACATAGACTTGTCGTCCATGAGAGTCTGTTTGAATGAGTGTCAAAACCGTCGCCAGAGTTTTGGTTTGGGTGAATGTCGAGAAGATAGACATAGGTTTCAGTTGCACGGAATAAGAAAAGTAGACGTAGGCTTGGTGTTCAGGAGAGTCTTGTTGAAAGAGAGTTAATAGTTAAAACCGTCGCCATAGTTTTGGTTTCACCCAATATCTAAAAGATAAAATATAGGTTTCAGTTGCCCGAAATACAAATGTAGACATAGGTTTAGCTTACAGGTTTATAGGAGAATCGAAAAGGCAGATATGGATGTAATGACAAAAGTACGCAGGTGTAGATTTTAAGAAAGTTTTATTCAGTTCAGAATACAAGGTTCGAGTATAGTGTCCTTTTATAGTCTCAGTAAACAGAAATAGCTCTCTCAAAGAAGATAGTAGCAAAACAAGACGAGACAACTCTTAATTATTTATAGCAATATATATATATATATATATATATATATATATATATATATATATATATATATATATATATATATATGCGTGTGTGTTTGCGTTTGTAATGACAAAAGTACGCATGTGTAGGGTTTAAGAAATCTTTATTCCACTGAGAAGACAAGGTTCGCATATAGGGTTCTTTTATAGTCCCAGTAAACAGAAATAGCTCACTCAAAGAGTACAGTAACAAAGCAAGGGGAGACCTCTATTGATTATTCATAACATTCTATCTATCTATCTATCTATCTATCTATTTATCTATCTATCTATCTATCTATCTCTCTATATATATATTTGGTGTGTGTGTATGTGTGTATGTGTGTGTTTGTGTGTGTGTTTGTGTGTCTGTATGCGCGCGTGTGTAATGTCAAAAGTACGTAGGTGTAGGCTTTAAGAAAGCATTATTCCACTGAGAGTACAAGGTTCGCGTATAGTGTCCTTTTATAGTCCCAGTAATCAGAAATAGCTCTCTCAAAGAGTAGATTAACAAAACAAGGGGATATCACTTATGATTATTCATATCAATAACTTTGATTTGCACGAATGTCAAGTGTAGCCACGGCTAAGTGAGTCATAAAAGGTAGATACGACTCGGACCTTAACAAAAGTCCAAAATCTTGACATACACTTACTTTCCCCTTATTTTTGTCACGTATAGTTTTCTAGAGAAATATAAAAAAAAACACTTACTTTGTTTTTCTTTACGAGAATCTGGCATTAAAATCTCTGTAGCATCGTTTTTTCGCCGGCAAAGTTTCACACAGAATGTCTTAATCTAAATCGTTTAAGTGATAAACGGATTTATTTATTATCTTGTAAATCATTTCTTTCAGCGTGTGGTTGCATTTGAAATTATTACAGATACATTATTTGAGAGAAGCACCGGAAAATCAAGGAGAATTAAACTAAAACGATAGTGAAAGATCGGTTGAGAGAAAAAGAGGTGTAACAAATGCATGAACTCACTCAGGAAATCTTCATGGTTGGATAGAAACCAAAGCCAGCTCAATAGAGGAAGCAACAGAATTACTGATAGAATTTCATCTTTTAACCCTGCGTCCCGGAACAATTTTAACCCTGAGCTTCCGAATCAAAATTCGAAAATAATCGGTATGTAACGTTTCAGGGTAGATATAAAAATAGCTATAAGTGTTTACCCATCGTTCACTCGGTGGCTGGGCATTAAATCATTTACTCAACCTCTGTTCAACCGGTAGTTGGGAATTTTTTCATTTTTCTCTACCACCGGTGAAGCGCTGGTCAAAGCTCAAAGGGTTAATATATTGCATCCTTTCAGAATTTTACTGTTATGGCTTTACACAAATTCTCCTTTTTTCTAGCTCAAAGTGATATTACTCCCCTTGTTATCAATCTAATTACACTCCAATTAATTTGTATAAGGAAATTAGGAATTTTAGCCCCTTTTTCTTTTGGTATGTCCTGTGAGTGTCCAAGTTTTCTATTATCATTATATTTCCCAGATCCCAACTCTCTCTTCCTGATTCTAACTATACGTCCTTTTGGTTTACATATTCCTTAAATCTTCCTCTCTGATAACATATTCCATACATTATATACATTTTTAAAGCATTTCACCCCAAGTAAAGCGGGAGTGCCACTAGCAGGAAATGGGTTACAGAGAGTGACAACAAGAATAAAGAGAGGTGTTTGAGGAAGGATATAGAGAAAGATGGGGATCGGGATCAGGGTATCAAAAGATATCGATTGACATTACATTTGAATATTTGAAGAGTGTAGCTATCAGTAAGTGGAAGGGAGTTCAACTGTCGGGAAGTGCGAGAGAATAAGCTGTAGGAGTAGAAGAGGTGGTTGCATTTAACTTCTTCGACAGTGAAATGGTGGGGCCGAGATTCCAACCTAGTGGCATGCTTAAATTCATGTTTAGGGTACCATTGAAAGAGTAGTTGCTTTGAAAATATTTTTTGAAAGACAGAAATAAACCAGAGCACGTCAGTGAGAAAGTGACTGTAGACGAGATGCCTGATCAGGACCTAACATATTACATATCCGTCTCTGGGTGTTGTCGAGGACCTCGAGGTGAACAGCGGGGACATCAGACCATATATGGCAACAATATTCAATGCATTCTTCTGTAGAACAACCTCTCTGTTGCCATAAGTCTTCTCTTCAATTTGTCATAGAAGTGCATTGATATTACATAGCATTTCAATGCCCATTTCTTTGTTTGAAATGTATCCTGCCTTTACTTCTCTTTTGGAAGTCATCTTCTAATCTTCCAATGTAACTTCGGATATCTGAGTTGCATTTTCCGTCGTCTATAACACATTTGAAATATGTAAATATTTGTCTTCACTTGCTCATGATATGCCAAACTCGTTGCTTTCATCTTCTGCTCTCCCTCCGATACTCCATCTTTTTACAATTGATGGTCAATCCTTTCGTCTCCGTTTCCTTTATTAACTTGTCTCCTGGTTGCTTCAGATTCCTGTGTCTACCGTCAAAACGGTTTTGCCTGTATATCTTATATTGTTAAGAATTTTTTTAAATCCCTATCCGCTAACGTTAAATCAGATAGGTTCACCTATCGTCCGGTTCATACTTCTCCCCGGTTTTGGAACAGGGGTAGAGGTTTTATCTATTGTTTTTCTTTGCTATAGATTTGGTTTCTGGTTCCTTCGAAAGTCTACTTCAACTCTGCACTGTTAATGTCTGCAACAGAACTCTGAAAGTTTATTCACTATTACATTTTATTTTTTCTCCTCTACAGTAGATGCAGATGGGTTCCCCATCCGGTTCGCGATCATCCTTGGTTTTTTGAAAAAGAGTTGAGATGTATCCCTTGTTTTCTGTTTAGAACTGGCTTTCTAAAAGTCTGCTTCTGCTCTACACTTCTTTCCTGAGCTAATATACAGTGCTGTTCGCTAAAAGTGACACATCTGATTTTTTTTGTACTAAATATTCTCTTCTCCGATGAAACGAAAGTTGAGCTAAATTCAAAGGATAAGCGATCTAAAATCAGAAGAAGAAGCTTTGAAAGCTCTTTGAATTTAGCAGTAAGTACAGTCAAGCATCCGTTCAGTATAATGTTCTGGGGATGCTTTTCTTTTCATGGAACTGGTCTCTTAAAACCTATTGAAAAGACCCTCAGGAGCGAGCAGTAAAAGAGAATTTTAGAGTCTTGTCTGCTCCCTTCTGCTGAAAGGGTGCAAATCGACCCCACCAAGCTCATTTTTATGCAGGATAATGCTCCCTGTCACAAATCAAAATTGATGAAGAAATATATTGATGAGAAGCAGGTGAGTGTTATGACATGGCCGCCCCAATCTCCTGACTTCAACCCCATAGAAAACTTATGGAGCATTATAAAGTACAGGCTCTCGAGAAAGCAGCTGAGCAACAAAAAGGATTTGATGGTGAATTTCATATCCGAATGGAATTCAATGCTTGGAGATGAGATTTTCCAGAACCTAATCAAGTCAATGCCAAAAAGGGTTAAAAAGTGTATTCAAAATAAAGGAGGACCCATAGATTGTTAAATATTTCGAACTATATTACCTATTGTTAATAAATTATACCTATATTATTCTTTATATAAAGCTGTTCGGTTATGTTTCTATTGATTACTAGTTGCAGGAAATAAGTGAGACATTTTTTGGGGCACCGAGTTTTTCACCTAAATCTCATTTATATCCAAAATTATAATTATCAATAGAATACCTTAGGGTGAGGAAACTTTTTTATTAGGTGGTCGGGAAGGGGTCTTTATATTAGGAATATTAAAAATTAGTTTGACCCCAAAAACAATAGGCGAAAAAATTTTTAAGTACAAAAAAATCAGGTGAGTCACTTTTATCGAACAGCACTGTAAGTTCACAGAGTAAACCTATATCTTGAGTGTCTTGTATTGCGTGTAGATTATAAAAAGAAGATTCTGGGATGATCACCAGAGTGTATATGTTCAATGAATATTTGAGAAGGCGTATATTTGTTTCAATTTATAATCTTTCTACATAACTTAGAAGATTCACTTAACTCTCTCTGTTTATTCTAATATTAGTTTCTTTTATTTTGTTTTACGGCTTATCAACCTCAATGGGTTATTTAATGCCGACAACATTTTTAGGATAGATTCGTATGAATAGAATATGTATTCTTTGGTTTAGATTGGTTTGGTTTATTTTGTTTTACGGTATATCAACCTCAATGGGTTATTTAATGCCGACAACATTTTTAGGATAGACTCGTATGAATAGAATATGTATTCTTTGGTTTAGATTGGTTTGGTTTATTTTGTTTTACGGCATAAAAATGGGTTATTTAATGCCAACATTTTTAGGATAGATTCGTATGAATAGAATATGTGTTCTCTGGTTTAGATTGGTTTGTTTTATTTTGTTTAACGGCATATCAACCTCAATGGGTTATTTAATGCCGACAAAATTTTTTATTGCTGGTAATGTTTTGTTTTGTCAAAAATCTGTTTCTGGTAATATTTTTTCCTTCAAAATTGTATTGCTGGTAATATTCTTTTTTCAAAAAAGTATTGCTGGTAATAGTTAACTATTTTCCCATAGCTGGGACCCTAACAATTGCTACCACACCGTTTCAGGGTGGACCTAGGAACACCAGCAATTAAGAGGTGGTTCCACGCTCCTCAAAACCTCCTGATCAGACGCCTTGCTGCTGGACGTAGTTTATCGTCTTACCCAGGACGTGGATGTAGTTTAACGTCTCAACCAGGACAGATTCTAATATTTTTTTCTTTCCTAAAAGTTATAAATAATAACTATCTCATGATTAAGTGATCATTTTGCAATGTATGGTCACAGGTAATCCTTTTGAAAACCTTTTTCTCTCGCCTCCAAATTTGCGTTTATTCGTGGCGAAATTAACCAAATAGCGCATCTACGTATGGAAAATGGTTTCGTCTTGTAAATCTCATTTTGATCGGCTCAGGAATATCTTTAACCCAAGCTGATGAATAGAAGAAAAGCAAGTTTGACGGGTGAGAATATTTATTCACCGTGATTCCATGCGACGGCAAAATGTTGACTTGGCGAGCGAATAAATTTAGAATAAATTCTTTCTGCTGTGATTGATGATAATAGTGACGTCAGTTGATATAAGAAGTAAGTAAAATTCGTATACGAGTAATATGTGAAAAGGTTTTTTTTCAAAACACCCAAGAAAGGAAGATAAAAGAAAAAAATACGCACAAGTTGCTTCATGATAACTAAGTCTGAAAAGAAAAAAAACGCTTATATATTATTATCATAGAATAATGACACTGTTCAGATTCCTGTTTTATTTTTTATTTTTTCAACTGTCTCTTTTTAGAATATTTGCCTTCTTTATAATGGCATGTTTACTGGCTTATAAAAATACCCATATTTTTCAGAGTTTTAATATGTTTCCCCTATATATATATATATATATATATATATATATATATATATATATATATATATATATATATATCAATAAATATATATATATGATTCATAATACCTTGACCGTGTTTTGAAACAAAAAATGAAACATTTTATAAAACATACATATAATAAACTATTTCTAATTCTAACAGTTAAAATATAATCCTTGAAAATGGCTAAATGTATAGCCGAAAGCGCTCGGATAAAAAGAACATTCGGGCAGTTTTTATATAATTTATCATCCGAAAAGAAAAACATTATTAAATCGCATGAGAAATTGTATAAAAAAACTAAATAAAAGCACCTTGTCAGTCGTTTTTAATGAAATGTGCATGAAAGAAGGATTGGTGCCTAAATGCACAAATATATATATATATATATATATATATATATATATATATATATATATATATATATATATATATATATATATATATATATATATGTATATATATATATATATATATATATATATATATATACATACATATATATATATATATATATATATATATATATACATATATATATATATATATATATATATATATATATATATACATACATATATATATATATATATATATATATATATATATATATATATATATATATGTATGTATGTATGTATGTATGTATATTTGGAGAGAGACAGACAGACACAAAACGGAGGTATTTATCCTGGTGAGACGGAAGAGGAACATGGCCGAAGAGCCGAGTTACTCCATGTCCTGGTCACTCGAATCCCAGACAGTGTAGCCCAGTAGCGGATTAATTGACCTACTGCGTCGCAGAGGAATGAATGAATGGCACCTATTAGGAAAAAAGCTTCATCATCTAAGACTTTAACGTAGATCTCTAAGGAAACAATTTAAAAGCGCAAAGACATAGAACGTGACAGAAGGCGTGCAAAAGACAATGCCATGAAAAGATAAGCTTTTGTATCTGAATATATTTTGGTTTTGCGAAGAAATTACTTGGTGGCAAATCAAATAGTAATATTGAGTGTACGGCTAAAGAAATCATTTCTTTTCTATGAAAGACTCTCTGTCACCAGAATAGAAAAAAGAATCTCGGAGAAAATAATGCAATAGTTTAGTCAGAACCACCGGAAACATCTTTTGGCATGTGGGTACCGACCTTGAAATAGTTAAAGAATCTATATTAGCATCTAGAACAGCTTCGATTTGCGCGGTTCCCTCCACTGTGTGGAAGAAATGTCCAAATATTCAGGTACATCTCTAGAAGATATTAAGAGTATTTTGAAGCAGAGTTAGAGTAGGAAGACAGCTGAGGTTTGCCAATGCAGTGTGGATTTCTAAAGAAGAAACGTCTAAAGTAATTGGAGAGTTTAGAACAATTTCTTTGCTAGACCCGGAGAACAATTACGTACATACTTCGGTACAGAAAGGTCGCCTGGAGCTTTTAGGCGTGATGACGCAGCTTCTAATACAAGCTAAAGAAGTAAAAGATGATCTAATTTTATTGTGGCTGGACCTCGCTCGGGGATAAATTAGTTGACGAAGACCTAAGAAGTTACTATATCCCAAGTTTTGTAAAGAATCTCAAAGAAAACTATTATAATAGTTTCAACATAAAACCACCTTTAGTTCGATATCTTCTGAATGGCATAAGCTGGAAAGGTGATTATCAATGGATATATGAATTCAGTGATATTATTCACCATAATAATGAACATGTTGGTAAAATCAGCAAGAGTTTGGTTTTCACGGTCCATTGATGACAATGTCCGATTTGTGTATATGTGGATGACCTAACAGTTTGTTTCTTGGGAATCGGCGGATTTCAGAGGGTTTAAAAGGATAATGGCTTGGGCAAGTATGGAATGTAAACCGACAAAATCGAAGTCATTAGTATCAAAGAGAGAGATTGCGATAGGAAGTTTCCGGTTTAAGTTTCCAGGCACCATAATCCCAAAGTTAAAAGAGAAACCAGTGAATTTTATTAAAAATATATGTGCTTTTCAGAAATATTTTATAGAGCTCGAAGCAACTTTGCGCAAAGTAGACAATTCAGGACTATCAGGCTGTTTTAAGGTATGGACATATCAATATACCAAATATTTTATGGCTCTTGGCCCTATATGGGTGGAATTAGCCACATCTGTGACGAAGGAGAAGAATTGTAGCTGTTTGCTCTGAGGAGATTGTGCAGTGTTGCTTTGTATGGAGTATCGAACGCATTGCAACTTCCCATTTAGGGATCTAAAGTGGCAAGAGCAAGGGAGGCGATTCTGTATCGGGCTTCAAAAGATCCAAAAGCGGCAGAGGTGGGGATTGATGTTCGAACAGGGAGAAAGTGGAAGGTGTCTCACGAGCTGACAGAAGACAGAAGACTCTTGTAGGAACAGAAGAAAAAGAAGAGAATATCGGAAATTAGAGCAAATAAAATGGTGGTCTTATATCAGCCGCAGCCCTGGGTAAAATTAGAAAATATTGAAAAAAAACAAACGATTTTCTGTTCAGATCTCTGGTACGCTAATCCCACTAACCTACGTTAACTTGTACATGCAGTATACGGCACGTGACCGGGCCCAGCTAAACTCTACACATGGAGAAAGATTGAGTCTCCACATTTTCCGTTGTGTCTGAAGAGAAGTATCCTCCAGCGCATTTTGAGTGGTTGACGCATGGCATTGAATGAGGGACATTAACGGTGGCACCATTCTAATGTTTTAAAATCAAGTGCTGCAAAAGTGGCAAGCAGTCTCCAAACAAAAAGATATGAGCCTGATAAGAAGCTGATGAATTTCCTCAGAGTAGCGAAAAATGGTAATCGCCCTACAGTGGAAGAAACTTTCTGTCCTCAGTTCTACCTCGGACTGACAAATAAAAGAAGATATCAGCAGACAGTTAAATAGAGCAAATGATACTGACACAGCTTAGACAGAACTTGATAATTTAGTCGGATTAAATACTGAAAGTTATCATGTTAGACTTAACTGTTCCCTGAGAAGAGAATATGGATAAAGCATACGAAAAGAAGTTTGGAAAATATTTGAAAGCCGCATTATCAGGCGGCAATTAAGCTACCTCCTTCGTAGGGCTCTTTTCATGAGTTTGCGAGTCCCTACGTCGTTGCATATTCTCAGCATTGGCAGCGCTCCTGACTGACGTTCGATCTAGGTTTTCATTTGCACGGGACTTTCTTTTCCTCGATGCTGCAATCTGGTCCTCTGTTGGCTGAGATTTTTTTTTGCAAGGCATAATTTTGCCGTATGCGATAGACAACAATAAACTACAGAAAACCTCAAAATTGATCGCTGCATTTAAGTATTGCATTAATATTTAAGCTTACCTTTTAAAAGGTCAACGGTACGTCTTCTGCCGCCACTTAATCTAAAGAGAATTTGATGTGTGTAGGTCCTTGCTTGCCATAGAAAGAATTATTTTTATTTCATGGCTGACTTTCACTGAATTTCGTAATTTATTTCAATTATTACCAAATTTATTTCCGAGTTATAAAAAGCGTTATTGTACATAAATATTCGTCGCAAAAATCACGTATGAAAATCGCCGAAAACACTCGCAGTAATTAAAACTTGGGATTCCCAAATTTCAGGATTGTGGGCCCGGATCTTGCCCGGAATGTTTTAAATTTGCTCACGGAGTCAGACTGATTCTAAAATAATATGGTATTAAAGATGAAAAAGTGTGACACACTGACATTCACATTTATTTATAAATATGATAAAGAGATGCAGAATTCTGGTTTCACGAGCTCAGTGCGGGACGATTGAAATCGGATGTAGAGACTTAGTTGGGGGTTCACTTTGGGTCGAAATTAGGAGTAACGTGCTTGGAAGAAAAAAAAAAGGTCATTTGATTAATACCAGTGGCAGCAGTAGAAGCCTCTAGGTGGTTTTGGCTTAAAAGATCAAGTGACTTACAGTCGAAAAGAAAGAGCAGAGAACTTATGTTTGATATTTAGCGGGGTTTTTTTTCGGTATGACCTAAAACTATATCCAACAATGGCGTTTCGAGTAGTGTACAGAATTAGTGTAGACCGTACGCTTTTTTTTGGGCTGATATCTAGCCATTGTTTGCTCCTTGGGTTACTTTCTTTTTAGTATTGATTAAAGTAATTCGCATTGGGTAGAACAGTGGTAATATTTATGTGTGTATATCAAAGATATTACGACCACAAATCGAGAGTGTCGCCATATTTTCTGCTTTAGTGACATGGTTCTCCTGCTATGAAACTCCTTAAAAGATAATGGATTCCCAGCAAGACTCACATACACACAACACAGTACAAAAAACAGGAAAAGAAATATCATATGGCCCGACCCACCGTACAGCAAAAACGTAAATATAAGGGTAGGAAAATGTTCATTAAACTCATACACAACCCCCACCCATAAAGCACTCTCCACTAGATATTCAACAAAAACAGTAAAAACAGCTACACATGCACCGAGAACATGACACACAATACACGTGTAACTACAAAGAGCGAATATCCCTTAAACGGCAAACTGTTTGCAGAACAATGTAATATACCAAGCCATTGTAAAATCATAGGATAACCAAAAAACAATATCAATATATAGGAATAAATGAAGGACCCTGGAAACAAAACAAAAAAAATTCGTATACAAATCATTCTTTTCAAATAGTAAATTTGCGAACAGTACCATGAAGTATGTTTCCTGTGATCTATGGCTGCAGCGAATATTCAGGGGTCTAAAATCAAAAAGAGCAAATCGCACTACTTCGTGTAACCTTTGTCACTCTCCCTCTCCCAATGAGCGAGCTTGACTTGGTGCTCTATGTCTCAGACCGGTACGAGGAGACCTGTTGCCCTGAAATCTCGGTGGATGAGACACATACACTCTGAGTAACGGGCCTGAATCATTCATGTTGTTATTTGCACACCCAAATTAAGCGGGATGGGGTTTAACGTTTTCTGGGGTTATTCATCTGAGGGTCAAGGATAAGAAACTTTGAGTAACTTCGAAAGTGGCTCTCCTATCTGCAGGTGAATAATAACGGCTCTATTTTACTACCATTTCGTGAGTGGTTTCTGGGTCGTGCAGTAGTCTTTGTTAAGTCCGCTCGATGACATTATGATGGGCACTGTAGTGTCAGTATCACCGGGCGAGTCAAACCAGGTTATTTAAGTGTGCTTCTCCAACGGGTGACTGTTTAAATGCCTACTAGTCATTCACCAAATCAACCAAAACAAACATGATATCAATCAAATTGAAAATGAAGAAGACTAATAAACCAAACCCCACGCAAATTAGACATAGTTATACCATATCTTACAGCAATGTAAGAGGTCTATTTTCCAACTTTACAGGAAGACTAATAAACCAAACCCCAAGAAAATTAGACATAGTTATACCATATCTTACAGCAATGAAAGAGGTCTATTTTCCAACTTTACAGGAAGACTAATAAACCAAACCCCAAGAAAATTAGACATAGTTATACCATATCTTACAGCAATGTAAGAGGTCTATATTCCAACATTATAGGAAGACTAATAAACCAAACCCCAAGAAAATGAGACATAGTTATACCATATCTTACAGCAATGTAAGAGGTCTATATTCCAACTATATAGGAAGACTAATAAACCAAACCCCAAGAAAATTAGACATAGTTATACCATATCTTACAGCAATGTAAGAGGTCTATTTTCCAACTTTACAGGAAGACTAATAAACCAAACCCCAAGAAAATTAGACATAGTTATACCATATCTTACAGCAATGTAAGAGGTCTATATTCCAACTTTACAGGAAGACTAATAAACCAAACCCCAAGAAAATTAGACATAGTTATACCATATCTTACAGCAATGTAAGAGGTCTATATTCCAACTTTACAGGAAGACTAAGAAACCAAACCCCAAGAAAATTAGACATAGATATACCATATCTTACAGCAATGTAAGAGGTCTATATTCCAACTTTACAGGAAGACTAATAAACCAAACCCCACGCAAATTAGACATAGTTATACCATAACTTACAGCAATGTAAGAGGTCTATTTTCCAACTTTACAGGAAGACTAATAAACCAAACCCCAAGAAAATTAGACATAGTTATACCATATCTTACAGCAATGTAAGAGGTCTATATTCCAACTTTATAGGAAGACTAATAAACCAAACCCCAAGAAAATTAGACATAGTTATACCATATCTTACAGCAATGTAAGAGGTCTATATTCCAACTTTATAGGAAGACTAATAAACCAAACCCCAAGAAAATTAGACATAGTTATACCATATCTTACAGCAATGTAAGAGGTCTATATTCCAACTTTACAGGAAGACTAATAAACCAAACCCCAAGAAAATTAGACATAGTTATACCATATCTTACAGCAATGTAAGAGGACTATATTCCAACTTTATAGGAAGACTAATAAACCAAACCCCAAGAAAATTAGACATAGTTATACCATATCTTACAGCAATGTAAGAGGTCTATTTTCCAACTTTACAGGAAGACTAATAAACCAAACCCCAAGAAAATTAGACATAGTTATACCATATCTTACAGCAATGTAAGAGGTCTATATTCCAACATTATAGGAAGACTAATAAACCAAACCCCAAGAAAATGAGACATAGTTATACCATATCTTACAGCAATGTAAGAGGTCTATATTCCAACTATATAGGAAGACTAATAAACCAAACCCCAAGAAAATTAGACATAGTTATACCATATCTTACAGCAATGTAAGAGGTCTATTTTCCAACTTTACAGGAAGACTAATAAACCAAACCCCAAGAAAATTAGACATAGTTATACCATATCTTACAGCAATGTAAGAGGTCTATATTCCAACTTTACAGGAAGACTAATAAACCGAACCCCAAGAAAATGAGACATAGTTATACCATATCTTACAGCAATGTAAGAGGTCTATATTCCAACTATATAGGAAGACTAATAAACCAAACCCCAAGAAAATTAGACATAGTTATACCATATCTTACAGCAATGTAAGAGGTCTATATTCCAAATTTATAGGAAGACTAATAAACCAAACCCCAAGAAAATTAGACATAGTTATACCATATCTTACAGCAATGTAAGAGGTCTATTTTCCAACTTTACAGGAAGACTAATAAACCAAACCCCAAGAAAATTAGACATAGTTATACCATATCTTACAGCAATGTAAGAGGTCTATTTTCCAACTTTACAGGAAGACTAATAATGCAAACCCCAAGAAAATTAGACATAGTTATACCATATCTTACAGCAATGTAAGAGGTCTATATTCCAAATTTACAGGAGGAATAATAAACCAAACCCCAAGAAAATTAGACTTAGTTATACCATATCTTACAGCAATGTAAGAGGTCTATTTTCCAACTTTACAGGAAGACTAATAAACCAAACCCCAAGAAAATTAGACATAGTTATACCATATCTTACAGCAATGTAAGAGGTCTATATTCCAACTTTACAGGAAGACTAATAAACCAAACCCCAAGAAAATTAGACATAGTTATACCATATCTTACAGCAATGTAAGAGGTCTATATTCCAACTTTATAGGAAGACTAATAAACCAAACCCCAAGAAAATTAGACATAGTTATACCATATCTTACAGCAATGTAAGAGGTCTATATTCCAACTTTACAGGAAGACTAATAAACCAAACCCCAAGAAAATTAGACATAGTTATACCATATCTTACAGCAATGTAAGAGGTCTATATTCCAACTTTACAGGAAGACTAATAAACCAAACCCCAAGAAAATTAGACATAGTTATACCATATCTTACAGCAATGTAAGAGGTCTATATTCCAACTTTACAGGAAGACTAATAAACCAAACCCCAAGAAAATTAGACATAGTTATACCATATCTTACAGCAATGTAAGAGGTCTATATTCCAATTTTACAGGAAGACTAATAAACCAAACCCCAAGAAAATTAGACATAGTTATACCATATCTTACAGCAATGTAAGAGGTCTATATTCCAAACTTATAGGAAGACTAATAAACCAAACCCCAAGAAAATTAGACATAGTTATACCATATCTTACAGCAATGTAAGAGGTCTATATTTCAACTTTATAGGAAGACTAATAAACCAAACCCCAAGAAAATTAGACATAGTTATACCATATCTTACAGCAATGTAAGAGGTCTATTTTCCAACTTTACAGGAAGACTAATAAACCAAACCCCAAGAAAATTAGACATAGTTATACCATATCTTACAGCAATGTAAGAGGTCTATTTTCCAACTTTACAGGAAGACTAATAAAGCAAACCCCAAGAAAATTAGACATAGTTATACCATATCTTACAGCAATGTAAAAGGTCTATATTCCAACTTTACAGGAAGACTAATAAACCAAACCCCAAGAAAATTAGACATAGTTATACCATATCTTACAGCAATGTAAGAGGTCTATATTCCAACTATATAGGAAGACTAATAAACCAAACCCCAAGAAAATTAGACATAGTTATACCATATCTTACAGCAATGTAAGAGGTCTATTTTCCAACTTTACAGGAAGACTAATAAACCAAACCCCAAGAAAATTAGACATAGTTATACCATATCTTACAGCAATGTAAGAGGTCTATATTCCAACTTTACAGGAAGACTAATAAACCGAACCCCAAGAAAATGAGACATAGTTATACCATATCTTACAGCAATGTAAGAGGTCTATATTCCAACTATATAGGAAGACTAATAAACCAAACCCCAAGAAAATTAGACATAGTTATACCATATCTTACAGCAATGTAAGAGGTCTATATTCCAAATTTATAGGAAGACTAATAAACCAAACCCCAAGAAAATTAGACATAGTTATACCATATCTTACAGCAATGTAAGAGGTCTATTTTCCAACTTTACAGGAAGACTAATAAACCAAACCCCAAGAAAATTAGACATAGTTATACCATATCTTACAGCAATGTAAGAGGTCTATTTTCCAACTTTACAGGAAGACTAATAATGCAAACCCCAAGAAAATTAGACATAGTTATACCATATCTTACAGCAATGTAAGAGGTCTATATTCCAAATTTACAGGAGGAATAATAAACCAAACCCCAAGAAAATTAGACTTAGTTATACCATATCTTACAGCAATGTAAGAGGTCTATTTTCCAACTTTACAGGAAGACTAATAAACCAAACCCCAAGAAAATTAGACATAGTTATACCATATCTTACAGCAATGTAAGAGGTCTATATTCCAACTTTACAGGAAGACTAATAAACCAAACCCCAAGAAAATTAGACATAGTTATACCATATCTTACAGCAATGTAAGAGGTCTATATTCCAACTTTATAGGAAGACTAATAAACCAAACCCCAAGAAAATTAGACATAGTTATACCATATCTTACAGCAATGTAAGAGGTCTATATTCCAACTTTACAGGAAGACTAATAAACCAAACCCCAAGAAAATTAGACATAGTTATACCATATCTTACAGCAATGTAAGAGGTCTATATTCCAACTTTACAGGAAGACTAATAAACCAAACCCCAAGAAAATTAGACATAGTTATACCATATCTTACAGCAATGTAAGAGGTCTATATTCCAACTTTACAGGAAGACTAATAAACCAAACCCCAAGAAAATTAGACATAGTTATACCATATCTTACAGCAATGTAAGAGGTCTATATTCCAATTTTACAGGAAGACTAATAAACCAAACCCCAAGAAAATTAGACATAGTTATACCATATCTTACAGCAATGTAAGAGGTCTATATTCCAAACTTATAGGAAGACTAATAAACCAAACCCCAAGAAAATTAGACATAGTTATACCATATCTTACAGCAATGTAAGAGGTCTATATTTCAACTTTATAGGAAGACTAATAAACCAAACCCCAAGAAAATTAGACATAGTTATACCATATCTTACAGCAATGTAAGAGGTCTATTTTCCAACTTTACAGGAAGACTAATAAACCAAACCCCAAGAAAATTAGACATAGTTATACCATATCTTACAGCAATGTAAGAGGTCTATTTTCCAACTTTACAGGAAGACTAATAAAGCAAACCCCAAGAAAATTAGACATAGTTATACCATATCTTACAGCAATGTAAAAGGTCTATATTCCAACTTTACAGGAAGACTAATAAACCAAACCCCAAGAAAATTAGACATAGTTATACCATATCTTACAGCAATGTAAGAGGTCTATATTCCAACTTTACAGGAAGACTAATAAACCAAACCCCAAGAAAATTAGACATAGTTATACCATATCTTACAGCAATGTAAGAGGTCTATTTTCCAACTTTACAGGAAGACTAATAAACCAAACCCCAAGAAAATTAGACATAGTTATACCATATCTTACAGCAATGTAAGAGGTCTATTTTCCAACTTTACAGGAAGACTAATAAACCAAACCCCAAGAAAATTAGACATAGTTATACCATATCTTACAGCAATGTAAGAGGTCTATTTTCCAACTTTACAGGAAGACTAATAAACCAAACCCCAAGAAAATTAGACATAGTTATACCATATCTTACAGCAATGTAAGAGGTCTATATTCCAACTTTACAGGAAGACTAATAAACCAAACCCCAAGAAAATTAGACATAGTTATACCATATCTTACAGCAATGTAAGAGGTCTATATTCCAACTTTATAGGAAGACTAATAAACCAAACCCCAAGAAAATTAGACATAGTTATACCATATCTTACAGCAATGTAAGAGGTCTATTTTCCAACTTTACAGGAAGACTAATAAACCAAACCCCAAGAAAATTAGACATAGTTATACCATATCTTACAGCAATGTAAGAGGTCTATATTCCAACTTTACAGGAAGACTAATAAACCAAACCCCAAGAAAATTAGACATAGTTATACCATATCTTACAGCAATGTAAGAGGTCTATATTCCAACTTTACAGGAAGACTAATAAACCAAACCCCAAGAAAATTAGACATAGTTATACCATATCTTACAGCAATGTAAGAGGTCTATTTTCCAACTTTACAGGAAGACTAATAAACCAAACCCCAAGAAAATTAGACATAGTTATACCATATCTTGCAGCAATGTAAGAGGTCTATATTCCAATTTTTACAGGAAGACTAATAAACCAAACCCCAGGAAAATTAGACATAGTTATACCATATCTTACAGCAATGTAAGAGGACTATATTCCAACTTTATAGGAAGACTAATAAACCAAACCCCAAGAAAATTAGACATAGTTATACCATATCTTACAGCAATGTAAGAAGTCTATTTTCCAACTTTACAGGAAGACTAATAAACCAAACCCCAAGAAAATTAGACATAGTTATACCATATCTTACAGCAATGTAAGAGGACTATATTCCAAATTTATAGGAAGACTAATAAACCAAACCCCAAGAAAATTAGACATAGTTATACCATATCTTACAGCAATGTAAGAGGTCTATATTCCAACTTTACAGGAAGACTAATAAACCAAACTCCAAGAAAATTAGACATAGTTATACCATATCTTACAGCAATGTAAGAGGTCTATATTCCAAACTTATAGGAAGACTAATAAACCAAACCCCAAGAAAATTAGACATAGTTATACCATATCTTACAGCAATGTAAGAGGTCTATATTTCAACTTTATAGGAAGACTAATAAACCAAACCCCAAGAAAATTAGACATAGTTATACCATATCTTACAACAATGTAAGAGGTCTATTTTCCAACTTTACAGGAAGACTAATAAACCAAACCCCAAGAAAATTAGACATAGTTATACCATATCTTACAGCAATGTAAGAGGTCTATTTTCCAACTTTACAGGAAGACTAATAAAGCAAACCCCAAGAAAATTAGACATAGTTATACCATATCTTACAGCAATGTAAAAGGTCTATATTCCAACTTTACAGGAAGACTAATAAACCAAACCCCAAGAAAATTAGACATAGTTATACCATATCTTACAGCAATGTAAGAGGTCTATATTCCAACTTTACAGGAAGACTAATAAACCAAACCCCAAGAAAATTAGACATAGTTATACCATATCTTACAGCAATGTAAGAGGTCTATTTTCCAACTTTACAGGAAGACTAATAAACCAAACCCCAAGAAAATTAGACATAGTTATACCATATCTTACAGCAATGTAAGAGGTCTATTTTCCAACTTTACAGGAAGACTAATAAACCAAACCCCAAGAAAATTAGACATAGTTATACCATATCTTACAGCAATGTAAGAGGTCTATTTTCCAACTTTACAGGAAGACTAATAAACCAAACCCCAAGAAAATTAGACATAGTTATACCATATCTTACAGCAATGTAAGAGGTCTATATTCCAACTTTACAGGAAGACTAATAAACCAAACCCCAAGAAAATTAGACATAGTTATACCATATCTTACAGCAATGTAAGAGGTCTATATTCCAACTTTATAGGAAGACTAATAAACCAAACCCCAAGAAAATTAGACATAGTTATACCATATCTTACAGCAATGTAAGAGGTCTATTTTCCAACTTTACAGGAAGACTAATAAACCAAACCCCAAGAAAATTAGACATAGTTATACCATATCTTACAGCAATGTAAGAGGTCTATATTCCAACTTTACAGGAAGACTAATAAACCAAACCCCAAGAAAATTAGACATAGTTATACCATATCTTACAGCAATGTAAGAGGTCTATATTCCAACTTTACAGGAAGACTAATAAACCAAACCCCAAGAAAATTAGACATAGTTATACCATATCTTACAGCAATGTAAGAGGTCTATTTTCCAACTTTACAGGAAGACTAATAAACCAAACCCCAAGAAAATTAGACATAGTTATACCATATCTTGCAGCAATGTAAGAGGTCTATATTCCAACTTTACAGGAAGACTAATAAACCAAACCCCAAGAAAATTAGACATAGTTATACCATATCTTACAGCAATGTAAGAGGACTATATTCCAACTTTATAGGAAGACTAATAAACCAAACCCCAAGAAAATTAGACATAGTTATACCATATCTTACAGCAATGTAAGAAGTCTATTTTCCAACTTTACAGGAAGACTAATAAACCAAACCCCAAGAAAATTAGACATAGTTATACCATATCTTACAGCAATGTAAGAGGACTATATTCCAAATTTATAGGAAGACTAATAAACCAAACCCCAAGAAAATTAGACATAGTTATACCATATCTTACAGCAATGTAAGAGGTCTATATTCCAACTTTACAGGAAGACTAATAAACCAAACCCCAAGAAAATTAGACATAGTTATACCATATCTTACAGCAATGTAAGAGGTCTATATCCCAACTTTACAGAAGTGGAACTCCATCTTCTTCAATCTCAACATGAGCTCATGTTCCTGCCTGAAATCGATATCAATGCCTTAATCCCATTGCAGGAGCTCACAATTCCGGGCTACTCGCCCATTATCAAAAATAAGACCGCCCAAATCGTCACAGTCACGGTATCGGTGCCGACATCAATGCCATGTTTCCTTGTGGCAGGGGTACAGCAGACGAGGACTGTGATCTCCTGTATATGTGTTTCCGCGTGGCACTTATCCATATTACCGTATTCGGCTTTGTCCTCGATCATCCTCAGGATGAAGGATCGGTAATCTTCGACCGAATATCAGAGAGGATTGACAATATCGTCACCGAATATCCGTCGGCTAATTTTCATATATGCGTTGACTTCAATTTTCTCCATAAAGAATGGTTAGTCGACTTTAACAAGACCGATGAGAACGGCAGATATTGCAGAGACCTGCCCATCGCGTTAACTAACACTGAAGAAACCACCTAAGTCCCGGATCCGACTGGACAGCTAGCGAAACCCCCCGACCTTTTTCTAACATCTTTCCCTGAAAAATGTTCAGCAAAAGTTCTCGTGCTTATTGACACGTTAGATCATATCCTAGTAAGTGTCCAGATTGACTCCAATGTCATCATCTGCTTTACCGTTCCATAGACCTTTTTTTTTTTTGCTATGCTGAGACAGAGTGGGGTAGTTTTCTGTACGAAGGACGCTCCTCTCATAACCTTCTTCAAACACGATTCCCCAAAAACTACTGCCCTAATATATATAACCCTAAAAGAAAATCCAGCAAAAACCAAACAGTCAGCTGCGATTCACCCCTGAATTCGCTGCAGCCATAAATCACAGGAAACATACTTCAAAATCTATCGCAATGAGCGGTGGAGTTAGGCTCGTACTACTTTCAGAACTGCCCGCTGCTGACGTCCTAACTACCATTATATACAGAATTAGTGAGGCCCTTGACGACATATATACCGCAAGGTTCATCGCATTCGATATATCGAAGGCCTTCGACAAGTTGAGGCACAAAGTTTTGTACCACAGTTATGGAATCACTGGAAGCGTTTTCTCTATTAAAAAGTCTATCCTAACAGGTAGATCCTTTAACGTAGTTATTAACAAACAGCACTTTGACGCTCTGGCAATCAATGCAATTTCCCCCACCCAAGAGGCCACTTCTTGAACCAGCCCTCTTTTTGCTTTACATATAGGATATACCCAAGAATATACTCCGATCATGTGTAAACGTCTATGCCAAAAATACAACGATATACAGGCGCACCTCTAGAAGTCTTAATGATTGGAGATTGACAGCTGAAATCTCTTCAGATTTAACACTAATTTCACAGTGAAAATATACGGTCAGGTTACATTCAATGCCTCTAAAACCAAACTGGTTAGATTCCATCACCGCCGATCAGACACTGAACTACCGCCAGTCACGATGAACGGACGTACCCTCGACGAAGCCCAGTGCCTCGAGAGGATATTATGCCTCAAACTCACACACGACCTGAAGTGGAATTACTATATCGCTAAAGATACAGACAAAAATCGGCTCCCTCTACCGCTGTTGTAAGTACCTGACTCTCCCTTCTATCCTCTACCTTTACAATAGCCAGATGGGGCCGAAAATGGAGTATTGTTGCCATATTTAGGAGGGAGCTGCCAAGTCCACACTTTTCAGTCTTGAAAGAGTCTCCGAGTCCTTGTTGAAGAAGAATTATTTTCCTCACTCAAGCCTCTCTTTCAAACGGGATTTGGCGAGTCTCTCGCTGCTCTATTGCTCCTACCATGGAAAGTGCATCTCCTGGTTGCACTATTTCTGACCATCACGGCTATGACCTGCCCGGACAATTACACAGTAGCACATCACCCACATTCCTCCAAACATTCCATTTCAAACAGCTAAATACTGACCTATGGAACAGACTCCCGTGAGGTTGTTTCCCCAATCACTACAATCATAACGTTCGAGTCTAGAGTCAACTGTTTCCTTCCCCTACTATTAATATAAACTGCCACTTATCGTAATGCTTTACCTCGAGTGACCACCGAGCTTTTTACAGAGTGAACAAAAATAAGCAAGATAAAATAACCCAGGCCAATAAATAATTAAATAAACTAAATAGTGAATAAATCACCAATCCACAAATGCACTCATACACATAAGTAAACATAATAACGACCAATAATAAAATAATACATAATAAATAAAACAATTTAACAAGCAACAGTAAAAGTAAACATGAATCTGAATCCACAATTATGTCCACTCAATAATCCCTACAATAATTCGGAACATAACCGTTAGAGCCAACCAAAATAACCGTTATAACAGTACGATAGACTACTCACAATGCATATTTGAAGCACATATAAGAATAGTCGAGCAAAAATACAATGCACACGGCCTGACGATTCAGTTGAAGCATGAAACAGACTGTCACCTGAAGGTGTTGACTCTAATGTCCACTTTTATTTTTACATACGCTCAATCTCTGGTATTACACACTTCAACTAATAAATATAGCATGCCTTAAAATATTTAATATCATATATATATATATATATATATATATATATATATATATATATATATATATATATATATATATATATATATATATATATTAATATATTTTTTGTTTATACGTTATTTTTATAGAGAACAAATATTTATGTATATGGTCTGTTTATAATAAACATTATTAACAACATTTACCGGCCTGAATATTGCACACTTAATCTGATAAATATAGCATAACATAAACATAACTGAATATCCGATAAATTTTCATAGGAAATATTCGTCCTCCGACAGGAATCGAACCAGTATCCTATAGAGAACCGTCATATAGCTTGAGGTGCCTTTAACAGATTTGAAAATTTCTCGATAAATGTTGTTTAATGCAGTTTATTATAAACAGAGAATTTACTTAAATATTTGTATCTATAAAAAAGAATGTTTAACCATAAAAATGTCTTAATATATATATATATATATATATGTATGTATATATATATATATATATGTATGTATATATATATATATATGTATGTATATATATATATATATATATATATATGTATGTATATATATATATATATATATGTATATATATATATATATATATATATATACTCTCCATAATACGATAATGATTACATATAATATAAACGTAAGAAAGATCCTTAACAAATATTTAGAGAAGTTACCTATATAAAAAATGCTACATATATACCGATACATGGCGATACATAAGTACTTAGATTAAACTAGCAGCATTGACCGACGTTGCTCGTGTTTGATTCAAAAATCGTACGACTCATACAGCAATCGTTATCACCTGACTGAAAATATTCTTGCCTTTAAGGTAATGCCCTTTGCCGTGCTGATGTTGCTACATGCCTTACTTCTGTTACGAAAAATGAACTAAACAAAATGAACTCGTAACTGGAAAAACCGAATGAAAATAATGTTAACAACAAATACTTTTTCACACCCAATACAGTTCTGCGGAATCAGAATCAACATTGAGTTTAAGCAAACGAATGGGCCAATTAGAGTAAAGTGCCATGCAGATTTAAATTGTCCCACTTGTGACGAATGCAGCTATCAATTTTTTTGCATGCTAGTTAACATTTGTGTCAGTCAGCTGTTGGCTCTCAAGCTGGCCAATAGAATCTTCCTGCTTAATCGTATCAGCCAGCTATAGGTTCTCACTATGGCCAGTAGAAAATGGCCACAAACTACATGAAAACTGCCATAGAAGCATGAAAAAAATCGATTAATTCCACTATCGATGGGAGTTGGGAAATGCAAAGTCGGTCTTAGAGCATGTGCCTCTAAACTTGCGGCCGTGAATTCGTTACACACACACACACACACACACACACACACACACACACACACACACATCCTTCCTTTTATAGATAGAGATTATAATGATATAAGCGATTGATTTCAAATTTGTTTATGTCAAGTAAGAAGACATTCAAAATAGATTTATGTAAAAATGAACGTCTTTAGAGAATAATAGATAACTTTTGGTAAGAAAAATGCTTTCTTCAAATATCTATCCTTTCACCAAAAACTAAAATAGTCTACAGCACCCAATTATATTGTATAATAGTAGAAGCTATTATTATACAGAATAAACAAGTTACATTGAATAAAAAGTATTTTATCACAGGAGTCAGTGTTTTTAAGTGTTTGGAAAAATATTTAATAGGCGTAAAAAAAACCTAATATTTATGCATCTTTTTCGATTCCTTTAATGATGGTACTTTAGACTGATTCGGCTCTCTACAAAATACCAGAATGCAGTCAACCGTATTTAATCTATAATACAGAGAGCATATGGGTCTTCATAATCACTGAGAACTGCCGATGTATTTTTCTGTAAAATGCAAAAGACTTGTATATCTCTAAATCTTACAGATTTGCTCATTCAATGGTGAATATAATCAGATATACAAGGGTCAGTTTCAATTTCTAATTCTGTTGGAATAAGACAATCAGCGTAATTAAAGGCAAATATCTATCTATCTATCTATCTATCTATCTATCTTTCTATCTATCTATCTCAGTATTTGCACATCTGTCTATCAATCTCAGTATTTACATTATCTATCTATCTATGTATCGATCGATCTATCTATCTAAGTATTTGCACATCTATCTATCAATCTCAGTATTTACATTATCTATCTATCTATCTATCTATCTATCTATCTATCTCAGTATTTGCATATCTATCTATCAATCTCAGTATTTACGTTATCTATCTATCTATCTCAGTATTTACGTTATCTATCTATCTATCTATCTATCTGTCTATATATCTATCTATCTATCTATCTATCTGTCTGTCTGTCTATCTATCTATCTATCTATCTATCTATCTATCTATCTATCTGTGTGTGTGTGTGTGTGTGTGTCTCTGTGTGTGTGTGTGTGTGTGTGTGTGTGTGTGTGTGTGTGTGTGCATGTGTGTATCTACCATCCTATCCAATGTGTATAACTACATTTCTTCTTAAAATGTTTCAAGCAGGATTTAGCAGGCAAGAAAATACTATATCTGGAATATATTAAACAGAATAAAAAGGTGATAACTTTTTTGATCACGTGATTAATAAGAATCGTGTGTGATCATCCAATTTAATAAGTGTTATTTTAAATTCTCAGCCAGGCGTCATTTTTAAAGATATATATTAATAATCTATATCTTTAGCAAAATCTTATAAGACTTTTTCCAACTTCGTGTTGGTTTTTATTGACATTCACAGGTAATTTCGACATTTTAAATTTATATAAATTTGTATGAATAAGTGTTAGCTATATGACTTACTCAGAATTTCTCCTGGTTTGTATTTCAGAGGCCTAATCGTAACGTAGTTTTCTATGTAAAAAGGTTTACAGCATTTTTTGTGTCTTTAAATCTTGCTACACGCTAATAATTTCCATTTATTCAATGATGCATAAATGTCGTACAATTAAAATTGACTGACAACAAATTTTCATAATTTTACAGTTGAATTGGCTATATGTAACCGTACATTCGATGCTAACAGTTTCTTTTCTAGCAGTTCTAGCTTGTGGAACACTCTTCCTTCTGCGTGTTTTCCAACCAAATTTAATCATCAAAGATTTAAATGCTATATCAATCATTATCTACTGTCTTCTTGATTCCTCTTCTTTTATTGTTCTCACTCCTTAACAATGTTTTTCTGTTTCGTATTTTTTATACTCTATAAGCCCTTGTATCTTAGTGACTTTATTGCCTTGCCTGGGGTGAAATTATTAAAACAAAGTCTGCAGAATAATGAAAAAAATAAAATGAAAATATACCAATAATTATTACTTATATGAATGAAGCCTCTTGGTCTTTGCAATGGCCATCAATCATCGAACCTCAATGACTAGAGATAAACAATCACAGAGAACTGTACCAAATAAAAGAAGCCACATCACTTGAAAACAGTAAAAGCTAAGATAGATACCTCATGTAACTCAAAGAGAAAATAATTACATAATTAAGATATCGATGTTCCATATTTTTCAAACAAATGGAAAGTAGGGAAAACCCATCGCTTCTGGAAAGCGCTATAATAATTAGTAAGCTTGAGAAAGTTATTTTCCAGAAACAGTTTTCAGAGAATAAATTTCAATCGAAAATAATACTAGCCAATGAATACCGAATGTTTTCTTTTAACGAAATGAATAATATTACTTTTGAATATAACTTGATATTATATTTTAAATTAATTTCTCTTGGCACGCTTATTATTAACTAGCAGACCAGTTTTCTATCGTGTTAGCTTTTATCAAATTATACCTGTTTGAAATGGCAGAACTCGGTACATTATTGATAACCTGCACATTTATAAATCTACCATTTGTGCATGCATTGAATATTTCTGTCATATCTTGTCAGTTGTATATCTCGAGTTTCTTGAGAAAATTCAATGAAGGGCAATGTGGTCTATCCAAACCAGACATCTCAACTTCCTTCACATTCTCGAATTCGTGATGTGGCTTACGTCTGTGTTTAAAAATTTCCATGGTAACTGTTCTGATGAACTCTTCTTCCTCGTAGCACGACTACACGAATTTAAACGTTCTACTAGATTGGCAACTAGGTCTCAGCGATTTAATTTTGACCTAACTAGATGCAGCAGCCACTTGAATCTAATGTTTTTGTTTCTCGTAGCTTCTCGCCAGTGGCACTCACTTCCAATTTGTTTTCTCCATCCCCACTTACAACTTTAAAAATATCACATCAAATGTCAATTGTCATCATTTGTCTAACTGGACTTTGTTGATGTATTGTCATTTCCTCACTTTTCACTTATTCGCTTTCACTACATATTAACACAGACACACACAGACACACACACACACACACACACACACACACACACACACACACACAGAGACACAGACACAGACACACACAGACACACACACACACAGACACACACACACACAGACACACAAACACAAACACACACAGAGACACACACACAGACACACACACACACACAGACACACACACACGGACACACAGACACACACACACAGACACACACAGAGACACACACACACACACACAGACACACACACACACATGTATATATGTATATATGTTATATTATTATTATAATTTTATTATAAGAGATTTTAATGAAACATTTAGAGATCGCTACACAAAAGCTTTCAGGTTTCAATAGTATGATTGTACTTCTTGAGGCAATGGTAATTAACTCTCGGTATTGCCTCAAGACATACAATCATAATATTGAAGCATAAAAAATTGTGTAGCTATTTCAACATGTTCTTATTATAACCTCTTATAATACAACATATAATAACAATGTGTTCCTCTACTTTGTATTGAGCACTAAATGCTACGGACAGTGAATTTGTACTCCATCTATTCTGTCTCTCTCATGCCTTCTTTCTCTCTTTTTCTCTTTATGTCTTTTTTCTTATCTCCCGCCACTATATCAATATATAACTTCCGTTAAGTTAACCGATTTAATGTGTCAATGTCTGGATTTCTTCAAACAATTTAAATTTGAAGGAATAGAAATTTTACATCTAACTCAATCATGTCTCTATCCCCCGTCACTTCCTCACTTCGTTTATCTACATATGCTTAGTACTGCCCATCAAAAATGTGTAAATTTCTTTTCATTTTTCGTTTCGACCTTTGGAAGTAAAGTCTGATGATCCGCGATCCTTTAAAAGGGCTGTGGTGAAATAATTTTTACATGGAACCTTAAAGTGGTCTGTTTTTATTTTTATTTAAATTATTAGCTCTGATTTACATTGAGCTCTCTGGATTTTATCCTCCTTGGTTCTACCCATACGGATTACCTAGTTTTTCGTAAACTAATATATATATATATATATATATATATATATATATATATATATATATATATATATATATATAATTATTTATTTGAATATTACAACATAAATATGTTATAACATTTTTATGTTGTAACATTCAAATAAATAATTATATCTGCTCTACTCTGTATTGAGCACTCTTTAAAGAATAGTAATTGTTGGTTATTGGAATTCACTCCGTATATACCAATGCTAAACTTGGGTATATATATATATATATATATATATATATATATATATATATATATATATATATATATATATATATATATATATATGTGTGTGTGTGTGTTAAGAAATATAGTTTTACGGTGTTCTCTATTTAGGGGATAAAGTGCTCAATAAAGAAATAGAGCGTATGTAAATATAAATATAAAAGTGAACAATGAAGTCAACAATCAGAGGCGACAGAATTTTTCATACTGGCCGCAATCTTCAGGCCGCGAATGATGGATTTTAATTCGGCTATTTATATATATGGGTCAGTTGTGCATTGTGGGTAATCTATTCTGGCGGTTATTTTTGCGGGAGTGGCTCTCCATATATATATAAACAGCCGAGGAAAATATCAGCATTTGTGGCCAGACGATTCCGTCTAGCATGAAACAGCTTGTCGCCTTTGAGTTTTGACTTCAATGTTCACTTAAGCTTTCGGCTCCTATAAGCCAGCTTCATATGTGTGTGTGTACTCTAGATGTTCTGTATGAGATATCTTTAAAACCAGATAGGAAAAATTATGTGAAATTTCCCATTTTCTTTGCAAACATCCTAGCATTGTTGCCATGTTTTAGAGGGAAAAAGTCATTATACTTTCGAGATTGGTCTAGAAACTCTAAAAATAGAAATGTTGAGGGGCATAAAGGTCTTTAATGATTTGCTGTTGCCATCTGTTTCGTTTTCCCTGTGAAAATGTACGCACTCACACAGAAAAAAGTTTTGTGACTTATGGTGGCCGTTAATAATTAAGTACTTCAATATTAAGATATATTATTTAAGCTAAATCCTGCATATATATATATATATATATATATATATAAATAAAAAGGAAAGAACAGTAAGATATAAAATCCGGTGTTCTTATAGATATTTTTATTTTTACACAATAGTGTTGAATGTAAATTTAAATTTACAGAGCATTAATATTATAAATTAATAGATTTAAAATATGGTTTTACCGCTACACAGTGATAACCATGTTTCAGAAATGGAAGCTAAAGCCCTTGAATTTAATTTTGTTATTAAACCAAAGACATTAGTTACATTTCCTCATTAAAATTTATAATATATATATATATATATATATATATATATATATATATATATATATATATATATCACATTATGAAATGGACAAAGTCCGACAATTATCTGCAGACATTTTATATATATATTTATATATATATATATCAAACTATATGTATTTATATATATATAATTTATATATATATATATATATGTATATATCAATATATATATATATATATATATATATATATATATATATATATTTTGAAGAGCTGAATACAGAGACCTGGGTAACGACGTTCTACACGACCCCCAAACGACTTTCCGCAGCTTTGTAATTCAGATTTTGCCTTCTCCTAGACCAATTGCCATCAAAGGCTATAGAACTCAGTCTGTCCTGCTATTTACCCATAGCTAGATTCAGAAGAAACCTATTATTGCAAGCTGTTCAGGTCCTTACAATTTATTTCATCTGGAGGAAGCTTCACAGCTTCCTTTTCTGAGTTTTCTGTGTGCAATCACACATAACGCTCCAGCAGTAATCAGGCATCATGTTGGCGTTCTATAGTCTTGATGTCTTGGTGGAAACGTTCTCCCTGTTCTTCGCTTGCATCGCCAAGATTTTTTGGGACTCTCTCTAAATAGATAAACACGTAGTTGATTTTGATACTAATTCTTCTTCCAAGAGGTTGGAAGTTTTCAGCATTACTTTGAATAGTTCCTAGTGTGCAGGATGATGCGAAAACCGGTAAACAAAAGCTTAATGCATGAAATTATTCGTCCCCTTAACAAGCCCTTTACGAATTGGCCAATCCTTCTTTTCAAAATGCGAATCGTTGGCTCTGCTGTCCTATAAGCAGAGGAAACATGGGTACTTGGTAAAACCAACTTGCTGCCCTAATAATGAGTTAAACAGTTAAAATTCACTCATATCATCCGCTTCTGTTCCTTAGGATACAGGATTTTGTAGAACAATCTTCACATACGTGTAGTACGCCTTCAAGATGTGAATGACCCATTGGGATACAAGCAAACTTGGCGCCATTGTGCTACAATACCAACTTCAATCCTCGTCTAGAGCTGTCAATACGTACTCCCCGCAGCTGGATTGTATATAGGCAGTCCCATTGCTAAAATAAGGCCTTGGATGTTGTTGCGAAATGCAATACCGTCTTCATTAAAATAACGAACAAGTTCCCTGTTTCTGTTACGGTAAGATATTATTTTAGTTTCAGAGTCAAGGACACGAGGCTTACTAAAACGAGAGACTATAATCTCAGGCAAATCTCAGACGCCTCTTATGACAAGGCTAGATCTCTAACCAAGTCATTTAGCTCTCCTTTTACGTAAAACGTCACGAAAATCTCCCAAATACGAATGAGAAATCCTACTACTGCTATTGCTGCTGCTGTCGGAAACGTCACCCATTGCTTCTATAATATTCCTATCATAACCATTTTGATCAAGATGATGCAAGGAAGTAAAAATTGGAACGGGAACACGACTGCAATGTGAACCTGGCCATCTTGAAAATTCAGTATCAGGATAGTGCCATGTCTTTTTCTGCTGACGGTTTCATCTTGACATGTTCACCACACAGAAGTAGCAATCGTCATGAGGATGTTTGGGCTCTCAGCACAGAACTCGTACCACAAACTACATTGAATTGAATTCATCGTGCTGAGCCTGATAGGAACATCGTGTCTGCAAGACTGGTAGCAGCAGATTAGCTTGAGTTCTCTGGCCTCTATACCGTCATTCGTATATGTAACAAAAACAATAGTATTAAGTGTATTAGAAGAAACTCTTAATGCCATTGTTCTCGGAGTTGCAGACAGGATTTGTTTATCAGGCTGTGATCGTGGAGGAGTTGCTACCCTCAAATCCAGTGAGGATTTGGATTCAGTTTTCCTATATTGATTGCCAAAGAGAATCCCCAAATACTATAAGGTATAAATAGAAGTTTGGTCTCTCTTTGAGAATCAGTTTTAGGAAATCTGAATTCAAATCCCATTGAATCTGGATCTAGCAAATTCTCTTTCTTGAAACATCCTTGCTAAAGAATCTAATATAGCAATACCTGAGTAACCTACAGTTTTTTAAAATTCATATAAGTTACATAGGATTTTGATCAGTACTCAGGTTGCATAATTTTGCTGAAGAAATTGTACACACATTTATGCTCGGATCTAATTTATTAGACTAAAAAGGAATGTTATATATAAACTAGCAGTATAACCCGTCTTCGACCGGGTCTTTCATTCCTGCGAATTTTTTCAGTTCAATTGGAGCAGTTAAAGTTTAAAGTCAGCCCACTCGAAAATCAATATTAGTAACAAAAATTGGCGGCAATTAAGGCAGATCCAAAAATGCGGGGGGTAACAATTTGAATGGGGGTTGGCCCTGAAAAGGTCCATTTTGCGCTCTCAATCTTGCCTCACGCGCAGCAGTTTTTTTAGAGGCGTTTCTCCTCAGCCGTTGAGTCCTTTCATTATGAGCCTCGCGCGCAGAAGCGTTCGGATGAAAACTGTGGAAACTCATAAACAACATCCGATCACACACACACAATACATACGGACACACATTTTGAGAATTATAGATATAGATAATATTATTGAAATAATTTAAACTATTTATTTATATTAAAATTTTATGAAAGATATATATATATACAAGAACAGAGAGTAAATATTAAAACGTTGTTGAGAGTTATAATTAAAAAGAAGTAGTGGAGAGCCATTGTCGCCATCAATTTAGACTCAAAACCGGCACTAGAATTATGTATCAAACAAAAAAATCGTCGAAATCGGATGAAAACTGTGGAAACGCATAAACAACCTCCGATCACACGCACACACATTTTGGGAATTATATATAAAAACAAGTAGAAATGGTAGAAATCTTGAATAGTGACCAAAATAAGGAATTCCCTTTTTTAATGTCTTCGTTTTCTTTTTTAAGTTACTTAAGCTACACTGATTTCAGTATTAGAAATACTTAAAATTTAATCAAATGTGAGCACAGGTGATTATAGCAAAATAGTCATGTGTTACTCTACTCCCTCTCTTTGAGCAGAGTCAATATCTCCCGTTACTCAAGTGCAGCGCAGATATCAAAAGTAGTTAAAATAATTGATCCACATCGTGAATGCTAACAACTTTATAATTAGCCAATGACACAAAAACAGCGACTTTAAGCATTCTAGTTCAAGGACAAAAATTCATCCTTAAAATTGTGTATATGAAATATTAAGTATCTGTCTATATTTCTGAGATGAGGTATTATGTACATAATTTACATTATGTGGACTATAGTCCTCATGTTTGTCGCCATATTTATTACAACGTTTCGGCCGTTGTACGCTCCGGAGTCTCTGTTTTATCCACGATTGTACTGAATTCACTCTCGGACAAGGGCGTGTCCCGCTTTCTCTGAGACCAGACGGGCTCTCCTTGAACTGACGGGAAGTCTTGTTGCCAAGCCTAAAGGGATAAGTTGTAGGTCTCTGCATCTGTGTCAGATGGTCCGATATTCGTGTCAGTTTCTGGGAGCATTTTTCAAATTGTCTCCATATTTTTGGTATATTGAGTCCGTACCGATCCTTCAGTATCTGTCTATATTTCTGAAATGAGGTATTATGTACATTATTTACATTATTCGGATAATTGTCCTCATCTTTGTCGCCATATTTATTACAACGTTTCGGTCGTTGTACGCCCCGGCCTTCTTCAGGTGGTTGGAATATCGAACTGAACCCTTTATTTCGCTCACTGGGGTAGACTGTTCTAGTTCCACGTGCCGTGTTTAATGGATGTCACTTGTCAGTTATGTCCTGTTAATTCCACACTCCAAGTTCTCCACTGTCTTAACCGGGAATTTAACTCACAGAGGGGAATTAACAGGAGATAACTGATAACTGACATCCATTAGACATGGCAACGTGGAACTAGAACAGTCTACCCCAGTGAGCGAATAAAGGGTTCAGTTCGACATTCCAACCACCTGAAGAAGGCAGAAACGTTACAATAAATATGGCGACAAAGACGAGGAAAATAGTCAGAATAATATAAATGAAATATTAAGGTTTTTCGGTTCTACTGAGAAGCCTTTCCTCGCAAAATTCGGATGCATTTTAATGTTGGATAGGTTACAACATGTTTTTTGCTTCACCCACAAAAGAAAAATTATATTTAATAGAACGTAGTTTCATGACTTACCACTAGTTTAAGATTAACAGTCAAAAAATGAAAACCTAGATTACAGATAAATACACAATTATTTACTATACCTGTAGTCCTAGTGAGTGGGTCAATTTATCTTTGCGGACAACGGTTATTGCTGTAAGTGGGGAATTGTATCGACATTTGCAATGGAAACAAAGATGCCTTAACGAATGTCAATAGGTCTGGAAGCTGTGAAAACCTCCCGAGGAAAGCACGTAACATCTGCCGAACGATTGATTTCTGTTAGTATTATGAGCAATCAAAAGGCTATTATACTCGCCGAGGTATTTTTTTAAAGAGAAAAGAGTGAAAAATAGCGCAAAGTGTCTCTAAAGTGCGGTACATTGCACCAAATATTATCAGAGAATTATTTTTAATTGTTCAGTAAAAGAAATAAAGGAAAAATATATTATTTTTCTCTTGTGCGTACATGGCCATCACTTTTAACTCTGCGTCTATCTTAGTATATATATATATATATATATATATATATATATATATATATATATATATATATATGTACATTTGTGTGTGTTTGTGAATATAAATAAGTAAAGTTTAGTAAATATATAGGTACATATATACATATATATATATATATATATATATATATATATATATATATATATATATATATATATATATATATTTATGTAAAATGTGTTTATATATATATATATATATATATATATATATATATATACATACATATATGAAATTTATATATATATATTATATATGCGGTCTACTTATTGGAAAGCGCTCAATATCAATGATAGAGCTAACTCACATCAATCCAATTAAATATATATGTAAGTCAAAGTTTATCTGTCGGTCTATGTTTAAAACTCATTAAGTTATAATTTATGAATATATATATATATATATGTGTGTGTGTGTGTATATGTATATATATGTATATATATATATATATATATATATATATATATATATATATATATATATATATATATACTGGGTTCAATAGCAAAATTATATATATATATATATATATATATATATATATATATATACAATTTTGCTATTGAACCCAGTATATATATATATATATATATATATATATATATATATATATATATATACATATATATATATATATATATATATATATATATATATATATAAACGTGAACACAGAAGTCAACACTTAGAGGCGACAGTCTGTTTCATGCTAGTGCAATCACCAGGCAATATATATATATATAACGTTCCCATTAGCAAAATTGTCCGTATCATGTACCATCAAAATGTTTAATATGCGAAAAACCACTAAACTACGAGGGCTTTTTTTTCCAGGTTTTCAGATCACCGGTTGAGACATCTTGACATCATTTGTCGCAAGAATCACTGCAAAACCCTTTGAGGTATTCATTTAAAAATGAGCATGTTAACATTGTATTTCACACTCACTGTCCACCCATCTGAGCAATAGTGAAAGAAAAAAGATCATTCAGGCCTTAAGTGACGGTACCAAAATTCATACCCAGGACTCCACCTTCAAAGATCATTCAAGAACCATCACGAGAACGGTCAATAAGTCTAAATAAAAAGAGGGGACAGTATAAAGGAAAACTTGATCAGGTTGTCAGAACAGTAAGACAGATCATCGTTTCAACTTATGGTTAAAGAGATCAATTAGAAAAAACCCAACTCAATCCATAAGATGTTTAGCACTTGATAGAGACGAACTTCAGCTATGACAGTCCAAAGAGCAGTGGAAAAATGAAAATAAAATCGTACGTGAAACGTATGAGTCAAATTGTTACACCAGGACAGAAATTTAAAAGATTAGATAAGGCGAAGATCATCGTCAATAAGTTGGACAATGATCCTGGAATAACATATATATATATATATATATATATATATATATATATATATATATATATATATATATATATATATATGTGTGTATGTGTACATATATATATATATATATATATATATATATATATATATATATATATATATATATATATCTTTGAATTTTAATAGAATACTTCACGGGCTCCCGACCGTTAGCTATGATTAATTGATGATAAACATCTTATTTCCGTTTATGATCGACTTCATCCCGATATGTCTCTTTAGACAGTAATTATACATTCTTATTGTTCGGAGTAGATTCCAATATTGTAATAAAAAACGTCGGAGAATTCCAGTAAGATATTTCTAAGATACGACGGTTCAAAACTTAATGCAACAATATAAAAGCACTATTATTCTGTTACACTCGACATATATATATATATATATATATATATATATATATATATATATATATATATATAAAATGAAGAGGTCATAATGGTTCCAACGAGAGAAAAGTGTGTATATTAAAAAGAAGAGGTACCGCAAACTTTTTGGGTTGTAATGTGGATTTAAAAAAAAAATATTATCCTTTATTTTTCATAATTTTACTACACGTGTTTCTGGTCTCGCGACCGTCTTCAGGTAAAGGGTGGTGATTTCCACATATTATTAAAAATAAGTAAGTTTTTCTTTATGTTTTTCAATGTTAAATATTCTCGATACGGGACATTCTCTGTTTTTGTGTTGGTAATCCGA
>OZ038476.1:142694536-142729536 GCA_964036315.1 Acanthosepion esculentum
GTCGCTTAGTACAAGGTAAAAAGAGAGAAGACGGATGTGTGACAAAGACTGTCGTTCAACACATTGACTCCGTTATTGTAGATAGTTAGCAAACAGAAGAAAGGTGGAACAGCGATCAATTGAAAGTCAGCAATGATGAAAGCGTGAAATCCAACCCAGTTCAGATGCATCGACGCGAAAATAAAAACAAGATTATTGATTCATTTTCTGTCACTATAGATGCAACCATCAGATTGAATGAATGTTTTGAAATTCGATACGTAATAACACAGTTTATATCATTCGCTAATTATTCTCAGGTCGAATCTTAAGAAATCCAATGAGAATAATAATAAGAAATTTTTCCTGACGTAGCCGTAAACTGAACATTATACCAAAATATAATTGAAGAATCCTATTTTTGGTATCTGTCTCTATTTCCGAGATGAGGAATTATGTACATTATTTACATTATTCGGACTATTGTCCTCAGGTTTGTTGCCATATTTATTACAACGTTTCGATGCTTCAGTACCTGTCTATATTTCTGAGATGAGGTATGATGTACACTAATTACATTATTCGGACTATTGTCCTCATCTTTGTCGCCATATTTATTAAAAAGTTTCGGTCCTTTAGTATCTGTCTATATTTCTGAGATGAGGTATTATGTACACTATTTACATTATTCGTACTATTATCCTCATCTTTGTCGCCATATTTATTACAACGTTTCGGCCGTTGTACGCTCTGGTCTTCTTCAGGTGGTTGGAATGTCGAACTGAAACCTTTATTTCGCTCACTGGGATAGACTGTTCTAGTTCCACGTGCCATGTTTTTTAATGGATGTCAGTTATCAGTTATCTCCTGTTAATTTCCCTCTGAAAGTTCTCCACTGCCTTAACTGGGTATTGAACTCATATTCTTTGGGTTCTGTCACAGGATCTGACTAACGCCTTTATCCACTGTGCCATGTACTTTGTGATCTTCGTTCTCAGATTCAAATATATCTTCGAGCTAATAAGGGTAGGATGTTTCTGAGAGCAATGTGCGCCCACAGCATGAAGAGACCTAGTGTCGGGTTTTTGTTGTAAACCATTACATTGCTGCAAAACGTAGTGATTGTTGACTTCTATGTGCATTTTCCTCTCAGAACGTAAACGATCATGTCTCTCCACAACTTCATATTCTTTCTACCACTTAGTAAGATTTGTGTACTTTGCTTTCTTTACTAATAACTGTTTCATGAACAGTAGGTTCCATGCTGTCGCCCTCTGTCTATTTTGACTTCATTATATCCTGAGAGTGTCAGATTATCCAGGTCTTATATATTTTAGAAATTTTAATTGCCTATTTCTGATTTTAACTATAAGTGACCGTTTTGTTACCATTTTTCCTAAAATTTCCAAACTACTCCAATCCTAAGTCCATTACATTCTCAGTATCCTGATGTAGAACTACATTTCTGTCGTCTCAAGTCTCTCGTTCGTTGGTGAAGAGATTGTCTAACATTTATTGGAGGAGCGTACTTGGTCCAAGATTACAGTTTTAAGGTTTGAAGTCGCTACAGAATTTAAGATCTATGTAATTAGCTGGATATGCATTGATTCGCGGCGACGTTTAACTTAGCAGAACAAAGTTAACATGCTCGGTTTGAAGATCGAGCTCCAAGTAGATATCACTTGCATGACTGCGGAAGTGTGTTTTGTGTAATGGTCATCGGTACGCAGAATCGAATGAGCCAACCGAGTTCAAATTCTGGCCGGAGCTGTTTTTATCTATTTTGCACTAAGAGATCCGAGAAAGGTACGGATCTATCTCTCTTGTTTAGAGCTGGTTTATCTCTGAATGCCACACCAGTCTGAAGAGCGATCTTCCCACAATGCACCCATTCAAAGGAGGAAACTGTTTTGAGTAAAACTTCCTCCTTACCAATGGAATATGGAGGGAATAATGATGAGTCAACTCTGTGTAGGGTCCTAGATTTGAAGGTTTGGATTCTGTGGATATAAGAAATGTAATTCGCCAAATCATCTACCATGAAAAATCGATAGAGTATTGCGGGCTAAGTGATATATTTATATGGAAAAAGGGGGTTGTCGGGTGGGGAACAATTCCTCATCCATAAAACAACGCAAACGCATGTGAAATCTGCTAATACTCTACAGTGAGGATTGGTTTGCTCCTGTCCAGCTCTAACGAGGATCTTTGGTCTGATACGACTGAATTAAATGTCGTGCCTCAACGAACCAAGAATAATATTCAGGGTGGTGGGTATCGAGTATAACTGTTGATCTCTTACGATGTGTTTTATTTCGTTTAATTTACTAATTTTATTCTTTAATCTGACTACCTAATAATTTCCCGTATGTTTTTTTTTCTCATTATGTTTATGGTTTTAAGCATTATTCATAATTGCTTAACTATTACAAGGATCAATAACTCCGCACCCTGACAAGCTGTTACTGGATCAATTTTGATCTGAATATTTTACTGGAGACTGGCGTGCAAACGTTTGGGCTACATTAGGAGATCGCTTGGTTGTGGTTGGAGCAATTATAAATGATTCAATTATATTGGGATTAGGATTTTTACTGGCCAATCTTCCCAAAATGAAACATCTTCATCCGCATATTATTGGGTATCAGTTTGATCGTCAAAAACATTCACTATTAGCTGTGAAGGCCAGTTCGCACCTTCCGTCAATATGAACGTACTACACACCACTCTATGTATAAAGGATTCTTATAACCGCAGTCAATTCACTATAGAGTATCTCTTATCCTAACACTCAAAATAACACAAGAATAAAATATAGCTTAAACTGTCAAAGCATGAAGAGAAACTAACAACACCTAAAACGAAATCACCTTCTTGAAAATGTCTAAAGTATTGACCGAAAGCGCTTGGAACAATACAAATTATAGAAACTCTTTATAGCTCCTTACTCTCACCAATCGAAAAATGTAAGATCGCTGGAAAAACTAAATAAAAATTTATTGACGTATTTCTTGATAAGGAGTCTGCAGCCTTCTAGTACCTTCAAGACTTCTTCCCTAAGCTGTCTGTGACAAAAAAAAATCAAAGGTTTTGATAGAACATAACATAAAGAAGAGGAGAGGGCGTAGGGAATTCACCAGGAAGCTCACTATGGAGGGCATATCAGAGTGGAGCAGCTTTATCACAGTGGTTTGGGGCTTCCTGGGGAATCACATGCCCTCTATGTGGACGTGAATAACTACAGCAAAATGGACAGCACGATGTCCCTCAAATACATATCCTTGGCGCTCATCTTGATAAATTCAAGGAGTACATGGGGGCGTACCAAGAGGAGCGAGGCGAGCCCTTCCATCAGGATATACTGCAATTTGAACGCCGCAATCACGGGTCGTATAACGAAAACATGATTAGAGATCATATGTGGGGCCTGATTCGTTATAAGCGTAAATCGCGAAGAACTACTCACTTGTAAACTTTTGGTGGTCTCTCTTGCGAAATCCTCGAATAAATAAATCCTACTCGTGCTTCATTGCGAGAAGGAGAATGTTCACATTCACCAATTTTCAGAAATGTCATTATTCTTCTCACAAAAGAAAAGTTTGAAGGAAATAGCCATTTTTCGTACATTCTAGGTGTAAACAAATAGAAAATACCAAATGCTAGACAAAGACATAGATCGTGTTATTCTTTTATATGAAATCCAGCATGTATTAGTGCGGTTTTTAAGATATAACATTTTTCAAGTTGGCGATACTTATTTGTATTCAAATTAATGTGAGAACCTGTATATCTATAAATTTAAACTTTTAAATTACAGGGTTTTAAGGGTCATGAAATAAAATCTAACTTCAGAATTTCCATATTTGTAATAATAGAAGCAGGATTAATATATTAATTTTTAAACAGGAAATCGTATATTTTACTCAAATTACTTAAATTCGCTATGAAAAAGATTAACGACACTTTTGTTAGATGTATATTTCTAAATATAAATGAACATTAAAAGTTCAAATGGCAGTGTTGATAATGTCTCAAGCAAACCAAACTATAATATTAAATTTCAAGCATCTTAACTTTTATTACACTTCAAGGAACTCTTCATATATTTTAAGCGTGTCAACATATAGTATTATATTCCAAACAACTTAAAATTATTTGATGTCAAAGGTTTGTCTTCGATTAAAAAGTTAAAAACAATGAACATCAAGCACGAACCTTTTTCAATGATCCAATATATTTTCAGCAACTCAACGTATAGTAAGTATTATACTTTAGGTACTCTGTCTATATTAGTAGGTTCCAAGCAGATAAAACTATTGTATTTCATTTCAACCAAAAGGTTATATAATATATTTATATATAGTAACTCATCAATAGTGATATCTCAATAGTATTATATTTCAAGTAATTCAACATTTAGTATTATATTCTACTGACAGAACCGAACCTACATTCTTTTTAGCCTTGATTGGTCTTGAAAAAAAGCGTCCAATCGCACAGCGTAAATAACTGACTTCAGTTGATAAGTGCGTCGTCCGGACTTAAAGCGTCCAGTAGCCATTCAGCTGTGGTAGTGTCCATTAACGATACTGCATCGCCACGGACAGACGTATTGTGTCCGGCCGGCTTTATTAGATTCTTTTGTCCAGTCTGGAAATGGCTGACAAAAATGTGCTCAAGAAAACCGTTCATCATGACTGGTCAATAAATCAACTGGCCAGTAAAAGTCATAGTGAAAGGAGCCTTTTGTGCTGAAGAGAGAGGCGGTCTAACATGGCGATGTTGAAATGAGGTGCCGCTTTACAACCAGTCCTCTAACATGGAAAGAGTTTTAGTCTAGGGAGCGGTAGAGAGAGACGGGTAGATAGAGGGACAGAGAGATAAATGGAGAGGGTTGTTTTGCGTTGTCGTTTGTTGATGCCTGAGCTGTGGATTCATTGGAGCAGAGAGTTACATTTCTCTAAAAGAACACAAACAGTTCGTGTGGAAATGAAAACAAGTTGAAAAAGCAAGTATCGATAGAAATACTGGATAATGGAAAAGAGAGAAAAAAGAATGTTCTACTTGAAAAAAAGGCTCTTCCCTCAGGGCATTCATTCGGGTTCAGGGTGGGTAGATTTCGAATTGCTGAGAATATGAGTTGTTTACATCTAAGCAGAATGTACCCTCTCTTATACAACTATTCTCAAACAGTAATCGGCCAATCAATAAAAAGACTTTGAAAATATCCATATTTACGAAGCCTAGCTAAATAAAGGCCGTAATAAAGGTGAAAAATAGAACAATTGTATTACGTCAGTCTTCTAAATATTGAACTTCTGCCATACTTAAGAATAGGCATGAGAAAGTCTGTTTTCGTTAACCGAATCCTGGCACCTGAAGGGAAAAATACAGCTAAGGAAATCATTCGTTCTTGCATTGAATACTGTTGCTATATCTGGGCTGGTGCCCCTGCCGTTCATCTCAAGGTTCTCGACAAGATTCAAAGAAGGATCTGTAATGTAATCGGTCCTGAATTGGACACTTGATTTCAGACACTTTCTCGCAGACGTGATGTGGCTTCCCTCTGTCTTTTCTACAAATATTTTCATGGCAGCTGCACTGAGGAGATTTTAACCTCGTGCCCTGACGACATGAATTTATACGTGTTACTAGGTTGGCATCTACACCCACCCTTTTGCTGTTAAAATACTTAAAGGTAACCGCCATTTCTATTCCAACAGTTTCTTTCCACAAAATTCCCTCCATTGGAATTCCCTGCCACTCACTTGCTTCCATCATAACTAGAATCTTCAAAAATTTAAATGCATCGTCAATCACCATCTTCTGTTGCCTTAATCCTTGTCCTTTTTCCTTTCCTCAATCCAGTTACACCCTATCCTTCCTTTCACTTTTAATCACCGTAACTCCCTCTAAGCTAATGGCATTCTTGCCTTGTTTGAGATGAAATGCTTAAAAAAAGAAATAAAGAGTATTAAGAAATATTAAGTTGAGCCATAAATAATTTCCGATTTTGATTATCAAATTTATTCTTCAGAAAATAAAATGCAATTATATTTTATTCAATTACAAATCACCATTATTTACAAAGACTTGTCATTAATCAAGCAGGTCTCCGATAGATTTTGTGTTAAAATTCAGCAGGCTTTGAAGTGTGCGAAAATACTTACCACGAAGTATTGAAATTAACTTTAATTACATGAAGTGTTACTCACAAAAGCCTTATCCAGCGATCAAAAGAAAATCTATAATTGTTTGGTGTTAGGTAAGGTGAATATAGAAGGGTTGGCCCGAACAGAGAGATAAAGTTCCAAATATTATTTGTACTTTTTTCCGGGTGTGTGTGGACTTTATTGCTTTGGTTCATAATGAAGATATGTTATTGTTATGGTCCAATATCCTCGCACCACTGTTATGGTCCAAGGTTAGGACCAAGGAAGAACAACACGAACACAAGAGTAGGAATAACAAAGATATATTACAACAGAATAATAATACAAAAAGTTGAAAGGTGTTAGTATGACTGTCAGTCTTGTTTAGAGTGAACTACTATTGTCTCGACTCGTTCCGATATTTAACAGTCCCCCCTCACGAGGAAAGTATGTGGCACAAGGCCTAGTTTAACGTGGGTTTCTCCGAGCCCGTAAGCTCGGCCAAAAATACTCCTTTATGAACCCGTAAACGGGTTCAAGGCTTGTCTACCACTACGGACGAAACTTTGCCCCTCGGCAAAGCCTCGTCAGGGTTCCTCTCTGCCAGAGCAGAGAATTCGACAGGAGTCGCACACAGTCGGAGACATGATTTATTTGCACAAAAAGTACAAATTGTGGCACAAGGCCGAAAAAGGGGAGGGGTAAAGGCTGGTCATTACTTACTATCCTATACCTAGCTAATCAGATTCGCGACCCATTCATACATTACAATTATCTCATTCACCACAAGAACTCATCCGTCGCCATTCAAACCTTCATCCACCATAATACCACATCCACACCAGGGGAACCTACAAAAAACGCGCCCCACACCATAAAAATTTGGATGATAATAAAATACATTAAAATTCTAATAATGAAAAGATGAAAGTGGGGAGGGAGATGAACCCAATAACAAACTAAAAATTCAACAAATATTTAAACTAAACATAATTCGTGTTAGTAGGGCCCGTCCAACCCTCAAAATAGAGAGGCCGCTGTATTCTGCCCAGAGGACAGAATCAAGAAGCACTCTCGCTAAGGGAGTGGGAAAGAGATAAAATAACACGGACATGGGGAAATAAAAGGCTGACCTAGTCGAGATGAAAGGGGGGGCCAAAACAAACTGGGGAGGTTGGGAATCTCGACTTGGATCATAACTGAAAAGATAGCCGGGAAACAGGCCGGGAACAACACTTACTCACATTAACTAGGTACACTTAAGCTTGTCTAACATAACCAAGGGGAGGGTTCCACAGGAAACCACCCCGATGTAACTTTGGTTGACCTAGAAAAGAAAATCAAGGCTAGCCCCGTTCAAACGAACCAAGCTCGCCGCTTTTACCCACCTTTCGCTAAAGACTGTCGAATGCAATCGTTTTCTATCAGTTCTAATCTTCATCTTGAGCTGGTGCTCAAAGAATCGGATCAGATCCTGATAAGAAAGCTGATTGCCTCGCAAGACTTCCTCCATGCGCGTCGTCCATATCACCATTCGGGCCGTGGCTAGCAGCATCAGAAACACCATTCGTTTCACCCCGGAATACGGGGGCGACACATTGTCACACGCGTATGCACGATCAATGGACACGAGTTCTTCGGGAGCGAGACGAGCCGTCAGCTCGCCGACATGGTCCCATAAGGGGCGGACCCGGGGGCAATGGTAGAAGGCGTGCGAAGCCGTTTCTTCTAATCCAAGGCCACACCGTTCACAGTCTGGCAAGTCCGCCAAGCCCCATATGAAAGCCTTGTCGTTGAGAGGCAGCCGATTCCGAGCCAATCGCCAGGTAAGCGAAAACTCAGGGTTACTGAGATAATCCGCCGCTGGCGCCCAAGACCAGTAGGAGCGATACTCCTCCTCCGAACAGTCGAGCGTATCACGTAGAGGATCCTTCGCGCGACCCTCCACTAATCCCCGATAGAAGACCTTCCTAGGCCGTGAAAGGTCACTGGACCGCGGAATAGCCCTCAAGGCTGACCGACACTCGCTGAGGAAAAGCGATTCATCTCGAGACCTACAATGGCGCTCGGCCTTCGAGATGGGGGGATTGATTGTAAGGCTAGGGAAGGCGTCCCTCACAATCCCCTCCAGAATCGGATCTCCTCCAGTCAATGCGCGGCGTAGGAAAGCCAACCGAGAGGCACGGATGTGACTCTGCAAGTGTGGCATTCCCAGCCCCCCATGACACGGACGTTTGGTGCAGGCTCGTCTGTCGACCCTGTTCGCGCGTCCCCTCCATAAAATGGAGGATAGCGCTTGCTCGAGCGCCTTCTTCTGGGCCTTACAGAGAGGAAGTACTGACAAGCGATAAAGAATCAGGGGGAAAATGTATGTAACACACACCTCCGCCCTGCCCTTTACGGACAACCTCCGTCGATTCCAAGTCTTACCGGCAGAAACGACCTTTGCTAGTACTTCAGACCAATTTTTCTTCAGCTGGAGGTCGGGTCCAAACCACACTCCAAGAATGCGGACAGGACCGTCCGTCCAACCGAAGCGGCCCGGAAGATCACGCCCCTTCCAGGCACCTAACCGCAAGCCGGAAGACTTGTCGCGGTTTATCTTGGCCCCTGTCACCTTCTCGTACCGATCAAGCGCCTTCTGCACCGCCTCAATATCGTTAAGGGACGACACGAAAGCGGATACGTCATCGGCGTACGCGGAAACCCTGGCTCGAGACCCTCCAGGAACGGCGATCCCGCGTAGGGCCGGACTGCACGCCTCGTCCTTCAGCCGGCGCAGGAGAGGCTCCAACGCCAAAGCATAAAGGAGAGGCGACAGCGGACAACCCTGACGAACCGACCTGGACAGAACAAAAGCGCCCGACAACTTTCCGTTCACCTGTACCACAGCACTGGGGGAGCGATACAGGAGGCTAATCCAGCGGCAGAAGTCGGGTGCGAATCCGGCGGCCTGCAGGACAGTAGCAAGGTAGCGATGGTCGACCCTATCAAATGCCTTGGACTGATCCAAATTGATCAGCGCGGCTTCTTCGTCGTCTTTTACGCCCTCTAGGATCGTGCGGATCAAATGCAGGTTGCTCTGAATTGTTCGGCCCCTCACAGAACAAGTCTGCTCAGGTCCCAACAGAGACTCGGCAACTGACTGCAAACGCTCCTGTAGGATCTTGGCCATAATCTTTAACTCTGTGTTTAGCAGAGTTATGGGCCTATAATCATCTAGTTTCCCCCCAACACCCTTGCCCTTTTTCAACAGAGTGATCACACCCCTGGAAATGCGATTGGGGATGGACCCCGACCGAAACCAGTTGTTGAACACTGCTGTCAAAATCGGAACAAAGATGTGCGACAGCCTCAAGTACAATTCATAAGGCAAACCATCCAGACCGGGCGACTTGCCTCTGCCGACCTTCTTCAGTGCCTCGTAGACTTCGCCCTCCGTGATCTCTCCCTCGCAGCTAGCTGCTTCAGTCGGCTCAAGCCGAGGAAAGTCAGCCAAATAGCTGCGAAACTCCTCCTCACGGAGACCAGGCTCCTTGGTAAAGCGGCTCTCGAAATGCCGCCGAAACGCCTCGCACATGTCGTCAGTCGACCGCAGAGTACGCCCCTCCGGGGTTTTGACTTGACGAATGCAACGATCACCACCTCGACGGACTTCTTCCCGACGCAGATCTGCGCCCAGGTTCACAGCTTCGTTAGATATCTTACTTAACTTATGCCTAATTACCTGACCCATGTAGCGCTCGCTATTCGAACGCTGCAGGGCCTCCCTAGCTAGGGCTATCTCTAGGGGATCCCCCCCAGCCTCCGCCCGGGAAAAATTAGACTTAAGTGTCTTCACCTTGTCAGCTTTATCTAGAGCGAGCCGTTTGCTGAAATCAGTGGTGAAAGACCTAATTCTATCCTTAAGTTTCTCCCACCACCTATTCCCGATAACCGCCCCCACTAGCTCCCGCTGCACTAATTTAATTAGCTGCTCCTGGAAGTCCCGCCTGTCCAGTAAAGACAGATTGAACTTCCAGTAACCAGCCATTCTAGGCCTATGTTCTAACGCCACACGGGCACAAACCAGTTTGTGATCCGTGTAGCCTACCCAGTGGAACGTGGGACAATCTAACAAGTCTATGTCGGCTCTACGAACTAACATTCTGTCAATGTAGCTAACTACCTTGTCAGACGGCCAGCTAAGAGCCCACGTCCACATTTTCCCGCTGGGATGATCGACCCGGTATCTATCGACGAGACCATAATCGCCAATCAGATCGACCAGGCAACGATCGCCCCTTCTCCCTCTAGCGCCCCACCCCCTGTCTAACTTGGGGTCCAGGACGGCATTCCAGTCCCCCATTAGAACTAGGCGTGAAGAATCGACTAGGAACGGCCCCAACCGCCGAAAAAAGGAACCCCGCTCCTCCCAGTCGTTGGGCGCATAAACCGCAACGACCCGAAACGAACCACTTTTCACGGCAATATCGGCCACGATTAACCGGCCCTCGGCATCTGTATGCACAAGGTCCACCTTCGCATCGAGAGTCCGTCTAACTAGCAAAGAAACTCCTCTGGCAAGCCGGTCCCCATATGCTGAATAGACGACAAAGTCGTTAGACAGCACACAGGCATCGGTCGAGCAAACAAAGTGGGTCTCTTCAATCGCGGCAACATCCACGCTGAAGGACAGGAGATCCCGAAGCAGGCGGGCAGCCTTGCTCCGACCTCTCAAGCCCTTCACATTCAAACTGGCTATCTTAATAGACATTTGCTAGGCCTGCAAAAAAGAAAAATTACAGCAAATAACCTAAGTACATACAGGGCGGAAATCTGCAGCTGACAGGACCCCGACGGATTGTCCCAGGCTTCCTGTACCCAATTCCGTCGTCATCCTCCCGCCCGAGACAATCCCGCCGACGTCCGTGGGATAAATTAATTTTACAGCCCTATATAAGGAGGGATGGAGCAATACCGGGACCCTCCCAGAGCAAAATTGTCGCAGTTTTTTTAAGTTTACATTTTCTAGTTCCAAAATTCTCATGTTAGGGAAAGCTGCCTTAGCTTCGTATAGATGGTTCCACACTTCTAGTTGGCCCCCAGTTTCCCTTATACAGGTTATAACTCCTGGGGCCTCGGGGAAGTTTCGGGGATCTTCTACGCTTTTGCCGTCAACTTGCTCCATCTTATATAGGGACCCTAACAGGGCCTTCCTCTGCTTAGCAAGGCCCTTTTTATATTCGTCCCTATCCACCTTGCAGACCTGCTCCGGGCCTGAAAACGCCTTTTTCTTCTTTTTCTTCTTCTCCCTTGATGGATGAGGGGGGGAAGAAGTGGATGTCTGAGGGGGGGTGGAAAGTGGGCTGATGGGAGAAGTGAAGGGGGAGGGGGAAATAATGCGGATGGGAGAGGAAGAGTGACGTCTGGATCTTTGGGGTTGCTTTATGTCTTCAAAAGAGGCGGGGACGGAGATTGCCCTGGTTCTATCCCTGACTCTCTCTGCCCTACCCCGGTCAGAGTGGCCCTGCGACTGTTCGTCGTCACTTTCCTCCCTTGCTCTTTTGAGGGATGTCTGCCGAGGGGGAGGAATTTCTTCCACCTCCATCTCTATCTCCTGCTGCTTTTTGGGCTGTTTTCGCTGCTGCTGCTGCTGCCTTTCTGGCTGTTGGGGTTTTTGCTGCTGCTGCTTCTTTGGAGATTTTGGGGATTTCTCCGGTCCCTTCTTGGGAGGTTGCACCTCCTTCTCTTGGCTCTTCTTGGATGGAGGAGTCTCCTGAGTGGCCTGGACATTAGGGGACTTCTTACCCCTCACTACCACCTTCCAGGGTTCCTCCGCCGACTTTGCTGATGATCCCTCGTCTGGGGTCTTCTCCACTGTTTTAGCTGTTACTTCTTTTGTTGCCGCTGTTGTTGTTGCTGCAGATGTTGGTACTATTGGACTCGGTTTTTTGCTTTTTGCAGGGCACTCCTTGGCCATGTGGCCCAAAGTGTCGCAAAACCAACAAAAGGGTCGTCTGCCTTCCACTACTACCAGCATCTTCCTCTGCCTGCACATCAGAGTATTCGGCAGGTTTCTATAATTTTCCTGGTTCACGGTGATCTGTATCTCAAGGTCTCCAGTGGCAATACCAATCTTGCTTGTGAGGGCCTTCACTTCATGTACTTCGCCATATAAGGCAAAGAAGGCCCCCATTCTATCCTCTGATACATCCGCTGGAACGCCGTGAACCGTCACCTTGGTCCTGCGAGTACCCATATACTCAGTCTGCAGGCGCAGGTTTTTCGTCAAAAGAACACTTCCTGCCAGCTCCTTCGCCTGTTGCTCCGTAGCCAGCAAGATGTCCCACAAGGCATTAGTTCTCCTTGCGAGAAGCTTGGGATTTAATTTTAAAGCCTTTAAGGCTTCTTCCATACTGTCCCTGCTGACTCCAATCAACTTCCGCGTTTTAACGTCCGAAGTCAGCAGAGATATTGTCCTTGTCCGGATGTCCTTGAACGCCTCCTCAATGGTCAGAAATTCAGTCCCCTTGAAGGAGTCTTCAAAAAACTTCCTTTGCTCTTTGTAAAAATTGGCATCTTTTGTCATCGGCCTATTTTGTGACCAGGCCGTTTTACTAGGTGACACCGGGTCGTCAACCGGTGTTTTGTTGTTAATATCCACCATGGTAGGATTTTAAAGTCCTACCACGGCGAACGAAGATAAGGAAATATATATGTTCAAAAATAAATAAAACTGGAAAATAAAACGGGGCAAACAAGGACAATATATAATTCAACAAAAGAGAAAAATGCAAATAAAAAGCGGGGGAGGGTAGCAAAAGAAAACAGAAAAGAAATAAACGGAAACTGTAAAAACTTAAAATATACGCTAAAACAAAAAATTAAAAAAAGGAAATTCAAAAGAGTTTTGAAACTGAAAAATTAAAAAACTAAACTTAACTTTCACTCTTCAGTGCTAAAATATCCAAGCGTCTGGGCAACTGGTTCAGTTCGCGACCAGCTGACAGACAAAAATAAAACAGGTTGTAACTTAATACAAACTGTGACCAAGACAATACCACACACAGTCGGAGACTGCGTCTCGACTCGTTCCACTTCGTTCATCGTCTCTCTTAAGAGGCGCAGTCTTTATAGTGTCAGGTCGAGTTCATTATCGTTACAGGTAAGATCCCATAACATTTATCAAATGTAAAAGCAAGACGTTGATAAGAGAGTGGGGGTTGTAAACACAGCGGTTAAAACCATTTAATCTTAATAAAACTCAATAGCTTTATAAGCGTTATTTTATGCGGCATATAGTTTTAAAATGTGACAGAATTCACTATCAAGGAACTTAACCTAATATCTCCAGTAAATCACGAAATTCTTTCATTATTCATTGATAATTTCAGATCAAACTCGAGAGAATGTTTGTTAGGCTCGGGTGTTATTGAGTGACACACACATATTCTATGTTCCTTACTCCAATAATTTATTTGTTATAACTGAGATATATGAAGTGTTTAATATTTATTAAATCCACATATTGAAATTATATGATGGATTCAGAGTAGGTGTCATCATTGGAATTCCAATTCATTCCAATTCCAAATGGAAATATTTCTCTTAAGTCCTATTTCTTAGAACTCTTGGTAGAGGATATTTCTTTTATAGTATACTTAATATTTAGTTTTCCCTTTTGATATACAAAGATTGTCATGGTTCATAATAAAGATATGTTATCAAAAGGAAAAGCAAGACGTTGTAAAGGGTGTGAGGGATGTGAACACAGCGGTTAAAACCATTTAATCTTAATAAAACACAGTAGCTTCATCAAAGAAAAAGTGTTATTTTATGTGGCAAATATATAGCTTTCAAAATCACAGAATTAACTATCAAGGAACGTAACCTAATATCTCCAATAAATCACCAAATTCGATTATTATATATTAATAATCGTCGATCAAATACTAGAGTTTCTAGAAATCATCTTTCCTGTTGACGAGAGCTGGAGCTTGTCAAGCAAAACTTTATAGATATGTTGTAGCTTCTGGTGCATTTCATGTAAATTTAATGTTTTATTTAGTTTTAAGAACTTTAAATGAATATGACCGCGACACACAACATAACTTTCTTCCATGAAGTTAAACTTTTAACATCTGATTTAGAGATTTATCCTTGTCAATACACAGCATTTTTCGTTGAACATTATCGTACGTAACTCGTCAGTTATGATATATTTAAAGTAGTTTAAGGTTACTTTGGATGTTACCTTTGTTATTAGAGTTAGTTAGAGTTATTAGAGTTAGTTCACGAAAACGGAATTTAATTTTAAATTAACCTAACTGATAAACGTAATTTGTCCCTTTAAATGTAATATGGTGTCTGTCTGGTATATATATCAGCATTTTGAACCTATAATATACACTCCCCAGCGTCCGTTTTACTTTAAAGACAATCTGCAAATATTTTTTTGGCATTGGTATTTCCTGTCTCCTCAAGTTCTACTTATCTTCATTTAAAGACTAAATGATCCCCCATTTTGCTTTGAGGAATACAGAAAACCCATGGAGCCATATCTTGGCTCAGTCAGTTTGGTGCGCTACGTGAAACATGCTTAGGTGATCATGTCTCTTTCGATCAATGACTGACTAGACCGAATATTTTTCCCTGTAAGAGACTGACATTTCTTTTTGCGGTAGACTAGTTGCCAACCAAGGCTATAGTCTGTCCTACTATTCAACCCATAGTTGGAAGGGGAAGTGATGGATTTTTGCTTTCGCAAGGGTATTTGCACGTAAATGAATGTAACAAACTCGACTGTAGTTCGAACTCGGATCTCCGATTTCGCCTTCCGTGCTGATATCTATTACGGCACAACGCATATCCATCCGTGTCTACGATGGCTGACTAACTAGTATGACGCAATGTTTTCGAAAAATCGAAATAAATTATTCTGAAAGGCTTAAATAATAGTAATTTACTAAGCGTATCTTAGATGTGGCACATGGCCACTGGAGCATTTGCTGATGATTGATCTCCCTTGTAAATGATCTAGCGAGAGAAAAAATAAAAGCTTACTAAACTTTACACCAAGTCGAAGTAAGTCTTTAATGATAGGTAGGCGTATTATCATGTGGAAAGTGACGGACATAGTCCCCAATATCACATGATGGTCTCTAAATATTCACGTGCGCCCAGTAATATCCCTTTGACTGTCAGCTTTCCGTGATGGTCAAAATGGTTGGATACTTTTTGGACATACCGTGTATATTTTGTTGGGAAAAAGTCGCCTCAGTTTATAAAGTGAAAATAAAAGGAATTTGTTTTCGTTTAGTTTTTTATCTTAAACATTATTGAAGAATATCGATATGTTTTCTCCACTATCTTCTATTATAATTCGGTCAACTTCATAATTCTCTCCTTCCATAAAAAAAGAAAAAAAAAGAAAAAAAAAAGAAAGAAAGAATTATAATTCAGGGTAAAGAAATGCTCTCGCCACATTCTGGTGAATTTCAGATAGTTTTTTGGTAATATTATTCACCAAATACAAATCCCAATAACCATTGGAAGAACTGCTTTCATCAAACTTTGCTGATTCTCAGATGATAAGGCCCAAGAGCCAATCAAAGAAGAGGCTAACAGAACAAGATTGTTGTAATCATTATTCACGATAATTTCAAAATGAAATTAAAATACGGAAATTTACTGAAGTGTCTTATATTCGCTGTATAAGATTAAGCATTTAATGACTAAACCTAGATTAAAAACTTTTACTCTATTCTATATTACAAGGATAGTTATGATAGATAATAGTTGGCACTAAACATAACAGTAACAGTTCTGGAAAAGAAGCTGCCGGAATTAAACTTCCTCCTCACTAATGGAATATAAAGGAAATGTTGAGTAAATGATTAATCTCTTATTCAGTAAAAGATTAATCTCTTACTGAGTAAATGATTAATCTATGAGCGAGCAAATGATTTATCTCTTAGTGGGTAAATAATTAATCTCTTATTGAGTAAATGATTAATCTCTTACCGAGTAAATGATTAATCTATGACCGAGTAAATGATTTATCTCTTAGTGGGTAAATAATTAATCTCTTATTGAGTAAATGATTAATCTCTTACTGAGTAAATGATTAATCTATGACCGAGTAAATGATTTATCTCTTACTGGGTAAATAATTAATCTCTTATTGAGTAAATGATTATTCTCTTACTGAGTAAATGATTAATCTATTACCGAGTAAATGATTTATCTCCTAGTGGGAAAAATAATTAATCTCTTATTGCGTAAATGATTAATCTCCTATTGAGTAAATGATTAATCTATTACCGAGTAAATGATTAATCTATGACCGAGTAAATGATTTATCTCTTACTGGGTAAATAATTAATCTCTTATTGAGTAAATGATTAATCTCTTACTGAGTAAATGATTAATCTATTACCGAGTAAATGATTTATCTCCTAGTGGGTAAATAATTAATCTCTTACTGAGTAAATGATTAATCTCTTATTGAGTAAATGATTAATCTATTACCGAGTAAATGATTTATCTCCGAGTGGGTAAATAATTAATCTCTTATTGAGTAAATGATTAATCTCTTATTGAGTAAATGATTAATCTCTTACTGAGTAAATGATTAATCTATGACCGAGAAAATGATTTATCTCTTACTGGGTAAATAATTAATCTCTTATTGAGTAAATGATTAATCTCTTATTGAGTAAATGATTAATCTATTACCGAGTAAATGATTAATCTATGACCGAGTAAATGATTTATCTCTTACTGGGTAAATAATTAATCTCTTATTGAGTAAATGATTAATCTTCTACTGAGTAAATGATTAATCTATTACCGAGTAAATGATTTATCTCCTAGTGGGAAAATAATTAATCTCTTATTGAGTAAATGATTAATCTCTTATTGAGTAAATGATTAATCTATTACCGAGTAAATGATTTATCTTCTAGTGGGTAAATAATTAATCTCTTATTGAGTAAATGATTAATCTCTTATTGAGTAAATGATTAATCTCTTACTGAGTAAATGATTAATCTATTACCGAGTAAATGATTTATCTCCTAGTGGGTAAATAATTAATCTCTTATTGAGTAAATGATTAATCTCTTATTGAGTAAATGATTAATCTATTACCGAGTAAATGATTTATCTCCGAGTGGGTAAATAATTAATCTCTTATTGAGTAAATGATTAATCTCTTATTGAGTAAATGATTAATCTCTTACTGAGTAAATGATTAATCTATGACCGAGAAAATGATTTATCTCTTACTGGGTAAATAATTAATCTCTTATTGAGTAAATGATTAATCTCTTACTGAGTAAATGATTAATCTATTACCGAGTAAATGATTTATCTCCTAGTGGGTAAATAATTAATCTCTTATTGAGTAAATGATTAATCTCTTATTGAGTAAATGATTAATCTATTACCGAGTAAATGATTTATCTCCTAGTGGGTAAATAATTAATCTCTTATTGAGTAAATGATTAATCTCTTATTGAGTAAATGGTTAATCTCTTACTGAGTAAATGATTAATCTATGACCGAGTAAATGATTTATCTCTTACTGGGTAAATAATTATTCTCTTATTGAGTAAATGATTAATCTCTTACTGAGTAAATGATTAATCTATTACCGAGTAAATGATTTATCTCCTAGTGGTTAAATAATTAATCTCTTATTGAGTAAATGATTAATCTCTTATTGAGTAAATGATTAATCTATTACCGAGTAAATGATTTATCTCCTAGAGGGTAAATAATTAATCTCTTATTGAGTAAATGATTAATCTCTTACTGAGTAAATGATTAATCTATGACCGAGTAAATGATTTATCTCTTACTGGGTAAATATTTAATCTCTTATTGAGTAAATGATTAATCTCTTACTGAGTAAATGATTAATCTATTACCGAGTAAATGATTTATCTCCTAGTGGGTAAATAATTAATCTCTTATTGAGTAAATGATTAATCTCTTATTGAGTAAATGATTAATCTCTTACTGAGTAAATGATTAATCTATGACCGAGTAAATGATTTATCTCTTACTGGGTAAATAATTAATCTCTTATTGAGTAAATGATTAATCTCTTATTGAGTAAATGATTAATCTATTACTGAGTAAATGATTTATATCCTAGTGGGTAAATAATTAATCTCTTATTGAGTAAATGATTAATCTCTTATTGAGTAAATGATTAATCTCTTACTGAGTAAATGATTAATCTATTACCGAGTAAAAGATTTATCTCCTAGTGGGTAAATAATTAATCTCTTATTGAGTAAATGATTAATCTCTTATTGGATAAATGATTAATCTATTACCGAGTAAATGATTTATCTCCGTGTGGGTAAATAATTAATCTCTTATTGAGTAAATGATTAATCTCTTATTGAGTAAATGATTAATCTCTTACTGAGTAAATGATTAATCTATGACCGAGAAAATGATTTATCTCTTACTGGGTAAATAATTAATCTCTTATTGAGTAAATGATTAATCTCTTACTGAGTAAATGATTAATCTATTACCGAGTAAATGATTTATCTCCTAGTGGGTAAATAATTAATCTCTTATTGAGTAAATGATTAATCTCTTATTGAGTAAATGATTAATCTCTTACTGAGTAAATGATTAATCTATGACCGAGTAAATGATTTATCTCTTACTGGGTAAATAATTAATCTCTTATTGAGTAAATGATTAATCTCTTACTGAGTAAATGATTAATCTATTACCGAGTAAATGATTTATCTCCTAGTGGGTAAATAATTAATCTCTTATTGAGTAAATGATTAATCTCTTATTGAGTAAATGATTAATCTATTACCGAGTAAATGATTAATCAAATGACCGAATAAATGATTTATCTCTTACTGGGTAAATAATTAATCTCTTATTGAGTAAATGATTAAACTCTTACTGAGTAAATGATTAATCTATTACCGAGTAAATGATTTATCTCCTAGTGGGTAAATAATTAATCTCTTATTGAGTAAATGATTAATCTCTTATTGAGTAAATGATTAATCTATTACCGAGTAAATGATTTATCTCCTAGTGGGTAAATAATTAATCTCTTATTGAGTAAATGATTAATCTCTTATTGAGTAAATGGTTAATCTCTTACTGAGTAAATGATTAATCTATGACCGAGTAAATGATTTATCTCTTACTGGGTAAATAATTAATCTCTTATTGAGTAAATGATTAATCTCTTACTGAGTAAATGATTAATCTATTACCGAGTAAATGATTTATCTCCTAGTGGTTAAATAATTAATCTCTTATTGAGTAAATGATTAATCTCTTATTGAGTAAATGATTAATCTATTACCGAGTAAATGATTTATCTCCTAGTGGGTAAATAATTAATCTCTTATTGAGTAAATGATTAATCTCTTACTGAGTAAATGATTAATCTATGACCGAGTAAATGATTTATCTCTTACTGGGTAAATATTTAATCTCTTATTGAGTAAATGATTAATCTCTTACTGAGTAAATGATTAATCTATTACCGAGTAAATGATTTATCTCCTAGTGGGTAAATAATTAATCTCTTATTGAGTAAATGATTAATCTCTTATTGAGTAAATGATTAATCTCTTACTGAGTAAATGATTAATCTATGACCGAGTAAATGATTTATCTCTTACTGGGTAAATAATTAATCTCTTATTGAGTAAATGATTAATCTCTTATTGAGTAAATGATTAATCTATTACTGAGTAAATGATTTATATCCTAGTGGGTAAATAATTAATCACTTATTGAGTAAATGATTAATCTCTTATTGAGTAAATGATTAATCTCTTACTGAGTAAATGATTAATCTATGACCGCGTAAATGATTTATCTCTTACTGGGTAAATAATTAATCTCTTATTGAATAAATGATTAATCTCTTACTTAGTAAATGATTAATCTATTACCGAGTAAATGATTTATCTCCTAGTGGGTAAATAATTAATCTCTTATTGAGTAAATGATTAATCTCTTATTGAGTAAATCATTAATCTCATACTGAGTGAATGATTAATCTATGACCGAGTAAATGATTTATCTCTTACTGGGTAAATAATTAATCTCTTATTGAGTAAATGATTAATCTCTTACTGAGTAAATGATTAATCTATGACCGAGTAAATGATTTATCTCTTACTGGGTAAATAATTAATCTCTTATTGACTAAATGATTAATCTCTTACTGAGTAAATGATTAATCTATTACCGAATAAATGATTTATCTCCAAGTGGGTAAATAATTATTTTCTTATTGAGTAAATGATTAATCTCTTACTGAGTAAATCATTAATCCCTTATTATACAACAAAAGAAAAGAAAAGATAGGAATCAAGGGAAATGGAGGAAAGGAAGAAAGAGAAAGAAAGGAAAAGAAAAGAAATGAGAGGAAAAAAGGAATGAAAGAAAAAGAAAAAATACACGAAAGAAAAAGAGACAAGTGAAAGGAGTAAAAATGGCAGAATACCAGAAAAGCAAAGAAAGGAAAGAATGGAAATGGAGGAAAAAGGAGGCATAAAAGATAAGAAAATAAAGGAAACAAGGGCAAGAGAGACAAAAGAAAAAAGAAAAGATAAGAAAAGAGACAAGGAATAGTAGGAAAAGGAAAATAAAGGAAAGGAAAAGAAAAGAAAAGGAAAATAAAGGAAAGGAAAAGTAAAGAAAAAAGGGAAAGGAACGAAAAGGAAGAATAAAAGAATAGAAAAGAAGGAAGTAAAACGAAAAGATTATGAGAAAAGAAAAAAAGAAAAAATGGAAGGGAAGAAAAAAGAACAATACAAGAAAAGAAGAGGAAAGAAAGGTAACAAGAAAAGGAAGAAAAAGGGAGGAATACGAGAAAAGAAAATTAAAGAAATGAAACAGGGGAAAGGGAGGGAAAATGAAGAATTCAAGAAAAGAAAAGAAAAGAAAGGAAATGATACAATGGAAAGAGAGGAAAAAAGGAACAATAGAAAGAAAATCAAAGAATAGAAAGGAAAAAAGGAAGGAAGGAAACGGAAGAATACAAAAAGAAAAGGAAAGAAAGGAATCATGTGAAAGGGAGGAAAAAGGTAGAATACAAGAAAAGAAAAGTAAAGTAAAGAAAAGAAACAAGGGAAACGGGGGGAAAGGAAGATTACAAGGGAAGAAAAAAGACAAACAACCGAAAGATGGAAAAAGAAGAATACAAGAAAAGAAACAAAAGGGAAGAAAGGAAAAAGGAAGAATGCAAGAAAAGCAAAGAAAAGTAAAAAAAAGAAAGGAAACAAGGGAAATGGAGGAAAAAGGAAGAAAAAACGTAGGGAGGAAAAAGGAAGATTCCGAGAAAATAAAATAAAATAAAAGAAGGGATGGAAGAAATAGGAATACAAGACATGAAAATAAAAGAAAAGAAAAGAAAGGAAACAAGGTAGCTAGGGAAAAGGAATAATAGAAGAAAAGAAAAGAAAAAAAGGAAACAAGAGAATGACGGAAAACGAAGAATGTAAGAAGAGAAAAGAAAAAAACAAGAAAGGAAACAACTTAAAGGAAGGAAAAACAATACAAGAAAAGAACCGAAACAAAAAGGAAACAAGTGAGAGGAAGGAAAGAGGAAGAATACAAGAAAATAAATGAAATGAAAGGAAACAAAGAAAAAGGAGGAAAGGGAAGAATAAAGAAACAAGAAAGGATACAAAGGAAAAAGAGGGAAAAAAGAATACAAGAAAAAAGTAAAGAAAGGAAAACAGGGAAAGGAGGGAAGACAAAAATACGGAAAATAAAAGAAAAGGAAGGTAACAAGAGATAGAAGGAATAAGGAAGAATACAAGAAGAGAAAAGAAACAAGGGAATAACGGAAAATAAAAGAAAAAGGAAGTTAACAAATGAAGGAAATAAAAAGAAGAATACAAGAAAAAAATAAATGTAACAACGTAAAGAGAGGAAATGGGAGAATACAAGAAAAGAAAAGAAAGGAAACAAAGGCAAAAGATGGAAAGGAAACAAAGGAAAAAGATGAAAAGGAAGAATAGAATAGGAAAGAAATGTAAGGAAAAAGTGAAATGAAAGAAAATGATGAACAAATAAAAAAAGGAAAGAAAGGAAAACAAAGGGACAGTAATGAAAAATGAAGAATACAAGAAAACAAAACGAAAAAGAAATCAAAAATGTGAAAGGAAGGAAAAAAGTAACAATACAAAAAAGAAAATAAAAGAAAGGAAAAAAGGGAAAGGAAGCAAAAAGGAAGAATACAAGAAAAGGGAAGAAAAGCAAGTAAACTAGGGAAATGGAAGAAAAAGAAGGAATGAAAGGAAAGAAAAACGTAGATCCGAAAGAAGAATAGAATTGAAAAGAAATGAGTGGAGGAGAAATGTATTAAAGATGGGGGATTGGACAAAGTATAAATAAAGGAAAACAGAATGAATGAATGAAGAAATGAAAGAATGAAAAAGAAAGGAAACGGATGAAAAAAAGGAAAAATGTGAAAAAGTCGGGAATAAAAAAAAAAAGTAAAGACGAAGGCACGAAAAAAAAGGAATAGATCAAAGAAGAGAAAAAGAGAAAAAATGAATCGAAAAAAAACGAAACTTGTGTGACAATGATATTAATAGCGGAAATGAAAAAAGAGAAAGAAAGAAAAGTAAGGGAAAATTAAGAGATACGGAAAGAAAAAGTGAAAGTAAGAAAGGAAAAGAATGAAGAATACAGGAATGCTGAATGACCATTCTTTACGAACTACAATGTCAGCTTTAAAATGCTATTTCCTGACTAAATTCTTCTCGGATTTCTAATCGAAAGCGATTTAAAAAGAGACGACATTTTCCTCTAGTGGCCATTTGTGGTACCATGTTATTTAACCATGTCTTTCTTCTTCCTTCTAGTGTCCCAAAGGGGAAAGGAAAGCCGATATCAGCTTTTGAATTTTTAAAGATTCCGTTCCAGCTTAAGGTGAACTGCAATTGAATCTGTGATGGCTTTGTAAAACCGTCAATAAAGCTCACAGATAACCAATTGTGTTCCGGAGAAATAGGGGGGGGGAAATGTGAGCAAGAAAAAAGGGTGTACTGGAGGGCAAATCGATAAAGCACACTATGTCGGAAAAATATCTCTTTCATCTAATGCATTTACTACCTTCTCTGAAATATCTATCTATCTATCTATCTATCTATCTATCTATCTATCTATCTATCTATCTATCTATCTATCTCAGTCTCTTCATATCTATCTATCTATCTATCTATCTATCTATCTATCTAGTCCTTTTCAATTTATCTGTTCAATTCTATTTCCCAATTACAATGTGCATCTCTCTCTCTCTCTCTCTCTCTCTCTCTCTCTATATATATATATATATATATATATATATATATATATACATATATACATATATATATATAGTCTTATGGTGTGTGTATATATACATATACACATATATATATACATATATATATATATATATATATATATATATATATATATATATACAGCTAATGATCCTATTAATGTAATATCAAATATTAAATATTAAAACTCATTCCCACATAGAACTCAATGTTTTAATTAAACAGAGCAACATATTTTATACAATAGGAATTAAGATTACATTAGGTTAATGATCATTTTCACTTTGTAAATTTAAATAATAATTTACAAGGATTTTTCAAACCAGTCAATGGATGACAAATTATTGAACTGAAACTGGCCTAACAGAATGAGGAAATAAGGAAAGAAAATGGGAAAATGGAAAAATGGAAAAAAGAAAAAGAATTTTCAGATATATTGTATATTATAATATACTTTTATTCTGAATTAACTCTCTTTCGTATAAATGGGTTTATCTCTTTATTTAATATAATATTATTTTTGTTAATAGATTTATGAAGGGTTTCTAACTTGCCTTCTGTCTGCTACGGGGTAAAAAAATAAGTAAGTCATTTCTTCTTTCTTTGTTCTACTTATTTTCTCTTACTTTCTCCGTTAACCTCTCCTCATATTTAGACTTACACTAGTTCCTTGTTTTCATATGCCCTCTTTTTCTTTTTTCCTTTTTTTTTCATTTTTCTTCCCTATTCGACATGTTGTCAGTCCTGACCTGGCATCTCGACCTCAGTCATTTCCCCTACGACTCTCTGGAATTTCTATAAATATTTTCATCATAATTGTTCTAATATGATCTTCTCCTTGGTACAGCGACAGCATGAATTTAACCGTATTACTTGATTGGAAATTAGGTCTCATCATTTTATTATTGAAATATCTGCACACATCTGTAAATTCTATTCTAATCTTCAATCTTCTTGCTTCCTTGCCACCTATGATCTACAAAACAAAGTACAACAGCTATCAGCTTGGTTAACGACCATGCATTTTCGAATATCAAAAACCCGTTCCCGTACGATCACCAAAGTTTTTAACTAGATGGATGTCCGCTTGGGAATAGCAAGCACTGTAAGCTTGGAGGTACGGTTGGTGTAGTGTTTGAGAGCTCGAAGACGAGACTTCGAATTCAAGTAGTGTTCGTTATATTCATTTACAGGTAAATACTCTTGGGAAAGGTATGAATCCACTTATCATTCCCCCAGTTATGGGTTAATTAGTAAGATTTGTATCACGAAATCTTTGTCTAAAAAATAATTTAATCTAAATATAAGCTCTGGCTTTAAATTACCCGCAGAAGGTTGACATGGAAAACGAATTAATCAATCAGTTGCTATCTTCTGTCTTTCGAAATTCTTTTAATGTTATTTCTCGTCACTAACGTTTTCTCATTTTCTGTCACTCTCCGTGACACCTTGCTAAGCGCAACTAATGGCATCTTCGACTTAGATGGAGTGAAGACGTTTTTGTTTTTAATAAAGCAAGAAGTAACAAAAGCAAGTAACCAATTTTAACGAAGATTCAGAAAACCTATCCAGAGATTGGGACTATTTCAAATCGATTGAATTTGCTACACAAAAATTAATTTCAGACCTATATCTGAACATCTTAAGCCTTTAAATAAGGTTTGAGAAATGGCTGATGAGTCACAAGAACAAAGAGGGTAACATCTTTCCAAAATCAAATCAATTTTTTTCAGTTCTACGACAACCAACAATTAAATCGAAACATGTCATGTAAGTTTCATTTCTCTAAGACACTTATTCAGTTCATTATCTATCTATCTATCTATCTATCTATCTCTTCCAAGGACACATGGCACAGTGGATAAAGGCGTTGGTTAGCTCCAGTGACAGGACCCAAAGAGTGTGAGTCCAATTAAGGCAGTTGAGAACTTTCAGAGGAGAATTAACAGGAGATAACTGATATCTGGCATCCATTAAACATGGCACGTGGAACTAGAACAGTCTACCCCAGTGAGCGAAATAAAGGGTTCAGTTCGACATTCCAACCATCTGAAGAAGGCCGGAGTGTACAACGGCTGAAACGTTGTAATAAATATGGCGACAAAGTTGAGGACAATAGTCCGAATAATGTCAATAATGTAAAGCTTACGAGTAAATGGTGGATAGATAACTACTGAACGGCGGAAGAATTTTAGAGGCAATCTGGTGTACAAGGCTGCGATTTTTGAGAACAATCCTTCTGATTGGATCGTTCTTATTATCAAAGGAATACAAAAGGAATGAATTTTTAGGCGTACCAAGGTGGGTTTTGGCGGCAAAAGTTTGAGTTTGTGCACTGAAAAATATAATTCTTCTGAAGATGGACCATGGAAGTAGCTTCCAGATTGCTTTTATTTCTTTTTAATAATGTTTGCTTAAATAATATTTTCCACTTCATCGACATCTTTTTTAATGATGGCACAAAAGTTTTCTGTTGGATTAATGTCCCAGTAGTGAATCTGGTCTATTTCAAACCTTGTTAAACCTTTTCCAACCAGATAACAATCGCCATAGTTGCAGAATGCGAAAGAAAATTGACTGAATAGATATAAACTTTATACCACAAGTTTAATTTTGTGACCACTACCACTCAAAGAATCTGTGCAAATAGAAGACAGAATAATGACTTGAAGGGACCCTAAGAGTACAGACATTTACAGCGACAAAGTATAAGAATTTATGAATAATCATGATTATCTACATTGCGAACGAAGAGGGCCAATAAAAAGATCACTGAATAAACTTTGAAATTAAAAAAAATGCAGTGTATTAATTAGATACTATCATCTAATTTAAAGGGATTTATTATTTATTTGCCTTCAATAAGAGCTAAAATATTACTCCACTTCCCCCGCGGTTGCTCACCATATTCATGACGGACGCAAACCCTAGGGGAATCATGTTGACCATTCAATAGGTTTATTCCATATGATATACTTTCATCCCTACAAATTACGCTAAAAATCAATTTTTGACGTAATTCTTTGGGCAAAACAAACGTTTACTTCTGTGGTCTTTAATTAAAGATAACCGCTGGCTTCCTTTCACGTCTTCCGCCATTGTTCATACTATTCTGCACTTATTTACACTGTCGACATTCGCAATACCAATTTCTTCATATATTTGATTGTTTTCCAATTCTTTTTTCTTGAGACTTAGCATTTTTATTTTTCTTCAAGTGTCTGTCTGTGATATTATTAAATCGGGCTTTATCCTATGGCCTCTAATTCAAATATTTATACAATTTTCAATATCATGTATCCGGCATTCAATAAATTTATTATCTTGACTCTCCATAAGGATATCTATCTATCTCTCTCTCTCTCTCTCTATCTATCTATCTATCTATCTATCTATCTATCTATCTATCTATCTATTCATGATAATATATATATATATATATATATATATATATATTAAATCCTTATGCATAAAAAATGTTTATATACAATATGATGGACACCTCTCTAGATTCATATTGAAATTTCACACTACGATATAATTGTTTAACTATTTCTCACAAACAGATATTACAAGTTGAAATGTACATAATATATTTTTGTATGACCATAAGTATATTCTAAAATTGTATATTGTATAGTAAAATTAACTGCATGATAAAAGCTGACATATATATATATATATATACACATATATATATATATTATGAGTATTAGAGTTTTCTTTATTTTAATTTATATATATATATATATATATATATATATATATATATATATATGTCAGCTATATCGAGCACTATTTTACGTATATATATTAATATATATGTGCATATATACCTTTATGTACCTCACACACACACACACACACACACACACACACACACATATATATATATATATATATATATATATATATATATATATATATTTATACCGGGTCTGATAGCAAAATTGTATAAATCTTGTACCTGCATAATTGGCCATTCCAGAAAAAGTTTAATATCTAAAAAGAAAATCACTAACGTAATTGAGTTCCTTTTTTGAAGGTTTTCAGATAAGACTTTTAGCCAGCTTACCAATATTTGTCTTAAGGATCACTGGAAACACTTTTAATTATTCAGCTCGAAAGTAAACAGTTTAAATTTATTATGTGTCATCCTCTCTTCACAAAAGTCCAATAGTGAGAGAAAAAAGATCATTCATGTCTTCATTAATGTTACAAACGTTCATAGTCTCGCTTCCATTTTTAACATTCATTCAAGGGCAATAAATGAACGGTGAATAAAAGGTTAAAAAGGAGAAAGAAAAACTGACTCCGGAGGTTGAAACAGGAAGAAGGCTTATCATTTAAACTTTAAAATTTAAAGATCAATTAGAAAAGTTCCAACACAATACATTAGATGTTTGACACGTAAAAGAGGAATTTCAGATATAACCATTTGTGATATTATTTGTCGTTGCCGCGGTAGAACCTGGCGAAAGTTTTGCTAAAACATAAGTAAGTGTTATGTCCTGAGAGACACTGACACGAGAATTGTATGTCAAACAATTTGAACAATGGAAGAGTAATCATGACTTAAAGGGCAATATTGAAACACAGCTGCAAATACAAACTGTAAAGCGGAAACTTCATTTTCGTAATAGACGAATTTGGATTCTATTCTCCTGGTCGAATGTCATTGGAGACAGGTGGTGGATGTCTTATCCACCACCACTGAGGAATTTATTGAGAGGCAATGTTTGAGATTGGGTGAAGGGAATTCACTAAAATTATGACGATAAATATGAATGACCGAAGCGAATTCGCCCGTAGAAGAAATACGAATCGGAGCAAGAGAGACAGAAACAGAGGCAGAAGTGAGAGGAGAGGCCCACGTGATTATCTGCCGGCAAAAGCCTCCGAATTCACCCTTGTGCCAAACTTTACCAACAACAGTAAACCAGATTTTTTTCTAGGTCGTTGATAGTATCACCTCCGATGTAGATACGGGCTGGGCTGATGATTAATTGTATGCGAACTCTGATATAAACCAATTATTGTACGGATGACTGATCTAAAACAGTATTTACTTTTTTTCAGTATATTCGAGTATAATTTTTTCCCTGTACATCATCCTTCTGCTTGGAGCAGCCCAACATGAAAATACTTGCGACCAAGTGCTTTTATCTGCCTTATGATCAAACTTAAATCACAACGTGGGATAAGTTTAGCTCTGGATTCAAGCGGTCACTTCAACGACCAACCGCAACGTTAGAAATCTTGAAGGACTGGCTAGGGTGTTGCATGATTACAATCCAAAAAAATGATCATGGAATAATACATACATACATACATACATATATATATATATATATATATATATATATATATATATATATATATGTATGTGTGTGTGTGTGTATTTGAAGATACTTTCCATCCTTCATGAGCTTCCGATAATTAGCTATGATTAATTAATGATGAACATACCATTTTCGTTTATGATCGATTTCATCACGATTCTTCTGTTAATCTTGGAGAGTAATTATGCATTCTTCTTGCTCAAAGGAGAGTCCAATATTGTTATAAAAGTCTCGCAGAATTCCATTAAGATATATTTAATCATTTCAAAGATACAACGTTTCAAAGATTAAACTAACAAATAGACAATTTTGCTATTACGCGATTTGGCCAATTTTGCTGTTACACCCCGTATATATATATATATATATATATATATATATATATATTAATGTCTTTCTCTCACTGTCCCATTCTCTCTCTCACTCTTTCTCTCTCTCTCTCTCTATATATATATATATATAGAGAGAGAGAGAGAGGGAGAGAGAGAGATAGAGAAAGAGGAAGAGGGCATAAGCATACATATTTATTTTATAGGGTAAAGTGGATTTGTGTCATGACAACGCGTGCGCTCATGAAAGTGAAGGTTTCTTCCCTACTCTTTCCCATTCATCTTCTTCGATTGATGCAAGTAAAATTTTCCGAACAAGTGAAGAATCAAGGAAAACGAAAAAAAAATATGCAAGAATGTAGAGAGCGAAACCCCGACGGACGCGCCGAAGATCAAAAGAACGTTAAAGTCTTATCTTTTTGACTGTTTACGGCTTCGTTTTCTTTGCTTTCCTGGAGCCCGCAGCTTCTCTTTTATTTCACCAAAATAGATACCTCATCGGATCAAGCACTCCAAAGCACGTATAAGTAAAAAGCGACCATCTGAAGTGACTGTCGGAAATCCTATATGAAATATTCAACATTTTTATCAAGATTTCGCAATTATATTTTTATTCTTTTAAGGAGCGCTTCTCGAAAATACTTCATTCGTTCATTTCAAGTTGGCACTGAATAGAAAATTCTTGTCAAAGACTTTTATTTATTATTTTTCTAGGAATTATTCGATTTCATACATATATATATATATATAAATTACTTGAGGAATATAAGATGAGCGCCTTTTTATATGATTATGATCTATCCAGTAATACTAAAGATTTAGAAATTATTCCTCTATTATCTATCTATCTCAGTCTGTTCATATCTATATATCTATCTCAGTTTGTTCATATCTATCTATCTATCTATCTATCTATCTATCTATCTATCTATCTATCTATTTATCTATCTATCTATCTATTCCATACCTACCTATATCTCTCAGGTATTATGATTACTTGCATTATTTACATTATTCAGACAGTTATCCTTATCTTCATTGACATTTTTCATAACGTTTCGGTCGTTATACGCTCTGTCCTTCTTTAGGTGATTGGAATTTCGAACCGGGCCCTTTCTTTCGTCAACTGGGGTATATTGTTCTAGTTCCACCTGTCATGCCTCTTCCGGATGTCTCAGTTCTTTCCCTTTAATTCAACTCTCCAAGTTTTGTTTCATCACATTTGTATAGTTTCCGATTTGTCCTCTTTCATTATGTCCGTTTTTAATTCATTCATTAAATATTGAAGAATACAAATCTAGCAATACCTGTACTTGAATCTTTTTTTCTTTTAAGTGAAGACAAGCTTTTCACAGAGAGAAACATCAGTCTTTTATCTTCGAATACATTTGTTCACAATGAAGAACTGGTCTACATGATTAGATGTAAATGATGTCAAGGTAAAAATTCCAGAATCTTCTTTCGCCTAGAGAAATGTCTTAACGAAGACTGCTGGTGACTCATCCCGATGAAACATACAGCGTGCCTGAATACCAACCTAGGTATGTCAATGTATATATGTATGTATATATTCACACGCACATATATATTCGATAATACACTGTACCATATGACAACCACGCACATATATGTATACGTATGTGTCCCAAAATACATACATACATATTTTAAGACATTTTTATGTTTATACATCTTTTTCATAGATACAAATATTTAAGTAAATACTCTGTTTATAATAAACAGTATTAACAACGTGCTTTTACCGATTTCGCCAGACAGGAGCGTTTCGCTTAACAAGGTCGATTTTACTGATTTTAAATCGGTAAAAGCACGTCAGACTATATGACGATTCCGTATAGGATACACGTTCGATTCCTGTCGGAGGATGCATTGTTTCTATGAAAATTTCTCGGACATCCAGGCCGGTAAATGTTGTTAATACTGTTTATTATAAACAGAGCATTTACTTAAATATTTCTATCTATAAAAAGAATGTATAAACATAAAAATGTCTTAAAATAATTGTCGGACTTTGTCCATTTTATACATACATATGATGCAAAATATATCGTTTGTTTTTCATTGTTACATTTTGGTTCCAATCCAAATTTCAAACCAAGAAGTTGGCTGTTCAGCTCAGTTGTGTTTCCCCAAAACAAAGGTCATTTGTAATCTTCTCCTTGACTGAGGTCAGCTTTATGAGCCACGATTGACCGTCAGTAAAGACGACCATCAATTCTATTTGATTGTTTTGGGAACGATGAATGGAATAAAAATCAATAAACTTTTACCGAGATACTTTTATTGTATATGCGACTGAATATATATATATATATATATATATATATATATATATATATATATATATATATATATATATATATAACAACGAACATATGAACTTTTATTTATGACTGGAGAAAAATGATTTATTTCTTTCTCCAGCAGTATATCAGAGAACAATCGTATTTAACAAATGTCTCAAAATGTTTATAAAGGATTTAATAAATCGGCAATACTTCGCAATGTTTGTTATAGTTTTTCGAAAGAAGATATTGTCTTGACTCGTATATGTAAAAGATAACTTTTTTATAACCACGTTCAAATGCTAACAGCCATCACGTTGCAACACCGGTTCTCGTACGATGACCGAAGTTATCAAAGACGAGCCTGGTCAGTAGATAGTGGGGTGACCAGTTGGGAATACTAATTGCTGTGAGCTGGGATGTGCGGGGCATGTAATGGATAACGGCTCGGAATTGAAAATCTGCTCTTTCAGTTCCAATTCCGATCGGGTTCGTTATATTAATTTACGTGCAAATACTATTGGGGAATGTATGACCCCACTTCACGTCAGCTATGGGTTAGCTTGTAGGACTTGTATCAGTAAATTGTTATCACCTACAAAAAAAACGTATTAACATTTATAAATATTTTCTGTCTTTAAATATCTTGCTAAAGGGTTGATAAACCGTAAAGAATCAAATCAATGTATCAACCAAAGTACCACTTTCAAATCTCTCATTTTTTAGAAGGAAATGTTTTATCGATTTTGCCAGAGTTAAAGAACATCGTAAAGCGGTGGTGAAATTGTAAAACCAGTTATTCGCAACCATGAGAAATAATAGCCATGGAGCAAGATTACATGATAAGAAAACTGAAGTAGATAGAACGTATGTTAAATTGTTATGGTGGAACACACCTAGTCTATACATAATAGACACACCCACCTAATATAAGTAGGAGTCAGTGAGGGTCGACTGGGAGTCGAATACGAAAATAGTCAGCTACAACAACTAGATTACTCTGCGTAATACTTATTATAACAAGTTCCTAACGTTTTGTACGTTGAACCTTTTTTAGGACCCAATTTAGTCCAAATACCGTTTCCACTGCGGAAAGTTACTCTCCAACATAAATACTAAGCATTCTAACAGCAGACTATGTATCGATATTAACAGTATAGGGGGTGCTACTAAGTTGGAAGTAGTGTCTCCTAAATGTGGCCTAAGTATTAGAAGTCTTACTCCGATTCATATTGTTTGATCAAAGGAGGAGATTTCAAAGAGATACGAGATTCGGGCGTGACGTGCACGTGATGAAAAACACGCGTACACTCAGAAAGTATTTTAAGATTACAAAATATAGGATGTGAAATAAATATCAGAGAGTATAGTGATTGACTGTTTGGAATCGTCTTCTATGTGTCATGTCCTTTCAGGACTTTGGCGCTCATGGCTCTCCACAATTTCCTGACCTTTTTTATTTTGTTATCTCTCCTAAACCTTGTTGAGCAATCTATTTACACAAGCTCCCTGTGTAGGTTATGCGTTGTTTCCTGTTTCCCTCTTTCAGTCAATATACCCTGTAAGTATCATATTTTCCAAGCACTCTTTCCTCATTATGTGCCCTGGAAATTTCAACTGTCTTTTTCTGATGTTAAGCAAAAGTGTTATTTTGTTTCTATTTTCTCTAATACTTCGTAGTTTCTTCACATGTTCGGTCCATGTCATTCTCAGCATCCTTCTGTAGAACCAAATTTCTACTCCTTCCTTAATGTCTCTTTAATATCTGTGAGGAGGTAAACCGTCAATAATGTAGGAAGACTGATATTACATCTTTCACGAATTCAGTATCGACTATTCCGTATCCTGTTAATATTTTTCCATATATATTTAAATAGTTATGCTTATTTTATTTTACTATCTCCAATTTGTAATTTGCCTGTTAGGCTGTTCCCTTTTGCTAACAACCATGAATTATGTATTCTTGCAATTGATGTTTAGTTTTTTTCTTTACACTTTCCTTAGTCCTGGGTATGACGATAAACTACAACCGTCAGCAAGGCCTCTGATCGGGAGATTAGAGGTTTTGAAAAGCACGGAGATACACTTAATCGCTGTTGCTCCCAGGTTCACCCTGATCCAGGGTGGTATCTCCAGTTAGGGCCCCAGGTGTGGGTAAATTGTGAACCATTAAATAAAAGCAAAACATTATGAAAATATAAAAATATATTGTCTAGTAAAAATAACAATATATTTTAAGACATTTTTATGTTTAACATTCTTTTTATAGATACAAATATTTAAGCAAATGCTCTGTTTATAATAAACAGTATTAAACAACATTTACCAGCTTGAATATCCGAGAAATATCCATAGAAAATATTCGTCCTCCGACAGGAATCGAACCTGTATCCTATACAGAACCGTCATATAGTCTGACGTGCATTTAACCGATTTGATGACAGAAGAACGTTCGGTTAGCAAGGTCGAATTTACTGCCTTTAAACTTCAATCTTCCATGAATCTCTCACGAACATTCATATCTACTCAAAGCGTATCCAAATGTATAACAAATGACGTCACACATTATGAAATGGACAAAGTCCGACAATTATTTACGATATTTTTATGTTTATACATTCTTTTTTATACGTACAAATATTTAAGTAAATGCCTTGTTTATAATAAACAGTATTAATAACATTTACCGGCTTGAATGTCCGAGAAACTTTCATCGAAATTATTCGTCTTCCGACAGGAATCGAACCTGTATCCTATACGGAACCGTCATATAGCCTATATGGAAATTTCTCGGACATTCAGGCCGGTAAATGTTGTTTAATACTGTTTATTATAACAAAAACAGAGCAATTACTTAAATATATGTATCTATAAAAAAGAATGTATAAACATAAAAATGTCTTAAAATAATTGTCGGACTTTGTCCAGTTCATTTTTATATATATAAAAAAATACAAGCAAAAACATATTTATACTAAGATGATCAGCAATACATTTTATATTAGAATTGACAACAAAGCATTTATCTGTATTTGGAGGCATTCAATTGCATTTACTTGAAGCAATATAATTGTGTTTTGTATACTAAGATTTTGCGATTAAATATGAGTTGGCATGCCGCTAAACAAAATCAACCTACGAACAAATCACACTTACCATCACTTACATATTAATAGAGTTCCTTTATTTTGGTTTATTTGTCTGCTATCAACACTGTGTCGTCTGCATTCTGATAAATATAATAAAAAAATCAAAGAAGTATACAACCGTATTAAACTAAATTAAAAATCTTTGTGCTTGGTTTCGAAACAATGAATTTTTTCAGTGTTTAATCAAGCATGTAGCGTACATCTCCTGGTTCAGTGAACGTGGTAATTGTTGTAGGATTGGAAAATTAATTCGGCGACCACATTCTGACGGTTTCGTTCATATTTGGACAAACGCCATTGCAAAAGACATAAATATCTGTTTTCTTCTTCCAGTTATTGTTTAAATAACAGTGAACTTTTGAGTCTTGAGTGGCAATCTTTCTAAGAGAAAGAAAACTTGGAGATCGCAATGG